>OU015490.1:196142966-196742966 GCA_907164885.2 Dolomedes plantarius | reverse complement strand
TTTTTTTCCCGAGGTATACCAACAGTATACCAAACCTTCTTATAGCCTTTTGCCACAACACAACAGACATATAAGCATAATTACAATGAAATATTCATAACCTTCCTTAAATATATCCCAAGAATAGGGTCATGCCTCACCAACATACAAACAATTTTAACTTCACATAAATAACATAACAGATCACACTTTATATTAACATATGAACATACTACAAAAAATATCACAAACAAATCTCAATACACTTCAATTTCATGGTCACTTATTTACACAGATTACTTTAGAACATTTCATGTACCTTTTGACCTTAAAAATTTCGCTTGAGAATTATGAACTTCCCAAAATTTTACATATTTGAATCTGGAAGTAATTCTCCGTGAAAAATCCCACTTGATTTGACTTTTCGCAGGAAGGGTTTTCACTAGGTCCCTTTAACCCAACAGAACTCTTTAACTTTGCCCTTGTAAAATTCTGCCCTTCACTTTGTTTCCCAAATTTACAGAAAATCCCATGCTGTTCTCCGGAGTATGTCGTACTCCTTTTTGTTTTGACCTTAACAGAATTCTGTCTTCCCCTAAATTATATCTTAAACATGACGAAACCCTGACTTCCGCCTTTTGTCTATACCTTAAGCAGTTCGGCCTCCTTTTAGATACGTGATCCTTTGTCCTAGCTTTATGTAAGCCCTAGAACTTTCTCAATTTCTCTTATTTTGAAAATCTTGCTCCGTCAGTTCTTTTCGCTACCCTTTTCTCAGAAATCCGAAACAAATTTTCCTTCCTGATTCCGCAAATTGATGCATTTGGCGACAACCCCTGCATCCTGGCAATCCTGCCTCTTTCGAAAACACTCCATCGTGATTTCTTTCGCTGTCACTTATTTTGACGTTTAAGGCTCCTTTACTAAACAAACATCGTAGTCTAGAGAGCGGTACCGGCTTCTTACATCGTTCCCTATCGCTTAACCTCATAATCGGCCCATTTTCACACACTTCATTTGTCGATTCGATTTTTCCCTCTACCTTCGTCCAAACCTGACCCTCTTTCTCTGTCACTCCCACATAAAATTTCAAATCAGTTTTCCTAAATTCCTCTTCATTTTTGGTTTCACTGAGCGAGTTGCACGAACGTAAGAATCAAAACTTTCCTAGCGGTTACTTAAAAAAATTTTAACGTGGGTAACATATCACCCGCCTACGTGAATGGGGCAAAATTTCTTACTGGGTTCCACATGCAGTGTGGATGTCAGAATAAATTATTACAAGGAATGACTCCTTTTCTTTAATAACAATAAGCAGCATTTAATGAAAAGAAAAAAATAAGTTAAAGACAATTATAGACCTCAGATAAAAGTTCCATAGTCCCAATCGACTATGTTCCGCGAGAAACCTCTAGCGTAGCGAGAACCTCTGTCTTTCACTCCCAATTCAGTAATGCCCAGTCTGGTCCTGCCACCAGTTCTCTGTCCCCCTGCTCCGGGGGTGGTAGTCCCCCGCGGGCTCCAGGTTCCTGCCTCTCCACATACCTCTGAACAATCAACTGTTCTTTCAAAACCAGGGTGAAATCATTTTTTAGCCTTCTGTCCTCTTGTCGCCCGACGTCAGCATGAGCAGCTGGCTCTTCAAACACCGACCCCTGTTGTTCACAAGCCAGTATGA
Organism: Dolomedes plantarius; assembly: GCA_907164885.2. Classification (NCBI taxonomy): domain Eukaryota; kingdom Metazoa; phylum Arthropoda; class Arachnida; order Araneae; family Dolomedidae; genus Dolomedes; species Dolomedes plantarius. The sequence continues at coordinate 196,741,309 of OU015490.1, read as the reverse complement.
TGCATCGCTTAATTAGCGCGTGATGCCAGGTTCTCTGGTGCATTGAAAATGCGCTCGCTGATCTCCAGCGATGGGCAGGTAGGCTGACCTTTCTAGGAGCTACTCTTTCATTGCTGAAAAGGAAGCTCCAACATAAAAAGAAAATCATTATTCAATGTCTATCGGCATGCATCACAACATTGCACCCTTTAAGGGACTCGACTGTGCATAACAGTTCCCATACAATACAGATGAGTACGAACAAAGTCCCCAGCCCTACACTTTTTATTGTTGAGCTATCTCACGGACATGTTCTGGATATTACAAATCGTTTTTAACATAGTTGGACATCAGTTGGGAAGCGTTGGTGTTATGTTGAAACAAATGTTGGCAATGCAGCTCACTCGACGGTTGGCTGTTATTTGGCCCAACCGTCAGGGTCAATTCATCTGTCATTTGAATTTGAGACACCATTTTATTATTGTTGGCTCCACAGCACTTACCTGATGTCGGGACGACAACATTTAGCAGTTGGACCATTTTTGTTTCCGGAAGCTCTGCCAACGGTAACCGTTCCCCCCAACAATGTAACGAAAATTTGCTTCTGGGACGACGATATGTGTTATTTGGGATATGATACAGTATAACAGGAAAATACTCGAAAAAATCTTATATAAATTTCTATTTACAATTCAGTGCAAGGTAGATACCTGAGGGATGTCGGATATACGTCTCAACGTGGTTTCCGTTCTAATCATAAAGAACTGATATTAAAAACAGTGTATCTACCATTCAAAGAGAATAATACTCTGAAAAGCTTACCAAACCAAGTCTGGAACTATTCTTAAGGCCTGTTTAATGGTGCGACAGGTTTTTGATGGTCTACAATTGTTTTTTTAATCAGTTTTCCCTATGGGCTTCCGCAATCATCCCACATGTGTTAATGAAACAAATTTACTAATAATTCATTGTACGATACTGCCAGAACTGACACAACTTAATCAAATTCTCCTTCCACAGGTGTAGTGGCACAATTAAACTAACACCTTGGCAGCCACAGGTGTGCCTCTAAGCAAATGCAATTAAGTTTTCCTCAATGCTTGCATTAAAAAAGGGATTTTTCCTTTCATTCTGATTTTACAAAATAGAAATGTTTATTTCATGCCTGTTCAATTTAGTCTCATTATTTACTATTTTTGTATTTCCTTGAGATTCTTTTTGTACAAGACCATTTTGTCTTCTTAACATTGTTTTATACCTTTTTATATTAGACTATTTACTTTCTAAGAACTTTTTCGTTGTATAGTACCATGTATTTATCCTGGTTTCCAATCCCCCCCCAAAAATGTAATGAATCCAGATATCATCTAAAAAAACGCGAATTGTAATAAAAACCGGGATTTTAAAAAAGGCATTTTTTATTACAGTCGAACAGCGTTATAACGAACTTCAAGGGACCAAGGGTTTTGTTCGCTATATCCAGTGGTTCGCTATATCCAAACCGTTAAGAAAAATGTTAGAGTTCACAAAATGTATAACACATTAGTTGCTATACGTATTCAATAATGATGTATTAAAAAATTATAAAATCTATTAAAAATGATCAGTAATGAATTAAATTGACTAAAATCAATTACATTAAGCTGACACAATACTAATTTAATTAAATAAAAATGAAGACAAATGGAAATAAATTCATTTTACCTTTAATTGTTGCTCGCTGTTTTGATACAGAAATAATCGTTAACCTACTGTTGATATGATGCAGATTTCAAAAAATATTTTATGAATGTCTTTATCCAATACATGAAATGACTCCAACACTCTTTCTTTCTTTGTTTGTGTAAACAAAAACTTATTAATTACCCGCATCGCTGCTGTAGCATTTGAGATGGTGGGAATTTCATTATTTATGTGCTCCTCTTCATCAGCATCATAAGCAGAATCTTCGATTTCAGAATGATTTATTTTAATTTCTTCCACAATATCTTCATCAGTCGGATTTTCACATGTAATGACTTCATGATCACATTTTTCGAACAATTGCATGTCACAATCTGAGAATGATGAAATTTTGTGTTTTTCTATCCACATCGCCATAGGTAAATCATCTTTATCTTCAACATTCTTTGCTTCATCAAAATTCGTTGTATCTTCAACACTATTAAAACGTTTAAAAATAAAAAAATAAAAAAATTCAGTAGTCGACTAAAAAAAAGGTTTGTTTTAGACGATTCCTAAGATTTCGGAGGTTCGCTATAAAAATATAAATTGGCATTAAATACAATAGGAAAACGGCGGGACTAAAATTTTCGTTCGTTATATCTGTGAATTCGTTATATACCGGGTTCGATATAACGAGGTTCGACTGTATTAGAAAGGGTAAAAAAAACACTAAAAGATAATACACACTCCATTTTCTAAGGATACTTGAAGTTAAACTAAATTTATCTTTTAAAATTGTCTTAATTGGATTGCATCCATTTCATCATTCACCTCCAAATTATTATCATTATTATTTTCAAATGGCTGGTAGTACTGAGCCTAGGCTCTTGTCCTCTTCGCCGCATGCTCTGCCCCGGGTGCACCACAAGGGGTGGGTCTCCACTGCACCCGTGAGAACCGTTCCCGCAATTTTGAGTGGCGAGACCAAAACACTTGATCCCGCACCTCCAGAAGTAAATTTGAGAACTTAGAGGACATTGAGGTCACGACAGATTTTTCGTGCACCAGCAGCCGTTGGTGTACTAGGCAGATGGTTTGTCAGTGACCGGCATCGAACCACAGACATTTAGATCACTGACTCCCTTCCAATGCCAACCGGGCCACTTTACAGGTCCTGTACATTATTTAAAGATCTGTATGTTTATTTATTTATTTTTCTAGATGTATGCTTTTTATCGTGAAGAAAGGGCTCCTTCAATTATGTCTTTTTTTTTTTTACCAGTTCTGTTTTAGGTATCCAGGAACTACAAATTTGATAATAGCTATCTGTTCAATCTGCCATCATACGACCGTTTACACATTCAGTTATAAGAGAATTTTCGTGTTTTTTTGTGACATATGAGATAAACACTCTCTAAGCACTCAAAGGAGTGAGGTAAAATAATGAAATGGATCATGAAGTGTGATAGGAATCCATATTTAGGATTATTGAATCCATCTTTACATTAGGCAACAAATATTAAAATTCTATTATAATGATAAATAATTATTAATTTTTTTTTTACTATATTTTTATTTTACAAAGGAAAAACCCAGCTTTGGCGATATTTTTGAAAACAAAAACACATAAACCCGTATGGTCACTGAGAAACTGAGATCTGGATTTAAAAACCCAAGTTTGGGAAAAAAAGTTTTTATCCATCATAAGTTTCATATTTTTATTCAAAATTCACATTTGTTTTGACTTTTTTTGCATATTGCATCAACGGCAGAATTTAGACTCTTTTCCCCTTATTTGTACAGCACAAAATAATTATCTTCAAAATTAACCACATCATTTATTGGTTTGTACATTTCAGCGGGAGGTACTTGTTGTACAACGCCATATTGGACTTTTCAGAAAATATTTTTTAGGGAAAACTTGTTGCCTCCATATCCATAATATATCCACATAAGAGGGCTTCTTGTCATGAGTTTTAAATACCCAAAGCTATAAAAATGTGCACTGAAATTAAGATTTATGAATTAAAAATACGTATTTTAAATTTTTTTTAGAAAACTGGTCCATTTTATCTCAAATTATTTATTTGTGATTTCAAAGTTCCTTGAATGTAGCAAAAAATAATAGAAATTATTCTCATTTTGTGTATAGAGATAAAAATTACACATTTAATAAAAAAATAGATTTTTCAAACATGCCTGGTTTCATAACTCATTTTAGCCCATACTGGATTTAACACCCTTTACACAGCAAATATAGATTTATTACAAGTACTACAGTTCCACGCATTTTCTGAATCTGTCGGTTCGAGTTCAAAAAATAATCGTAGATCTCCCAAAGAACCATCCATAAATTTTTCTATAATCTCATAATTTTTGTAATTTCATACATATTATCAGTCCTGTAGCGCGAAAACCGAGAAATGCCCAGGATGTTTTCGAAATCAAACTTTTACATTTGTTAACCTTTTTGGTAATAATCTTTGAGTAAATATACAGTATTCGGTGACTTACTCTATTGAATTCTATAATACATTCTAATATACATTTTGATTTTCATAAATCTTAATTTCAGTGAACATTTTTATAGCTTTGTGTATTTAAAACTCATGACAAGAAGCCATCTTATGTGGATATATTATGGATATGGAGGCAACAAGTTTTCCCTAAAAAATATTTTCTGAAAAGTCCAATATGGCGTTGTACAACAGGTACCTCCCGCTGAAATGTACAAACCAATAAATGATGTGGTTAATTTTGAAGATGATGATTTTGTGCTGTACAAATAAGGGGAAAGGAGTCTAAATTCTGCCGTTGATGCAATATGCAAAAAAAGTCAAAACAAATGTGAATTTTGAATAAAAACATGAAACTTATGATGGATAAAAACAGGTTTCCCAAACTTGGGTTTTTAAATCCAGATCTCAGTTTCTCAGTGACCATACGGGTTTATGTGTTATTGCTTTCAAAAATATCGCCAAAACTGGGTTTTTCCTTTGTAAAATAAAAATATAGTAAAAAAAAAATTAATAATTATTTATCATTATACTCATAATTAGTTATGTAAATGTAGTTGTGTAATTTAATTATATAATTATGTTAATTAATGATTGAAAAATTATACAGTCGGAGATCATTTTCATTGAATCGTGATATATCGCTCTCTTACGAAATGATCCCAGAATTTTAATATTTGTTGCCTAATGTAAAGATGGATTCAATAATCCTAAATATGGATTCCTATCACACTTCATGATCCATTTCATTATTTTACCTCACTCCTTTGAGTGCTTAGAGAGGGTTTATCTCATATGTCACAACAAAACACGAAAATTCTCTTATAACTGAATGTGTAAACGGTCGTATGATGGCAGATTAAACAGATAGCTATTATCAAATTTGTAGTTCCTGGATACCTAAAACAGAACTGGTAAAAAAAAAGACATAATTGAAGGAGCCCTTTCTTCACGATAAAAAGCATACATCTAGAAAAATAAATAAATAAACATACAGATCTTTAAATAATGTACAGGACCTGTGCAGTGGCCCGGTTGGCATTGGTTGGGAGTCAGTGATCTAAATGTCTGTGGTTCGATGCCGGTTGCTCGCAAACCATCTGCCTTGTACACCAGCGGCGGCTGGTGCACGAAAAATCTGTCGTGACTGCAATGTCCTCTAAGTTCTCAAATTTACCTCTGGAGGTGCGGGATCAAGTGTTTTGGTTTCGCCACTCAAAATTGCGGGAACGGTTCTAACGGGTGCAGTGGAGACCCACCCCTTGTGGTGTACCCGGGGCAAAGCTTGCGGCGAAGAGGACAAGAGCCTAGGCTCAATACTCCCAGCTATTTGAAAATAATAATGATAATAATTTGGAGGTGAATGATGAAATGGATTCAATCCAATTAAGACAATTTTAAAAGATAACTTCAAGTATCCTTAGAAAATGGGGTGTGTATTAGCTTTTAGCATTTATTTTATCTTTTTTAATACAGTCGAACCTCGTTATAGCGAACCCGGTATATAACGAATTCACAGATATAACGAACGAAAATTTTAGTCCCGCCGTTTTCCTATTGTATTTAATGCCAATTTATACTTTTATAGCGAGCCTCCGAAATCTTAAGAATCATCTAAAACAAACCTTTTTATCAATCGACTACTGAATCTTTTTAATTTTTTTAATTTTAAACTTTTTAATAGTGTTGAAGATACAACGAATTTTGATGAAGCAAAGAATGTTGAAGAAAAAGATGATTTACCTATGGCGATGTGGATAGAAAAACACAAAATTTTATCATTCTCAGATTGTGACATGCAATTGTTCGAAAAATGTGATCATGAAGTCATTACATGTGAAAATCCGACTGATGAAGATATTGTGGAATAAATTAAAATAAATCATTCCGAAATCGAAGATTCTGCATCTGATGCTGATGAAGAGGAGCACATAAATGATGAAATTCCCAGCATCTTAAACGCTACAGCAGCGATGCGGTTAATTAATAAGTTTTTGTTTACACATACAGTGAAAGAAATAGTGTTGGAGTCATTTCATGTATTGGATAAAGACATTCATAAAATGTTTTTTGAAATCGGCATCATATCAACAGTAGGTTAACGATTATTTCTGTATCAAAACAGCGAGCAACAATTAAAGGTAAAATGAATTTATTTCCATTTGTATTCATTTTTAATTAAATTAGTATTGTGTCAGCTTAATGTAATTGATTTTAGTCAATTTAATACATTACTGATCATTTTTAATAGATTTTATAATTTTTTAATACATCATTATTGAATACGCATAGCAACTAATGTGTTATACTTTTTGTGAACTCTAACGTTTTTCTTAACGGTTTGGATATAGCGAACCACTGGATATAGCGAACAAAACCTTTGGTCCCTTGAAGTTCGTTATAACGCTGTTCGACTGTAATAAAAAATGCCTTTTTTAAAATCTCTGTTTTTATTACAATTTGCGTTTTTTTAGATGATATCTGGATTCATTACATTTTTGGGGGGGGATTGGAAACCAGGATAAATACATGGTACTATACAACGAAAAAGTTCTTAGAAAGTAAATAGTCTAATATAAAAAGGTATAAAACAATGTTAAGAAGACAAAATGGTCTTGTACAAAAAGAATCTCAAAGAAATACAAAAATAGTAAATAATGAGACTAAATTGAACAGGCATAAAATAAACATTTCTATTTTGTAAAATCAGAATGAAAGGAAAAATCCCTTTTGTAATGCAAGCATTGAGGAAAACTTAATTGCATTTGCTTAGAGGCACACCTGTGGCTGCCAAGGTGTTAGTTTAATTGTGCCACTACACCTGTGGAAGGAGAATTTGATTATGATGTGTCAGTTCTGGCAGTATCGTACAATGAATTATTAGTAAATTTGTTTCATTAACACATGTGGGATGATTGCGGAAGCCCATAGGGAAAACTGATTAAAAAAAAACAATTGTAGACCATCAAAAACCTGTCGCCCCATTAAACAGGCATTAAGAATAGTTCAAGACTTGGTTTGGTAAGCTTTTCAGAGTATTAGTCTCTTTCAATGTTAGATACGCTGTTTTTAATATCAGTTCTTCATGTTTAGAACGGAAACCACGTTGAGACGTATATCCGACATCCCTCAGGTATCTACATTGCACTGAATTGTAAATAGCAATTTATATAAGATTTTGCCGAGTATTTTCCTGTTATACTGTATCATATCCCAAATAACACATATCGTCGTCCCAGAAGCAAATTTTCGTTACATTGTTGGGGGGAACGATTTCCGTTGGTAGAGCTTCCGGAAAAAAAAATGGGCCAACTGCTAAATGTTGTCGTCCCGACTTCAGGTAAGTACTGTGGAGCCAACAATAATAAAATGTTGTCTCAAGTTCAAATGAGAGATGAATTGATCCTGACGGTTGGGCCAAATAACAGCCAACCGTCGAGTGAGCTGCATTGCCAACATTTGTTTCAACATAACCCCAACGCTCCCCAACTGATGTCCAACTATGCTAAAAACGATTTGTAATATCCAGAACATGTCCGCGAGATAGCTGAACAATAAAAAGTGTAGGGCTGGGGACTTTGTTCGTACTCATCTGTATTGTATGGGAACTGTTATGCACAGTCGAGTTCCTTAAAGGGTGCAATGTTGTGATGCATGCCGATAGACATTGATTAATGATTTTCTTTTTATGTTGGAGCTTCCTTTTCAGCAATGAAGGAGTAGCTCCTAGAAAGATCAGCCCACCTGCCCATCGCTGGAGATCGGCGAATGCATTTTCAATGCACCAGAGAACCTGGCATCACGCGCTAATTAAGCGATGCATCATACTGGCTTGTGAACAACAGGGGTCGGTGTTCGAAGAGCCAGCTGCTCATGATGACGTCGGGCGACAAGAGGACAGAAGGCTAAAAAATGATTGCACCCTGGTTTTGAAAGAAAAGTTGATTGTTCAGAGGTATGTGGAGAGGCAGGAACCTGGAGCCCACGGGGGACTACCACCCCCGGAGCAGGGGGACAGAGAACTGGTGGCAGGACCAGACTGGGCATTACTGAATTGGGAGTGAAACAGAGAGGTTCTCGCTACGCATGAGGTTTCTCGCGGAACATAGTCGATTGGGACTATGGAACTTTTATCTGAGGATTAAAATTGTCTTTAACTTATGTTTTTCTTTTCATTAAATGCTGGTTCTTGTTATTAAAGAAAAGGAGTCATTCCTTGTAATAATTTATTCTGACATCCTCACTGCATGTGGAACCCAGTAAGAAATTTTGCCCCATTCACGTAGGCGGGGGATATGTTACCCACGTTAAAAATTTTTTAAGCAACCGCTAGGAAAGTTTTGATTCTTACGTTCGTGCAACTCGCTCAGTGAAACCAAAAATGAAGAGGAATTTAGGAAAACTGATTTGAAATTCTATGAGGGAGTGACAGAGAAAGAGGGTCAGGTTTGGACGAAGGTAGAGGGAAAAATTGAATCGACAAATGAAGAGTGTGAAAATGGGCCGATTATGAGGTTAAGCAATAGGGAACGATGTAAGAAGCCGGTACCGCTCTCTAGACTACGATGTTTGATTAGTAAAGGAGCCTTAAACCTCAAAATAAGTGACAGCGAAAGAAATCATAATGGAGTGTTTTCGAAAGAAGCAGGATTGCCAGGATGCAGGGGTTGTCGCCAAATGCATCAATTTGCGGAATCAGGAAGGAAAATTTGTTTCGGATTTCTGAGAAAAGGGTAGCGAAAAGAACTGACGGAGCAAGATTTTCAAAATAAGAGAAATTGAGAAAGTTCTAGGGCTTACATAAAGCTAGGACAAAGGATCACGTATCTAAAAGGAGGCCGAACTGCTTAAGGTATAGACAAAAGGCGGAAGTCAGGGTTTCGTCATGTTTAAGATATAATTTAGGGGATGACAGAATTCTGTTAAGGTCAAAACAAAAAGGAGTACGACATACTCCGGAGAACAGCATGGGATTTTCTGTAAATTTGGGAAACAAAGTGAAGGGCAGAATTTTACAAGGGCAAAGTTAAAGAGTTCTGTTGGGTTAAAGGGACCTAGTGAAAACTCTTCCTGCGAAAAGTCAAATCAAGTGGGATTTTTCACGGAGAATTACTTCCAGATTCAAATATGTAAAATTTTGGGAAGTTCATAATTCTCAAGCGAAATTTTTAGGGTCAAAAGGTACATGAAATGTTCCAAAGTAATCTGTGTAAATAAGTGACCATGAAATTGAAGTGTATTGAGATTTGTGTGTGATATTTTTTGTAGTATGTTCATATGTTAATATAAAGTGTGATCTGTTATGTTATTTATGTGAAGTTAAAATTGTTTGTATGTTGGTGAGGCATGACCCTATTCTTGGGATATATTTAAGGAAGGTTATGAATATTTCATTGTAATTATGCTGATATGTCTGTTGTGTTGTGGCAAAAGGCCATAAGACGGTTTGGTATACTGTTGGTATACCTCGGTAAAAAGTAATAGTTAAATTTAGAAGATAACTGTATATGCTTGTACATGTGGTAAGAAGGCTTCGAAAGGCAGCAGTTAAAGTAAATGTGTAATCTGGTTTTTTCTTGTGTAAAACAATTAAACAGTTCCTTGGGAACGCCGTAAAGTTTTCTAGAAAGAGAATCAGTTAAAAATAATGTGTAAACTTTCATAAGTTTGTATTTGTGAAAAAATGATTCACCAGTTTTCTTTTGTGACTATCATTAAGCAGCAATGTGTATAAAAATAAAAGGAAAATTTTTTCTTTGGTTGAATGTAATGTTAGTGTATTTCAGTATCTATTATTTCAATACGTACTGGTAGGCTTTAACTCTTTAGTCTAGAGTCGACAGAGAATTGTAGCAGAGTTCAGTTTGTGTATTCTATGCCTCGCTATCGTGAATCATTCAGCTTGAGAAGCGATAAGCGTATTTACTTTTCCCTAGGACCTAGCCATGAACGGGTAGGAGGAGGGGACAAGTATCAATTCTGACACTATCAGCTGGTCCACAGTGTCAGATGGTTGAAAAATTGCCTGTTGGCAGGCAAGTTTTCAAGTTATTATTCACCTTGCGCTCAAGTCGCTTTTAAAAGATGATTTTTCCCCACAGCAAAATACGCGCACTTTGTAAATGAAATGTTAGATTCTTATTATTTTAAGCCCCCTTTCCCCGTACTTCTCAACTATATTTTGACAGTTCAGTTATGTTTTCATATATATATATATATATATATATATATATATATCCCTCAATTTGATTTTGATCTAGATATACCAAATTAAGCTATTTGTTTTCCCCCGAAAATCCACGTGCGGCCAACAATTATATAAGATCGAATGTCGTAGAACATTCGAAATCATCACCCCATATGACAGGTTAAATTCAGGTGTCAATTCTAACCAATAAAAAAGTTCAGCGCCTCTGTACCTCAGTGCGTGAGCCTAGAGTTTTGGGCGCTTTCTGTGTGTCTGCCGCGTAACTGTTAGGACACAAAACTTGGGGGCGCGGCGTCCCTTTGTCTTCTGTGTGATGACTCCTGCGATTTCCGGAGACCTTCGACTATGAAACTGTTTAAATCTGTGCCTAAGTGTTAAGTATAATCAACATTGTACGTTGTCCAGCGATTGTGTCAGCTAATAAATCATTCTATTTTGTGACCAGACCGCCTCTTCCTTTCTAGCGTCGAACTTAACTTATTCTCTCCGGCGTGCCTGCCTCCTCGACCACGTCCATTTACCTAGACACTGCCTAAACCTTTCCCCAGCCACTCTCCACGACTGAAAATTATTTGGGGTTTCTACCTGTCATACGACATCTCCTTGCTTCATTACATATATATACATTCAAACCTCGGTAACTCGAACCTCGATTTCGTGAATTTTTCGATAAAAAATTCCCTTCAAATAAAAAATTCCCTTCAAATTTCCTTTCCACTAAATGTTAAAACAAACCTTGTTTTGGCGAATTTTTTTTGGCCCATGCCTTGATAACTTGAATTTTTTCCCCTTGAATTTTGGAGAAAATCCTTTAGAGAGTTTCTAAAAACTAAAAAATAATATCCAAAAAATACAAATTTCTAAAAAAAAAAATAGAAAAGCTATTAAAAAATTACAGTATTAAAACCCTGCATAAACTTTAAAATGAAGGGATATAAAGACGGAAGATAACACAATGAAATCGCAACTTCTCTTGACCCCTCAAGATGGGAGTTGAAATTATTGTTTATTGTTTATCTCTTTTCAGTCAGTTGCCATGCATATGCAGTGACCATTCATTCGTTCTTTTATTTTCCTACTTTAGAGGCGTTACTTTCTAGAGGGGTTCAGAAGGTTTAACAAAACAGGAAATGAAGGCATGAACAAAAATCAAGAGGCGGGTGGCTTCCAAGAAGATTGTGGAATTCTTATCATTGCAACAAAGAGTGAAAGAAAAAACTACACCTATGAATGCATGCCTGTGTTGTCTCGCATTCAAGATAGTGGTGCTCCAGAAATGGTTGAAAAGTTTCCTTTCTGTTTATCTTGGTTAATACAGAAAAAATTAAAAATCGTTCGAAAACAACATTTGGAGAAGGTGAGATGTTCTGCGAGTCATCTGTTCAAAATAACTAACAAACGAAATTGAATAATCTTACTAATGAAGTGAAAAGCAAATTATCAATGAAGTTGAAAAAAAGCACGAAAAAGAGGAAATTGCAAAAGATTTTGAGATTCCATGCAGCACATTGTCAACAATTTTAAAGAATAAAGCAATTATACTAGAAAAATTCAATGATGGTTTAGGCAAGCGAAATATGATCAAAACTAGTGAATTTCCCGATATATAAAAGTGCCTAATGATTCAGATTACGCAGTGTCGAACTCAAAACATCCCCCTAGAAGGACTTTCAATCAAAGATAAGGCTAAATCTTTTGCAAAAGAATTAGGTTATTTAAATTTCAAAGGCAGTAATGGCTGGTTCAAAAATTTTAAAAAACGAAACATTACATTTTTGAAAATGTGTGGAGAAAGTGCTGAAGTAGATGAAGATGTTTGTGTAGAATTTAGAAAGAAAGTAAGCTTGATACTGAAAAATTACGACGATCAAGATGGGTTCAATGCGGAGAAAACTGGATTCTTTTTTTAAATGAACTCAAGACAAAATTATGCATGTATAGGGTGAAGCATGTCATGGAGGGAAGAGAAGTAAAGGTCGTTTAATTTTATTCTTTTGCGTGAATATGAATGGAACAGAAAAGATAAAATCGTGAATGATAGTGAAATTTTAAAAAAAACCAAGGTGTTTCAGCGGGATAAATTCTTTTCCTTTGGATTACGAAGCTAACCGAAAATCTTGGATTATATCTAACCTTTTTGAAAACTGCCTCAAGAATTTAAATAAAAAAAAGGAATATAGAAAAGCGGAAACTAGTGATTTCTATTGATGATTGTACGGGGCACAGTGCCATACCTAAAATATAAAACGTAAGAAGTGAATTCCTCCCCCCCCCACGAATACTACATCAAAAATTCAACCACTTGAACAGGGCATCATCCAAAGTTTCAATGTATCGTCATCAAGTGGTTAAAAAAATTTGTCCGAAATGGAAGGTGTTTCACCATCTGGTGTAAATATTCTACAAGCTATGGGAATGGCAGACAAAGCTTGGAACATTGTGTCTTCTTCTACGATAATGAATAGGTTTAAAAAGGCTGGATTCATAAAAGACCACGAAAATACGCAGTTAATCAACATCGACCACCCTGCTGAAAACTGCGAAGAAAGTGATTGGAACCGATTATCCAGACTCATGCCCCTCAATAACATGGAATTCAATGACTTTGTCGTCATAGATGATGCAGTAATGGTGTATGGTCAGTGGGAGGACAGTGACATCATTGGTCAGACGAAAGTTTTTTCTGTATTATCAGCATAAGAGGAAGAAATTCGCTATTCGCCACCAAATGTGACAAAAAAAGAAGCAATATTTGCAGTGGGCACTTTGAGGAGATATGTTGAAAGTCAGCAATATATGTCAGAGAACACATTTAAAGCCATTGTCCACTTAGAAATTGTAATTGATAAAATTTCATACTCTTCTCTAAAGCAGAGAACAATTGAATATTTTTCATATAATTTTGTAAATAGTGGTTATTAAACTAAAATGATTACTTTTTAAAAAAGTATGTAAAAAAATTGTTTTTCTCTATTCTACTATTGATAACATTTGACTTTCGATAATTCGAATTATTTTGTCTCTATCTTCAAAATCGACTTTTGACATATACATATATATATATATATATATATATATATATATATGTATATATATATATATATATCATAAGTTATGTCATCAGTATTAGCTGTGAAACATTTGCCTTTAAAATACTTACAATATTTTTTCTAATAGCTAATGGTTTTTTACACTTTCGTACTTTACCTGCAAACTTATATTGATACCAACAAGATCTTTTATCAAGTTTACGTGTTTTGTACCTACCGCGAGAAATTTTACGCTCTCTGATTTTCTCCGAAAAAATTCTACGTGCACGAGAACGCCTCTGCATATTTTGCATAATCTTAGAAATTTCACCTTTCAAAACCTTTTGTAGACTTCGAACCAGACCCGCTAGAAATGGCATTAAGTGTATCAGGAATTTCCAAAACTTTGTCAGCTATTTCAGCTAAATCTCTCAAAGGTACCATTGAAATTGTCAAAATGTTTTGAGTATGCGTCGGCAATCTTTGTTGCCAAAGTGCACGCATAACATCTTTATTAATTTTGCTGGACACTAAATTTTTCATTCCCAGCAAACGCTGAGAAAGTTTTTTTTATCACCTAATATAAGATCTTATAATAAAAGTCTCAGTTTCGAACTTTCCGATTTTGCAAACATATTCAAGATAGCCCGTTAAATCGCACAATATATGTCGTTATCTGGAGGGAAACTCATAATACCCCTTACGTGTATTAACATTTTTGTATCTACACTAAATATGAAACTATGAAACAGAGTTTCATCAGCTGAAATATCAGCAAGTTTAAACTGCGATTGCAGCTGCAAAAACCGTAATTCTGGATCGGTTTCCCAGAAGGTGGAAGGTTTTAATGTTACACGATGTCTCTCAGATCCCTCCATAATACGTAAAATCACTAAAATTTCTCAAAAAATGCTTACACTTAAATTTCAGTAACTATAAAAATACTTGGTCTGCATATGCAATTATAAAGCATTTTACAAAGCATCCACATAAAATTTCAGAATTTTATTACACTGTATTTTAAGAAATTTAAACGGGTTTTGGGAAAAGCTATTAAATTACTCATACAAATTACTCACAGATCATTGATTAGAAGTTATTCACCCCTCCGGCTGCAGCGAAAATCTCAAAAAAGTAACAAACTCACCCCGAAACGAAAAACTTTAGAAGGAAAAATTATACCCATTACTACAACTATGGAGAGGAAACATAGCACTTCGCTATTAAAGTGTCTTCCTGACCGTTTCTTCCGAGCCTTATCCGAAAACACTGAAAGATTCAGAAAACTCAGACTGTACTATTCTTTACACTCGATCAAAAAAGTTCGCCGTCGTCCTTCACTTTAGTCCAAGGTCACCCCTGTAAAGAACTGTACGCACCGAGTCAAACACTGCAGTGTGGCAGGTGTCATGTTTGTAGAAGTGCACATTAGCTGACTGACATCATAAAAACAATACATATAACAACAACAATTTTATTCCGGTAGAATTAATTTGCACAATGGCGAACAAGCTCGTCAGTTACTTGACAGCTACAAACCACATCAAAAGGTAGAGGTGAGAGAGTGTGGAAAAAGTTTTATATATATTGTCTTATACTTGATGCTGACGTAGTTTGAGCTGGAAATCTGCATAACCTTTCAGGCATGTGTGACAGTAGATTACGATAGGTTGCGATTTGCGACTTTTAACCCTTTGCGGCGCACTACCCTTTAAAGTTGGAATTTGAAGAAAAAAATTTGTAGGCTGCCTACTTAGGCCAAAAGTAGTGTGCAGGTAAAATTTTGTAAAGATTGCACTTACCGTTTGGATTCTGTGGGTGTTCCATAAGATGGAACACTGAGCCACCAGACCTCTGAAAAGTGCGTCTAAGCGAGCATCGCAGTGAAGCGCGTAATTCAGTAGACGCTTTTGCATATGATTGAAAACATACTGTATTATACCTGTGTAGCATATTTTGTGTGACCAAGGGTGCACCCCGGAGAGGCCATCTACTCTACACCCCATCCCCCGCCCCCCCCAAAAAAATTAAAAGATAAAAAATTTTTAAAATATATCTTGGTTATATGATTATTTATGATGAGATAAATATTTACAGTTCCTAAATATGTACAAGTCCTATGTGAAAAAATATTTACAATTCTTCTATTTTTTGGTTTCATGATATTTTTCGAAGCACGTCTCACCCTGTTTGTAAAAACACAAACCAACATCGCATGTTTTGCACGTGAAGCTTGTTTTGTGCGGCTTCGCTTTCGTACTACAGTACGCACATCGTCTGCGCGTACCCTTCACCGGCATATGTTCAATTTTGCCGTATCTTTTATCATCGGAGACCTTAATTTTAAAACTGGGAGAATTTATAAAAAATTAATAATTAATAAAAAAAATAATTAATAAAAAAATAATTAATAAAATAATAATTAATAGAATAATTAATAAAAAAATTAATAAAATAATAATTAATAGAACAATTAATAAAATAATAATTAATAGAATAATTAATAAAAAAATTAATAAAATAATAATTAATAGAATAATTAATAAAAAAATAACTACAATTATATTTAGAATAATGAAAAAATAAGCTATGTATATGTAGAAAAATAATATCTACACAATAATATAAAATATAGGCTAGCGAAACTCAACAGCGAGTGCAAAAAAAATTCGTGCAGCTCTAAGTAAAGATGACTCGAGCTACTGATAAAATCACCCCTGTTTGAAACCTCCCCACAAGGGCAGGGCATTTCCTGGAATTTTGTGGGGAAAAGGGCATTTCCTGGAATTTTGTAGGGAGTAATGGGTATGGTATGTATATCTCTCGTTTTCTATAGGCAAACAACCCTCCCTCGAAGCATCTGAAAGCTTGAATTCATTCCCCCAAACAGAGAAAAGCAGAAAACGTAAACACAGCGGTTTCCTCCCGTCATCGCGTTTGGTTGCATAATATGATAAGGTCTAGTGGTGCGGTGTTCCATTTGATGGAACACCTTCTTTTATTCAATGATTCTACGTACGTTTTCTATAAAAAAAAATTAAAAATAATATAGAATAAATAGATTAGAGTACAGCCAACGAAATAACATAGAATTTTTTTAAAAGCAATTTTTTTTTGTATCCCAAAAATACATACAAAATTTCTTGTAAATACGAGGATTCTAAATAACGAGTCACAGCTGAAGATCATGAATGTTCTTGTATTCTGGTGCCATCTAATATTGAAAAGGAAAGTTAAAAGTATATAGTAAACATCTTTTTATCCATTTAAAGTTGAATTTAACGGTTTGGCAAGCTAGTCAAATTAGGTGTTCCATGCAGTGGAACACTGAGAAACAAAGGGTTAAGCAATTCACCCCCACACCACTATTAGACGATGTTGGCAGAAAAGGGAGAATCATGGCCGAACACAGCGTCAAGAAGGAAGCGTTCGAACAGAATGACAAAACGTGATGACCGAGCAATCGTCAGATCAGCACTCTCATACCCATTATTATCATCGATCGTACATGAAACTGGTACTTCAGTGACTGCAAGGACCATTCATAGGCTGTCTGAGAAAGGGGACTGTGCTCATGGCGCCCCTTGCACCAACTACCATTGAGATCTGCATACCGATAAGCCCGTTTGGAGTGGTGTCGGACACATTCGACTTGGAATGTCACTGACTGGAATAGAATTATCTTCAAGGATGAGTCCCGCTTCGAATTGAGCCCCGATGATCATCGAATACGTTTCTGGAGATTCCCAGGACAGCGGTGGGATACCTACTTGACTGTCTTCCGCCATACGGACCGACAACCAACAGTGATGGTCTGTGGTACCATTTCATTTCATTACAGGTTGTCATCCGCAGCACCGTTACAGTACAGCGGTACGTCGACGATATTCTACGTCCTGTTGTTTTGCCCTTCATATCACGCCCTCCTGGGATTACATTTCAGCAAGATAATGCCCGTCCGCACACGGCGAGAGTTTCTAATGCTTGCCTTCGTGCTTGCCCAACGCTACCTTGACCAGCAAGTTCTCTGGGTTTCTCCCTCATTGAGCACGTTTGGAGCATTATGGGCAGGGTCGTCCAACCAGCTTAGGATTTTGACGATATAACGGGCCAATTGGATAGAATTTGGCATGATATCTCGCAGGAGGACATCTGCAACCTCTGTCAATAAATACCAAGCGAAATAACAGCTTTAATAAGGGCCAGAGGTAGACCAACGCGGTTTTGACTTTTTTCAATTTGTGAAGCTCTTTCTCTTGAATAAATAATCCAATTTTTCTCAAGTTGTAATCAGTTGTTTTTCTGTACAGGTACATCACATCCACCGATTTTCGTCCCATTCGGATAAATCCTCCTTGGTGCGTTACTTTTTTTGTTTACGAGTGTGTATTGTATTATATATATATATATATATATATATATATATATATATATATATATATATATATATATATATATATATATATATATATATATATATATAGGGTGTCCATAATTTAAATTCACTGCTTTAAAGTTTTCTACAGTCGAAACTATTGTTAAGAAAGTTATGAAATTTTGTGTATGATATATGGAACGGATTGGATTTGTTTGAGCGAATAAACAAATTTGTTCAAGATTTCACCACCAGAGTGCGTTTTTTCATGAATTACACATTTACGACTGGTTCTTTACTTAAGATTTCCCATTTTTTTTCCGTAGGTCACCCTAACACATTAACGCATAGTCATTAAATTTTACAATCTTTAAAGTGATTGCAAATTCGATCCAAAACTTGAATGATAACTAATTTTTGGACAAAAGATTTGAAGGAACGAAGAATAAACGAATATGCAAATTAATTTTTTGTCCACGTAGAGCAGAAGCTCTTATAAAACCTAGAAACTTTCATCTAATAATGGAATTTTTTTTTTTTGTTTTCAGCGTACTTGCTATTGCTAATCAGAATATCATCGTTACGATTACCACATCGAGATTTTTTAATAAAATTGTTTTACCAAAACGATATATCTGCACTAGTTGCTCTACGAAAGTTTCGGAGTTTGAAGGGGATACGAAAAGGTCCACTGATAGTTAAAAGTCTTCGATTAATGGTGGTCAAATTTGAAGAAACTGGTTCTTTTAACATTCGTTCTGGAAGAGGAACGAAATATGTTTCCACAGAAGCTGTAGAAAAGCTTGCGCTTCAGGTGGAAGATGACAAAGCTTCCAACGAACAGGATAGTACCAGTGTCCGTCGTGTGGCAGAAGCATTGTATCTGCCCCGTTCAACTGTCCAGTAGGTCATGCGGAATAGCCTCCGGTATTATCAATACAAGCTTCAATTTGTGCAGAGGTTGCTCACACATGATTTCGAGAATAGACAGCAGTTCTCACTTCAGTTTCTTGCTCGCTTTGAGATTGATGAAGAATGGCCTTGGAATATCCTCTGGACAGACGAAGCACACAACTACCGAATTTGGGAACCAGAAAATAAGCTTTTAATCTTAGATTTTCCGATGCATTCACCGAAAGTAGCCGTGTGGTGAGGATTTTCTGCATTTTTTATTCTCTGCCCGTATTTTTTCGAGGAATTAAGTCCTAGTGGTCCAGTAACATGTTCGGTCACCGGGGAGCGATATGCATCCTTGTTACTGAATAAAATTTTTCCGGATCTGCACTCACGTCAGTGCCTTTCACGCACAATTTTTATGCAAGATGTAGCTCCTCCACACATTTGCCTTCGTGTTAAGAACGTTCTCAAAAATGACTTTACAGAAGAACGTGTCATCAGCCGCCACTTTCCTAATGTGTGGACTCCCCGATCCCTAGACCTCAACCCATGTGACTTTTTGCTTTGGAGGAATGTGAAACATCTAGTCAGTCTTCAAAAACCAAGAACTATACCTGATCTGAACGACAGTATTTCACGACATGTTCTCAGATTTTCCCCGGACAAACGGGTGTCAACTGTAAAACATGCTATCTTCCGATTTCTGATTTCAGCTGAAAATGTTGGCCGTCATGTAGAACATGTCTTCTTGTAATAATTTTTTTTAACTATAGTAAATGTTGGATAAATGTGTAAATCATCAAAAAACGCACACTAGTGGTGAAATTTTGAACTACTTTTTTTATTCGCTCCAACAAATTCCCATTCCTTCAATATGTCCTACACAAAATTTCATAACTTTCTAAACAATAGTTTCAACTGTAGACAACTTTAAAGTGGAGAAGTTTAATTATGGACACCTTCTATCTATCTATCTATATATATATATATATATATATATATATATATATATATATATATATATATATATATATATATATATATATATATATATATATATATATAAGACATAGATGATAGAGATAGATAACCAGTAATAGCCCTAAAGCTACTTGCAGCCAGGAACAAACAACATGAAAAGAAAAGTATGAAAGATATATAAATAGATATATATATATATATATATATATATATATATATATATATATATATATATATATATATATATATATATATATATCATGAGTTATGTCAGCTTAGACTGCGTAAAAAAATTTTATATAGTGTGTTCCATATGATAAATGTTATCTATAAAAATATTGAATTAGGTGACTTCTAAGCTATCTAAAAGGGCAAAACCTTTCAAAGTGCTGCTGAAAGATATTTTTCCCCATTAAAATTCGGTTATGTTTCAAAAAGTCAAGAAAGTTCATTAAAGACATCATATAAATAAATTCTAAAAGTGTTATTTATTATTCTGGTACAGCAATTGCAAAATGTCAGGACAAAGAAGCAGTTATGGGAAGAATCCATATAGACAGTCGTAGATCATTGCATGACTGTTGATTTTGTAACTGCCATATCTCTAGGAGGTGTTGTAATGGTAGTACGTTCAGTAGTCGTTGTTCTACTAACTGCACACCTGTTACGCTAGATTGGGTGAGAAAATTGATATTTTATTAAGAAAAATTCCGAAGTTACTGCTCCAAATCGTTAGATAACAATGAATAGATAAATTACTTTTCCTTTAAAATACCTTTTGGTCTTCATATTTGAAAATAAAATATTTAATAAATAAATATTTTAAAAATATTACAGGTGAAATTAAAGAAAACGTTCTCGAATTACTATGAAAAATCGATTCAAAAATTTAAGATAAAAAAACGGGTATTTATTAAACTGCATAATAAAAAATAGATATAGTAGATTTACAATTTTTAATGTTATATCTATGCAGTATGCAATGTTGTATAGAATTTTTAAAATTTACTAAATTTTTTTTAATTAATTTATGCAAAAAGTAGAGAGTGTTTTATAACCTCCAGCAATTTTAATTCCAGGAAATATTACGAAGTTTACCTCCTTTACTGCGAATGGTAATCACGAGAAATAAAAAAAACGTACATGAAAGTAAATCCTGTTATTGTCGATGGTTGACAGTTAACAACAATGTTTGTCTAAAACACATAGGTGGTATTCAAAATAAGAACATAACTCATTATAACTGCAATTGTCATCCCAATATCTATTTATATGGCAATATTTTCAACAGGTTGTATTGTACTCAGATTTTATGTTATCGATATGTTCAACTGTTTCTTAAAGGACTGTATGGACGATCTTAAGCGTTCAAAACAACGATTGTAACATAAATGATATTTACTTCTGGATAACAAACTAATAACAGTGCTATAGTACCTTTACATCATGATTTTTACTTTTTACTATCCGTTTTGTCTACAGAATACATAGCAAGCAGTAAATTGTACCTGTGTATTTTACGTAAAGGCAAGAATATTCGTTTGAACGACAGAGGATACAGAAGGAATTTCGTATCTTTACGTTTTCGGCATACTTGAGAATTATACACTGCTGGCCACTGTAAATGCAACACCCTGAAGGAAACATGCAAATAACATGAAATGTACAACATGCATTAGCGGAGGTGAGATATGCAAATGATTAGAATTTCAGCGCAGACGCACATCACGCGCGCCTGTGGCGCCACTTCAAAGCGCTATTTAAGGCTTGGAGATTTCGACGATTTCAAGTTCGGCAATTGTGTTTTTCTTGTGGGTTTTTTTCAAAAAAAACGATCAATTATGCCTCGTCAAATACAGCTATCATCTTTTGATCAAGTATCCGAGTTCGACAGAGGAAGGATAGTGGCCTACCGAGATTGTGGATTATCTTTCAGGGATATCGGTAGTCGTGTTGGACGAAACCAAACAACTGTAATGCGGATATGTGATCGTTGGATGCAGGAGGGTACGACGGACCGGCGTGTTCGATCGCATCCACCTCAGCGCACCACTTCACGTGATGACAGGCAAATTGTGCGCATGGCAGTGACGGATCGCTCAGTCACATCACGAACCATAGCACAGCACATGCACTCTGTAACGCATCATCCAGTGTCTGCGCGTACCATTCGAAGCCATTTACAGCAGAGAGGTCTGTCCGCAAGACGTCCATTGCTTTGTCTAGGCACGTCCATTGCTTTGTCCTTCACGCAGAACCACAGACGTCTCCGCCGCCAATGGTGGGATGACAGAAGGATGTGGACGGCAGAATGGAATGAAATTGTCTTTAATGACGAGTCACGCTTCTGTCTGCAACACCACGATGGTCGCATTCGAGTCTGGAGACACCGTGAAGAGAGGATGCTGAACAGCTGCGTTATGCACCGCCACACTGGTCCTGCACCGGGTATTATGGTATTGGGCGGTATTGGATATCACTCTCGCACACCTCTAGTACGCATTGCCGGTACTTTAAACAGCCAGCGCTACATCTCCGAGGTGTTGGAGCCAGTTGTCCTTCCTTACCTTCAGGGCTTGACCACAGCCATTATTCAACAGGATAATGCGCGACCACACGTGGCACGCATTGTCCAACGGTTCTTCGTCAATCGCCAGATTGAATTGCTTCCCTGGCCGCCTCGCTCTCCGGATCTTTCGCCGATAGAAAACATGTGGTCCTTGGTTGCTCTACGATTGACACAGATTCCATCCCCAGCTGCCACAGCAGATTAACTTTGGCAATGTGTGGAAGCTGCTTGGTCTGCTGTACCCCCAAGAACTCATCCAAAGTCTCTTTGAATCAATGCCGAGGCGTGTGGCAGCGGTGATCTCCAACAATGGCGGCTACTCTGGCTACTGATTTTGGCAGGAACCACACTTCACAGAAGTCTAAATATTTAATCATTTGATACTTGGTCAATATGTCATCTACAAAATAAATTTTGTTGTGATATCTCTTGTCTTTCTTGGTGTTACAATTTGGGTGGCCAGTAGTGTATTAGAATCAAAGAGCATCCTTGTTAATTTCTTTTTCAGTTTTTAAAATAAAAGCGGAATGTATATCAGCATCACGTCATTTTTAAGTTTAAATGCTTACCGGATCGTTGTTTTTTATTTACTAAAAGATATAAATCACAAAAATTGGAATAAAATATATTAATACAGTTTCAAAACAACATGGTATTCAGTGTAGTATTTCACTAAAGGACTAAAATGAAAATCACTAATAATAGTTTAGTTTTATTAATGTGAGACTTGCGATTGCTGCTTAGAGAAAAAACGTTTGATTCCAAGTTAATATTTATTTTATAAATATAAACCTATTAATATTTGTTGTTTATGCTAAAACAAAAATTTCACGACACCCAAAGACTCAATCTGTCACTGCCCTCCGGTGTCTTGGTATGACTGGTAGAATCTCTGTATGTTCTTTCGTTTCAGCTGCTAAGATAATAAAACAACAACATAGCAGAAGAGTAGAAACTAAATCCAATAACCATCAGAAAGCATGTATCAATTTAGAATTCGGAAATAATCGTTTCAGGAAATATCTCATCTCCAATAAAGTTAAATTTCAATTTAATTGCTTTAAGGAATATTTCAAAGGACCAGGCATGGTATGCATGCATTTTACTCAGATGTGAAAAGTCAAACATGCATAGCTCCTATGTGATCTTAAATAAGTATATATACACATTTACAACTTTTACGTTCTGAAAGAAAACATTGTATTTTAAAATTATTTTAATGTGGAGGGAGTATTTCACTTACACTTTTAAAAAGTCTTTTCTAGATAAATTTTAATAAGCAATTTTGGGGAACTATTGGGAACATTTCAAAGAGGCTGGAACTTACGACTGGTGACAGAAGCGTTCTGCTATTTGCAATAGGATGAAACCTGTAACTAAGTTCTTGTAAGGCTCGGTGTCTCTTTGGTCTATTAAGATTCTGATAACAGTTATTCTTTATCGCATGACTATGTCTATGTCTCAGTTTTATTAACGGTAAACATAACATGTTATTACTGCTCAAAAGTGTTAAATCTCTTTTCTGATGCAAAAAAAACAAATTTCAGAAATCCAATACTCCGGCTTTTGAATAGCCACTGAAGATACTTTTTTACTTTAAACCAGTTTTCCTGGCATACAAATAAAATTCAGAAATTTGATTATCGGATTGGGTTTTTTGTATCGGAATGTCGTTTCTTCTTACGTTTGTGTCAGTGTAATGACAAAAAAAAAACATAAGAGTGAATATGCTTTAAAGGTTAAATAAACTTAATTTTATCTGAAATTTTTTTTCTCAACAAAATGTCAAGAACAGGGTTCTCGATCCTGAATTTTGTTTTCCCAAATTTGTATCAGGGGAAGTAAGTCAGCGTAATATGTAATAATTTCATAAATTTTGTATCATTTAATGTCCTACTATGTAATATTTTAAATCAATTTATGGTTAAATGTCTAAAGAATTACTTATATTGAAACTATCCCATTAGTTAAAAGTATATAAACCTGCTTTGATATTTAAGTATTTAATAATCATACAAATAATACATTGTTTTTTACTGCTTCATTTATCTCTAGAAATGGAACAAAGTGTGTAAAAAAATTGAACTTACTACGCATTCAAGTCCAGCATTACATGCACAGTCGTTTATTCCTTCGCATAGTTGACCTAATATAAATATAAATATAAATGTCATATCTTGATTTCAGATGATAAGACAAAGAAGTAGTTTCAATTATTTAAGTGTGTTATTTTTCCTCAAAAAACAACAGAAAAATATGTCAGTGTCAATTAAATAAGGTAAGAATCATTCACCTTTCATTCTAGGCTGCCACTGAACGGGAATTATCCTAAGGAAGACGCTCACTCAAAAGAACGACGTTAGATCTTGATACACGGGCTTGTGGCGGCCCAGTGGTACAGCGCGCTGGTTTTCGGTGCTGAGGGTGCTCAGATCGAGTCCCAGCGTTGCGCCACGAAAAATGCCTCCGCACGCGTCGTCCCTTCATAGGGGGTAATGCTGTCCGCCTATATGGTGCCCCCACAATAAAATGGACATTAAAACTGCGGCGTAGTAAGGGCCAATGTTTGAATACAAGTGCCTCCGCATTGGATTTAAAAAAAAAAAAAAAAAAGATCTTGATACACAAACAAAACACTTTTAATACTGCCAAGACGACAATTTACACAGAACTTATACATATATTAACAGATCTTATACGATTTACATAAAATTACCGAAGACCTCCCTTGTATCTATGGAACAAAACCGAAGGGGATGTCGTATCTCGCTCATCCGTTTCTCAACTGCGTCGCGCCAAAGCGGAGTAGTAGGCGTCGGTGACGTATTGGCGCTGGAATCGCTGCTTCGTCATGGGAGTTCTTGACAAAGTGCTTTATATTTAAACTAATATATTTTTTCTAATCAGAGTATCGCATATCAATTACGCGCCGTAAGACGTTTCTTGCCTAAATTACCATTGTTAAGTCTATTTAATGTTTA
Source organism: Dolomedes plantarius (assembly GCA_907164885.2). Taxonomy (NCBI): domain Eukaryota; kingdom Metazoa; phylum Arthropoda; class Arachnida; order Araneae; family Dolomedidae; genus Dolomedes; species Dolomedes plantarius. The sequence goes on along the minus strand of OU015490.1, from coordinate 196,716,109 downwards.
AGTTAGGATGTTACAAATTGTTCCTTAACCTGTTCGTGTAATATTAGGGAATGTAATGAAGCAAGCCACGAAAGATAATTTTAAAAAAACTTATAGTTATAATCTCTTCAAAACTATTTTTATTTCACCACATAATCTCCACCAAGATTTATGCGCCTATCCCATCGTTTTGTCAGCACTCCATTACCAGTAACATAAAATTCTTTAGGTTGTTTTCTGAACCAAATTAGGCCTCATGTCTTCATCATCTGAAAAGTATTTGCAAGATCTTTTTCACTATCATAATCATGGTGAAAACATTTTTAACAGAATAATCATAGGTAATGAATCTGGTTCATTACTATCAACCTCAATCAAAACACTTTGTAAATGATGAAGAGGATGAACATGAATTCCTATGTGGCTGAGAAAGCAACCCAAAGAATTTCATGGAGCTTTTATTGAGGCACAGGAATTAGTGTATAAATATTGGTGGAAATTATATTGAGAAATATAAATAGTTCTGAAGTGATTTTAACTGTAAGTTATTTTTAATTATCTTTTGTTACTTACTTAATGACTTACCCTGGTATATTTGCGTATTCATTCCCACATATTTTCTTGAATACGTGTCAAAAACTAATGCAAGATTAGGCAGATAGTTAATAAGGAAATAAATCGATATGTATAATAAATAAACCAACATATATACACTTGTTAATAGATGCATTTAAACAGTTAAGAAAAGTTTTTAATCAATGTTAATATCCATAATTTAAATTCAGGGAGTTAAAGAAAAGTTTTACGAAAGTTTGATATCTCTTTTATAATAATTTATGAAAAACGTCCAAAAGTAAGACATTTTTAAAGAAATTTTGGAACTTAATTGATTTCACATTTTTATAATTCGACAATAGCTTTTTATTATTTATAAAGCCACTTACCCTCTGCTCCAGTACTGCAAATGCCAAAAGAAGGTCCCCGCACGCAGCATTCACCCTCCCCTTGACATTGCCGCCGAAAATTGCACAATTGTTGCGAATAAACAGAAGCCACAATCTACATAAGAGGAAATAGAAGATACATATCAAGTAAGGCAAGAGTATATTGGACTGACATTAAAGATAAATTTTGCTTATTGACATCTAATGGCTGAACTTAACATCTAATAAACTCCCTAAACTTTGTAACTTTCTCTATATAAATAATCAAATATTTTTGCTGGTAATGGTTATTAAAATATCATTTTTAACAAGACATACTTTAAACAAATTCTTACCACAAGAGCGACTGAACACAAAAAGATGGTAGAGTTCATGTTGATCTGTCTGTTAAACAACTGACAAAAAGCCCCTGTTCTCTCCAGTCTTTTATATCGTAATTTAACCTTGGCTAACTGTAAAAACTAAACTTTGACATTTAACTGGTTATAACTCCCAAAATAAAGATCAAGTGTGTTAGGTTTGTTCAAAGCATGCATATAAAGAAAATATCTGATATTCCCCTCCGTACATTAACCTGTTGAATATAAAAAGCGGCTAATTATGTAACTTCAACGCTGGATTTAATATCGCTTTTATCTTCAGTTCAGAACAGCTGCTACCAAACACAGAAACGCCATTTCACAACACCGTCATTCATTGTGTTGTTATGTGTGTGGATGGAACAGTAGTTAAGAATTCCAGATCTATTTCAAAGTACAGTATGTTATAAGCATATGGTCAAAGATTTTGAAGACAAAACTATTTTCAGGAAATGGACACGAATAAAGGAGTGTATATTACCTTTTTTAAATAAGTAAATTGATTCAATGAAATTTTTCCAAATACGTTATACATTGGAAGTCCTCAGTCTAGATTTTAAGATATTACTTTTTTACATACACATTAATATTTTGGCTGCAAAATATTTTGGCTAAGATGTTGTTGACGTAAAGAAAAAAAATAAGAATTGTAAGATTTAATGCTTACTCCACTTCAATATAATAGTAAACAATCAATTAATTTTTCTACATTCTCTAGAACGGGTAATTAATTGAAATTTTTATGTAAAAACTGCCGATCTAGAGCAGGACTTAGAAAATAAAAACAATAATATGCATTGAAACGCGATGGACATGTCACCAGTGTTTCTAAGGAAAGCTACTAAATATAAAGATAAATATATTCTAACCTCTGCTCTGTTGCACCCAATGAAAATTTACCCCTCTCTTTAGAAAACAACTCGTGCATTGTAGCCATAAATTAACAACTGAGATATACCTTTGTTAGAAATTTTGCAGAATCGACCTCATAAAAAAAAGTTTATTCAATTTAGCCAGTTATGGTCCTAGGACTTGTCAAAGTACTCCCTTCGGCTATCTATGCGCATCTGCCACAGTTTGATTTGCGCGGGGTAGTAATTATGTTCTGCAGATGTGTAGGATCATTCTAGATATTGCTTTATGGGACTCACGACCCTTAAGTCGAGAAAATAAGGCATATTTGCATACTTTTTGACTCTTTGTAACTATTTCAATTTACTCCCAATTTTTTCAAATTTTATGTATATGATAAATTGATATATTTATTTTAATAATCAAATTTTTGAACTCTTAAAATAATTTTAAATAATATTTTAAATGCTTTAGATATACCTTGTTTTTTAAGTATTTTTATTGTATACTGGCTTGCGTGCAGAACTATGAAATTAATTTTACACTTAAATGTATAATTCCTGTTTTTTATTTAAAATAAATAATTCAAAATACAATTGAACATAAAAGATACAACATTAAAATATTTTTTTCATTTTTTTAAACTGCTCAAAATATACTTAAAATTTCCTTAATTGCATTAATTTACCCCTGAAAAAATAACAAAATGTGCAGTGATTGCAATAATTCTAGTTCAGACGAATTAAAATAACATGATTATGCAGTGATAAAATTTTCATGGAATTATGTTTCATAGTTTTTGAGATATCAGTTGCGGAATGCTGCAAAATTACATTTTGGGAAAAATTATTTTAAATTTTTCTTACCATAAACCTCATCAGTAATTAAATATTTAGAATATCAGTATCTCTGGATTTAAGTGGAATATTTTCATGCGGTTAGCGTTATTTTGTTCAGAAATGATCAGGCTTTAACATATATAATTTTTTTAAATCGAATGGTTCAAAGATTTAAGGGTAGTGAGTCCTCTTAAACCTTTTTGTTTTTCCCTATGGTCATCCATGTCTACGCGTGGAGAGCCTCCGTTGTTTTAAAGATTTTTCAGACTTAAACATCCCAATCGCTTACCTCAAAATATTCTTTGGCCTTACTTTAAACCATTTCTTTATTTTGTCTATTACTTCTTGATGAACTTGAAAACCACGCTTTGTGTTGTACATACTGTACTATTAAAGCACAATTCTATAGTATGATTAGAAGTAATAAAACGTTTAAATCAGGCCAAATATAGGAATAACAGAACTCATTCAGTCTGACACCTACAATTTATATGCAATATACAATGTTGAAATACGTTTTCGTGTCTAGGTCTAATATGGCATGTAAATCCTTACACCGGGAAGTTCTTCTACGTGGAAAGTGTGTGGAGAAGGTACGACCCCTCAATTGTCGCTTTGAGGATGATTGGTCAAATATTGTGGTGGATCCTAGTTAAATCGGACTCCGATCCTTGTGGTGCTATTATATAACCGGAGCCTAACTACTCTTCTCGCAAAACCTATACGAACCTGGTCAGGCACTTCAGGCCAGGGGGCATTAGGAACCACAACCACAACCACAACCACAACCACAACAACAACAACGACGACAAAATTCGTTGAATATGTGTATGCAGTCACTTCCATTTAAAATAAAAATTTTGATGGGATTTGATACTATTAAAACTGGAAATGTGGGAAAAATTGGATGGCCGAATGTTGTTCACAACTGATAGAAATACTATGGAGTCCTCTGTGCCTCTGGCATCAAAAGTGTGAAAACATATTGTACACAGAATCCTCCAATATTTTCTTTACATTATGGTGTAATAACCTGTCTACAGCCTACAATGTTCCTAAATCGTTGAAGATAAAATTGAGCTGAACAAAGTAATAAAAAGGAAAGTTAGAATTTTGGGTCATTTGTATAAGCTATGTATAATGTCAATGGTATAAGGTTTCTAGTTGGTGTTTATATATTGTCCTTTCCGTGGTGCTTGGTAAAGATAAAAATGAACTTGGGGAGGTAGCTCGTATTATGCAATACGTCTCTCCCGTTTGATACATTTATCGTAAGTTGTAAAGTATAAATTTCTATTAAGGTATACGACTACGTTTAAAACATCAATTTTGGCGAAAATTCTGAAATTGTGTTTTACTCCTTTTTTTTAAAGATTTTAAATTTATGTTTCTAAATCTGGTTTTGTTTTTTCGATACGATCATTAGAAATGAAATTAGAGTGCTCTAAAGATGAGCTGCAACTATGAATTTCAATGCAAGTTGAAAACTTTAATCGTGATTTCTGATGTCGTATCATGATTTATTTATTTTTGGGCGTGATTCGTACTTTATTTGGTTTAGCACAAATTATTTATAATAAATTGGTATTTGGGTGCTTTCTGTTGATTATTTCTTTTATTGAATTCAACCGAAAGCTCCAGATATTGTTGGCAAGCGAACAGGTCAAAACTCTGGTTCTAAAAACTAGGAGATAACTTTTCTTAAGATCAACTGAGAAAATAAGGATGACTGACTAAATTTTTATATTTACAAAAAAAAAACTAATTTATTTACAACATGGTCTATTTACAATTTTAATCAAAAACAATGTCAACAAATCTAAGTACACAGTTTACTCATTTTTCTAATCTTTTAGCATTTTCCGATCCTTTTATTGCTTTTTTTCTGTAATTAGTATAAAAACTATGTCACGACTCCGTAATCTTCCTGTTCAGGAAGCTTTAGAATATTTAAAACAATTATCTGAAAAGGATTCAGACGGTTCGAAAAAAGAAGGTTTCTCAAAATTTGATTTTGAGTAGTGAAGATGAATACCTGCCTGCTAATGAAGAAAATTTAGATTCGGATGAAGAAAATTAAAGTGAAGATGACTCTGGCTATGCTCTAACAATTGCTGGTCCTTCTCATCGCAATACTGATGATAATTTATCTGATAAAAAATAAAAATCAAACATTCCAAGAAAAGATACACACACGCAAAGATATTTGAAAAAGTAAACAATAACATTCAAAGTTGGAAATAATGAAGATGGCAAAGATGGGACAATTTGGAATGTCGCTCAATTACGAAAAAACGATAGAGGAAGAAAATTAAAGTGTAATATTTTGAAAGAAGTTGGGGGGCCTAACAACACATGCTAAACCCAATGTTATCGACAACATTCCTTCAAGTGCTTGAAGACTTTTTATAGATGAATGGATGTTGAAACACAAAGAAATGTACTGAAAATGAAGCTCATCGGCAGATTCATGAAAGAGAATGGAATATAACATTAGAAGAAATAGATGCTTTTATATAAATTTTATATGCACGTGGTATATATTGTGCAAAAGGACTTGAACTGGATAGCATGTGGCTAAAGGACTGGGGACCCCCAATTTTTCAAAATACAATGTCAAGAGACCAATTTCGTGAAATAATGGGATTTTTACGCTTCGACATTAAATGAACAAGATCAAAGCGTCTAGAGACAGACAAATTTGCCCTTATTTCGGATATCTGGAATCGTTTCATTTAAAATTGCAAGACACCAAGTCCTAATATAACAGTAGAAGAACAGTTATTTCCTACAAAAGCTAGGTGTAGGTTTATCCAATATCTGCCAAACAAACCAGTTAATTGTGGAATCAAGTTCTGGTTGGCTGCAGTTGTTGACTCAAAATATCTGATTAATGGATTCCATCCCCAGCTGCCACAGCAGATCATCTTTGGCAATGTGTGGAAGCTGCTTGGTCTGCTGTACCCCCAAGAACACATCCAAAGTCTCTTTGAATTAATGCCGAGGCGTGTAGCAGCGGTGATCTCCAACAATGGCGGCTACTCTGGCTACTGATTTTGGCAGGAACCACACTTCACAGAAGTCTATATATTTAATCATTTGATACTTGGTCAACATGTCATCTACAAAATAAATTTTGTTGTGATATCTCTTGTCTTTCTTGGTGTTACAATTTGGGTGGCCAGTAGTGTATCAGAATCAAAGAGCACCCTTGTTAATTTCTTTTTCAGTTTTTAAAATAAAAGCGGAATGTATATCAGCATCACGTCATTTTTAAGTTTAAATGCTTACCGGATTGTTGTTTTTTATTTACTAAAAGATATAAATCACAAAAATTGGAATAAAATATATTAATACAGTTTCAAAACAACATGTTATTTAGTGTAGTATTTCACTAATGACTAAAATGAAAATCACTAATAATAGTTTAGTTTTATTAATGTGAGACTTGCGATTGCTGCTTAGAGAAAAAACGTTTGATTCCAAGTTAATATTTATTTTATAAATATAAACCTATTAATATTTGTTGTTTATGCTAAAACAAAAATCTCACAACACCCAAAGACTCAATCTGTCAGTGCCCTCCGGTGTCTTGGTATGACTGGTAGAATCTCTGTATGTTCTTTCGTTTCAGCTGCTAAGACAATAAAACAACAACATAGCAGAAGAGTAGAAACTAATTCCAATAACCATCAGAAAGCATGTATCAATTTAGAATTCGGAAATAATCGTTTCAGGAAATATCTCATCTCCAATAAAGTTAAATTTCAATTTACTTTCTTTAAGGAATATTTCAAAGGACCAGGCATGGTATGCATGCATTTTACTCAGATGTGAAAAGTCAAACATGCATAGCTCCTATGTGATCTTAAATAAGTCATATATATACACATTAATATATACACATAATATATACACATTTATAACTTTTACGTTCTGAAAGAAAACATTGTATTTTAAAATTATTTTATTGTGGAGGGAGTATTTCACTTACACTTTTAAAAAGTCTTTTCTAGATAAATTTTAATAAGCAATTTTGGGAAACTATTGGGAACATTTCAAAGAGGCTGGAACTTACGACTGGTGACAGAAGCGTTCTGCTATTTGCAATAGGATGAAACCTGTAACTAAGTTCTTGTAAAGCTCGGTGTCTCTTTGGTCTATTAAGATTCTGATAACAGTTATTCTTTATCGCATGACTATGTTTATGTCTCAGGTTTATTAACGGTAAACATAACATGTTATTACTGCTCAAAAGTGTTAAATCTCTTTTCTGATGCAAAAAAAATAAATTTCAGAAATCCAATACTCCGGCTTTTGAATAGCCACTGAAGATACTTTTTTACTTTAAACCAGTTTTCCTGGCATACAAATAAAATTCAGAAATTTGATTATCGGATTGGATTTTTGCAAAGTCCCCTATTTATTTCATTTTTTCCTATCGTTGTCCACGCCTCTCAATAATACTATATCCATTCAGGAAATCCTTCCAAAAATCCACCACTAAGCTTCAAATTTAATTTCATTGATTGGATAAAATCTCTAAGCAAGTACGCCCATCATTTCGTCACTCAAGACCACCGAAAGTCCATTCCACGTGTTCTGCCATAGATCCCTCGCACTGACTCTCATAAATTTGTTCACAATAGGCCTTGTAGTTTAACGTCAAACTCGGTGCCATACCCTATCTATGTCTGCGATCATCAGACCCCCAACCGCCCTCAGCCGCTTTTAAATTGGCTAACCACAAAGACGTCGATCCCGTCCTATAATCAAAGGCGGCTTCCTAACCTTCCTACCAAATGTAATGAAAACAGCCTTCAATCAATTTAGTTCTCTTAAAATTTAAATTCATTTTTTCTTTTAAATCGAAGGCGATTCATTACATTTCAAGAACTTTCTTTTGATCAAAAATGTAAGCGACTCTTCCAAGAACTCAAAATCTAACCATGATATCTCTATGAAATTTGTCAAGTATATTTTTCATAATAATAAGATTGTAATGGACTACAGATGTAGTACTAGGTATATTATTTATTGATTTATAGCTGCATTTATAAAAAAATCTCTTGGAAAATTACTAAAATTTTACATGTATTTGCTTATAATGTCATGTATTTTTTTAGATTATAAGATATCTCTTAGCTAGTAGGTCATTACACTTAGAAGGTACTTATGTACATATGATAAAAAAAAGTTAATGTTATATGCACAATATTTTTTTTTAGAGCTAGAGCCATTTTTATAAAAATTTGCTAAATTTCGATCCAAAATCCTGAATTTTGTAAAAAATTGCATAGTTAATGACTATTTTTTTCATCATTTTCAAGTTTTCGTGTTATATTCCTTCGAAAAATAAAATAGAAATTTTCACAAGTACAGTTTTTCAAAAAAGGGCAACGAACGTTGTCGGATACCTTAAGATTCTAAAAAATCCCGTTGTCAACGATACTGTGAATTTATATATTTACAGCTACGATCTTTTAAATAGAGAAACAATAATAAAACACCCTTGAAAATATATTGAGGAATTGGAACAATATAAAAATAAGTGTGTATTCTTTTTTCGTATTAAAAAATTTTTCAAGGAAATTTGTCAAAAAGGAATGCTTAATGGATTTCTACAAACTAGATATTAAGACTATACTTTTATATATAGGTTCTCCATGAGAAAATTTTCCAGCTGACTGCATCTTCACATACAAACTTAACTTATTTAAGATATGTTACATTTAATCTTTCCTGGACTTTAATAATAAACTTTTTAATCACTTATTATCTCTAAATTGACCGAAAAATGTAAATGGTCTAGGTATTCGGTAATTCAGTAAAACTGTTATGGTAATAGCTAAGAAACTTCTGGAACGAGAGTTTTAGACTTAGCGTCTAGCTATTGAATAAAAGCTCATTTTTGAATGGAATTAATATTCTAAGGAAATATTTGTTGATATATATCAAATTCAGACGTAGAAAGCAAATAGGCCTATTTTCTTCGTTACAACATATTCTAAGAAGCAAATAATAGCTTTCGCCCTCTCTCACTGTGTGTATATATATATATATATATATATATATATATATATATATATATATATATATATATATATATATATATATATATATGCAGTGGGATCTCGATCTGTCGTTTTTCAAGGTACCAACGGAACTGATCGATAAAGGCGGGTAAACGATAGATGCGGGAACATACCAAAGCAATAGGATCGTCGGGACTGGGTAAATGAAAAACACATGCGGGAAAACAATGATTCGAGGGACGATTAATCGAGATTCCACTGTATACGGAGGCTGTTCACACATTTTTCAGACGATGTATATTGTATTCACAAAACTAAATTATATAAAATTCTTGTGTTTTAAATGTTCTATTTGACATCGCTTATTCTGAACTATCTTTCGACACCGCAATTTCCAGGATAATAATGCATTTTGAAGTGTCAGAAGAGGTATTCTATCCCATTCCTCCTGAACAGCTTTCCAGAGTCCTGTAAGGGTTTTGGGACGACGTTTGGATAGTGCTGATTTTAAAAGTCCGAAAGCACAAAAATCCATAGGTGATACATCGGGAGATTTAGTAGGGATATCAGTGAAGGGTATTGCCTTGATACCAGTTTTTTGTTCCATTCCTTTTAGGAAATTTACAGTGGATTTTGATGTGTGACTGCTAGCTTTGTCCTGATGGAGTCTCACAGATTGATGGCACTGTGGGTAAAGCGATGGTATTTCATTCAGAAAAATTGGCGATAAAATATGTTCCTGATAGTATTTGGAGTTAATCTTGACTTTTTTCCACTCCTTTTATTTTTTACTTGCCATTATAAGAAAAACCAGGAACAATCATGAATCCCTTAGAAAAACTTTCTTTCGATTCTTTGAACCATATACTTAAATTTTTTTTCTCCCCTTTTATGATAATAAATGGCTCTTTTTTTGTTGCAATCATTTAAATACACCCATGATTCATTTATTGTGACAATTTTTTTCTATTTTTCTTTGGATGAGGGTTTCTCATATAGAATTCTGCAGCGTCCTGCGTTCAGCGATATGATTTGGAAGAAGACGATGCACATTGCGTTTTTTCGCTTTCTTAAGATTTAAATCAACGTTTATCATTTTGTTTACAGTGTACACCGAGGATTTTAATGATTTTGCAACTGTCCTTTGACTAGGAGAATTTTCTTTTAACTTTAAACAACGTACCTTTGCAATTGTCGAAGATGTCCGTTTTTTCCTTGGATAATTGTTTGGAATTTTTGTCCCACTTGAGGCTCCAATTTGGCGTTTTTTTTCCTTTCTTGTTGACGATATTACCTATCGACGGTTTAGATATCACAAAACCATGACTCTCACATCGTTTTTGGATAACGGAGTATGCATATTTCTCTTCGGAAAGAGCATAAATGTAGCCTTCGAACCACTGCTTTGTTAAAAACGCCATTTTGAATTAACAAAAACTTTCAAGCCGCAGACGATAATTTTGACTTTTTAAAACATAGTGCAATTGCAATTATTTCTTTTACAGCAAACGATTTTTTATTACCGCTTACCAAAATCATCTAAAAAATGTGTGAACAGCCTCTGTATATATATATATATAATCATAGTGGAAATCAAAGTTTCGTTGCTAATTTTTTTAAATACATTACCTGTATATTTTGAAGTACCAAGGGAGACTGCATTACGCACCATACCTACAGGGAACTTAAGGTGACCGAATCCCACTGCTTATCAGCTCAGAATGCTATCCACTACACAATGCAGGGGGTTTCCTTAAATATAGTCACTCCTATTTTACTCACAGTTATTACAATAACCAATTTGAAACTGGTTGATTGTTTTAATTTGTATTGAGAATTTATCAAACTGTGCTTGTATGTTTATTCTTGGCATTATTTTTCAGTCCTAGACTTTATCATTGCATCCATGAGAAAAATAAGATGAGTCGATAATGAACACATTAAAATTTTTTAAACATCTAATTTAATTTAACAGATTGACATGTTTTGTTAAAGAGGCACTGGAATGCAGAGTTCCATATATCCGGTATGGATAATTTTTTGTGGCTATATTTCCGTTCTAAGGATTAAAGAAAACGTGTTGATGTTGAAAATAAATAATATATAAATAAAAACAAATCTGACAGCTATTTAATGAGGCAGAATTGATCAAAGGAAACATGGGGGCTGGAGATTAAGCTGAAGTCCGTGAAATATTCTTGAGGTCCATCTATTTTAGAACTATTTATATTTAAACTACCGACCACAGCTTCTCAAAATCCCCGATACCCGTATTAGTCCGGTCGCTTAGTGAAATTACCGTTACTTGGCGTATAAAAGCACCAAAGCGAAAAGTATCGATTGAAAAAAAGATTCCTTTTATGACTTTTAATATTTTAAGGATAACAACAATTTACTAAATTTAAAAATTAGTAACATAATTAATTTTCCGATTATGAACACTTATACCTAGAACCGCGGAGCGGGTCAATTTGACCTGTAAGAAATGTCAATGCGCAAATGATGAAAAAGAGATGCATTTTCTCGAACTGTAACTGTAAATTACTTAAGGGTGAATAGTGAATGTTTTTCAGTCAAGGTCATTATATTTGGTTTGAAGCACGAACTACGTCCGAATGCAGTGAAAAATTGCTGCGAATATTTAGAAGACTTTTTGAAGTTGCTTTTATTCTGTAATTAGTATAAAAACTATGTCACGACTCCGTAATCTTCCTGTTCAGGAAGCTTTAGAATATTTAAAACAATTATCTGAAAAGGATTCAGAAGGTTCGAAAAAAGAAGGTTTCTCAAAATTTGATTTTGAGTAGTGAAGATGAATACCTGCCTGTTAATGAAGAAAATTTAGATTTGGATGAAGAAAACTAAGTGAAGATGACTGTGGCAATGCTCTAACAATTACTGGTCCTTCTCATCGCAATACTGATGATAATTTATCTGATAAAAAATAAAAATCAAACATTCCAAGAAAAGATGCACACACGCAAAGATATTTGAAAAAGAAAACAATAACATTCAAAGTTGGAAATAATGAAGATGGCAAAGATGGGACAATTTGAAATGTCGCTCAATTACGAAAAAACGATAGAGGAAGAAAATTAAAGTGTAATATTTTGAAAGAAGTTGGGGGGCCTAACACCACATGCTAAACCCAATGTTATCGACAACAGTCCCTCAAGTGCTTGAAGACTTTTTATAGATGAATGGATATTGAAACACAAAGAAATGTACTGAAAATGAAGCTCATTGGCAGATTCATGAAAGAGAATGGAATATAACATTAGAAGAAATAGTGGCTTTTATATAAATTTTATATGCATGTGGTATATATTGTGCAAAAGGACTTGAACTGGATATCTTGTGGCTATAGGACTGGGGACCCCCAATTTTTCAAAATACAATGTCAAGAGACCAATTTCGTGAAATAATGGGATTTTTACGCTTCGACATTAAATGAACAAGATCAAAGCGTCTAGAGACAGACAAATTTGCCCTTATTTCGGATATCTGGAATCGTTTCATTTAAAATTGCAAGACTATCTATACACCAAGTCCTACTATAACTGTAGAAGAACAGTTATTTCTACAAAAGCTGGGTGTAGATTTATTCAATACCTGCCAAACAAACCAGATAATTGTGGAATCAAGTTCTGGTTGGCTGCAGTTGTTGACTCAAAATATCTGATTAATGTATTCCCATATCTTGGAAAAAATAACCAAAGTCCATCCAACGTTTATATTTCTGAACATGTAGTGCTGCGACTAATAATTCCATATGAGAACAAAGGTAGACATGTCACTACGAACACTGATGCTTGCATAGGCATTGAAATCCAAAAACACCAGCCTTGTAGGAACTGTAAAACGCTCAAGAAGAGAAATACTAGTCTCTGTAAAAATGTTAAAATCCACATTGTATTCGACTACGGTACTAATCCATAAAGACATGAGTCTAACTGTTTATCAAGGTAAAAAAGATAAAAACATTTTGTTGCTAAGTAGTCTCCATCCAAACGTAGAAATTGCAGATAACCCAAAAAAACTACCTGATACAATCGCTTCTACAACGCAACTAAATACAGTGTGGACGTGATTGAACAGATGGCAAGAAAATATACAGTGAAGTCTGCTTCACGTAGGTGGCCGATGTAGGATTTTTTTTGTAATATTTTGGACCTTGCTGCAATCAACGCCTGGGTTTTATATAAAGCTGTAACTGGAAAATCTATTAGTAGACGGCAATTCATTCAAGACTTGGTTGAAGAATTGCGAGAAAAGTTTGTTCTCTTCCGACATAAAAAGGTGGCAAAAAGAGCATGTGGAGCAACCAATGAAAACGACGGATAACCACAAATTAAGCGTAAACGAGTTTGATGCCACATTTCGAAATGTGAAAATAAAACTCTAGATATCTGTTCAAAATGTAAGCACCCATCTGTGGAAAATGTACAAAACTTATTATTCAGTTTTGTACAAAATGAATACAGTAGATTGGATTTTATAATCTGTAAAACTAAGTACTGATAAAATTTTTAGTGACTGATAGAATTTTAAATTTTTAATTTTTTGAAATTATGTTTAAACATATTGAAAAGAGATACTCTGTTTTTCCATTGAAATTAGGAAATTTATGCCATATTTTGTCAAAGAGACATGTTAATATAGTCAAGGACATAAAATTTTAAACAATACGATTTTTAAATATTAAGTTAATTTCTCTTGATTTATATAAATTATTTAATGTAAATTCTGAGAAATATTGATTATTATTTAAAATATAAAATGTTTTAGTTAAATAAATTAAGCGCTTGTGCATATTTTATAAGTTTACAATCTAGGGTCAAAATGACCCGCTCCGCGGTTCTAGGTATATCGAAAGTCCCGCGGTTCTAGTGTTAAATAAAATACAATAAAATATATCCATATAATTTATTAAAGTAATTTATAAGTACAAAAATAACGCGTGTTATATTTGCACTTATAAATTACTTTATAAATAAGTGTTCCCAAAACAAAACAAAATATTTATAGCTATTAATTCAATAGAATTCAGTATGCAAGTTATAATAAATTGCACTTGCACTTGGAAAGTGGTGAGCTGTTCAGATTGTCTTTCCCACATTTGCAATTGTTGCAGTCTCCTGTGCTGAAACATTTAATCAATTCCCTGCATGATCGGGAAACCTCTGGAATTATCATCCAAACTGGTACCCATGACTCTGAAACCTTATTCCAAGCAAAATCCTGCGGAGAAGGAATCACTTACGTGTTTGTGTGCTGGTCGTCCAAATACCTGCTTGACAAACTGCTCTTCGGATATGTTGTAGAAGAATATCCTCAGTCGGTGGATATTTATCCATTGCTAAATTCTTCTGTCACAAAAGCTTCTTTCTTATCTGGTTGATGCTGCTGAGAGGAGTGGTTTTATCATATGAATAACGGTCAGTCATTCCAGCTTCTTGAAGTGTTCAGAGTCGGCTTGCAGCAGTTGAAATGGATGAGTGACCAAATACACAAATGTTTATTGATGTCTTGAAATGCTTGTCACGCTTCCCAAATGGACTTCTTACTCTTAACTCTGAAGGCGGAGGTTGTGTTGCAACCAGCATATTAGTGACACACAGGTAGTGCTCGTGATTTTGGCTCCCCCAAGCTTGTACAGATGGCGTTGATGTGGTAAAACCTGTACTGTTTGCCCATGTCAAAGGCCACCCAGATATCGGCCAAAGGCTGAGTCACTATTAGTTCATAGAATGAGCTAGCAATGATGACAATCACATCTGTGTCTACAGTACGCACAAGGATACTCTTTGCCCCTTGCTTTAGAGAATGGAGTACATGAACAGCAAGCCTCGAGTCTTCCTCTTCATGATTATAGTTTTCCATGGGTGTGTGTTCGAACCGATTTGTGCAACTGCGTTCCCTATTGTGACATGTACATCTTTGCCTGGTGTCCAGTTGAACTCTACAACTTTGGAAGTCAAAAAATGAACAATTCCTTCTTGTTGATTGAGTCACAGAGAAAATCCTTCCCATTTTGTAGCAGATTGGTGTTGCCAGATACTTTCCTTCGAATCCCCTCACCTCTTTTTTCCTGGTAGACTCATTAAACTGTCTGGAATGTAGGTGTCCTAAACAACATCAAAACTTTGTGCATTATTCTCCAGCTGCTTAATAAGGTAAGGTAGAAATATCTTAACAGCATATTGACTTAAGGTGTCTACACTAGTAGTGGGCAGATAGTGAACGATGACACCACTGTCCAGAAACTTGGAGTCATAAGTTTAAGGATGCTCCGATTGACCTGGCTGCTCAAGATATTGCAGTATCCCAGCCTTGTTGGTTGGAGAATGAAGCTTACCATAGTCTGAAATTGAAGGAGGGAATGACTGTATCTCATACGCAAAAAAATTATCAAAATCAGATTCTCGGTTCTACATAGATATTTATAGATGGCTAAATAGTTCCACATTGTTCTGTAGCACTTTCAGCTTTAGAACAATGGGGGTGTCAAAATTGGGTGGCATCTGGGGTCAAAATTGAGGTGGCAACTAGTTAAGACGGACTCCTCCCCATTTTTGTGCTATATAAACTGGAGTTACACACTTCACCCCGAAGCCTATATGGATATGGTGTGGAACTTCCAGCCAGGGGGCATTAGAAAAAACAACAACTACGTCCCTATTTGATGAACTACTACTGTTTTTCAAAACTAGTTGTGAATTTTAATTTTGTTGCAGATATCTTGAAACTGTGCATTTCCCTTATGGGATTTTATCGAGCCGATGAAATTGAATTTTATGTTTTTCACATTGAACACTATATCTTTTAAGATTATACACTATGCCTATAATGTTATAAAAAATTTTCACCTTTCATTCCATTGTCATATGATATAAACCATAATATCCTATTAAGGTGATGGTGGACCTTTCAAAACGATTTTTGAAATTTTTACCACAGAGATATATAATTTTGTATATATATTCATTAAAGTATAACAATATGAAACACCTTGTAAAATTTTATAAATATTTTTAAAAAAATATTTTATAATTAAAAAATTTAAATTAAATTACCCTTCTTTAAAATGCTCCTTGCGACTCAAATTTAAACTTTTTCCCTTAATTTTGCATTTATATTGCTTATAAATACTTTCTGAACAAAGTTATGTATTTTTTTGTACTTTCGTTGAATACTTAATTTTTAGAAAATATTTTTATGCTTGTACTTTGAATTTTCGCGAAATTTTTGTACTTTTCTACACTAAAGTTAAACTTTTATAACCTAAATGACCTCGAATCCTAAAATGGATACATCTTTATTATAAATTTCATAAAATTTCGTCAAAAATTATGACGCGAGGAGCATTTTAAAGACTTGCAAATCTGGAAATTTCTCATTTTGAGAAAAAGTCATTTAAAAGATATTTTTTTATCTACCTTTAATACTTACTACTCTAAAGCCACCAATTTTTCATTTTTCTTTTCACTACACATTTTAAATGCATTTCATTCCGATATTTACATGTTTTAAAATATTAATACACCCCCCCCCAAAAATTCCAATTTTTGCTCGATTTTTGGTAATTTGAAAGTCCACCATCCCCTTAAGGGTGACAAGGGACCTTCAACCTCGAATTTTTTCAATTGTCAACTTTTAACTGTATATACAGAAATAGCTGATAACCCGTGCTTCGGTACCTTCAAATTAAATACAATGGTCAATGTATGCAGTTAATGCCAATATATATATATAAATATTTGTAATAAATACAACGGCCAGTGTATGCAATTGATGCCAAAAATATACATATATATTTATAAAATAATCGTAACGGATATTTTTATAGACAAAATAATGAAGAATAAAATACTGAAATTAAATCTAATAGAACATACTAAAGAATGTAGTACAGTTAATGTTGTACAGTTTGAGGAACATTTCTTTTACTGTATTTTATTATTTTTTGGGATTATGTCCAATCGTCTGCCGCATTAGAAAGAAAAAAGAATTTGTCAATTTATTTCGTTGTTATGCACGTAATGCAAAATTTATCACAAAAAGAAAATAAACCATGTGATCAGCATTTAATAAAATAAATTGAAACAATTAATCTTTAAAAATTCATCAAAAATCATAAAATGAAGGTAAAGATTCGAAAAAGATTTCATTTTAAAGGAATCTTTATAATCTTTCCCGTGAAATAAATTCTATAACCCTCAGATTATTATTTTAAATGCAAACTTGAAAGAATGTTACAAAAACAGCTTACAAATTTAATTTTAAAAAAATCTATGAATAATTTTTCAAAAAAGTTTCTTAGTGCACTCCTACACTCAAAGGGCAAAATTTCATCCCTTTAGGTCCAGCTGCTTTATCTGTGCGTTATATGTCAGTCAGTCAATCAGTTACGGAACTGTTTTATATATATAGATGAAAATGAGAAACTTTTTCTCTATATTGAAGACCCTTAGAATTCAAAAGAAGGATTTTTTTCAGAATAATGCGTCGTTAAAAAAAAAATCCTCCATGCGTAATCCATATCATATTAAATACGTTGATTTTTTTAAATATACGTTTACCATAAATATATGAACATAACTCTGAGTTGAATTATTTTTTGTATGTATCAGAAACCCAAAATATTTTTTTTTATCTGCTCGTTAGTTTTATGACTTTGCATCTTTTTACTTCTTTTCATGGTCTGCAGATGTTTGTGGTTTCCAAAAATGATGCATAGTTTGGTGACAAATACTTCAATTAACAATCCAGGGAAACTTGAAATAAAGAAAAATGCTAGTAGACTCATAGACAAAAAAATTAGCGCACCAAGAAGGAGTCATCAAAATGAAACGAAATTTTACATACGTAATGACTACTTTGATATAAGTAAATGATAAGAAAATCAAAGAAAAGGGATAATTTATTTCAGAGAAAAAGGCAAAAGAACGGAGGAGTTAATACTCCGTTGGACCCCCTCTAGCGCGAATGCACGATGCTATACGATCAGGCATTGAGTCATACAAGTTCTGTATGATGTCTTGAGACATTTCGTTCCATATATGCTGTAACCTTGCCTCTAGTTCGTTCAAACTCGTGGGATGGCCAACTCGTCGTCCCAAATGATCCCAGATATGCTCGATTGGAGACAAATCTGGGGATCGGGAAGGCCAAGAAAGGGTAGTAACCGTGCGGAGACAGTCTTGTGACACCCTTGCCGTATGAGGCCGAGCATTGTCTTGTTTAAAAATGGCTCCTGGGAGCCGTTGCATGAGTGGCAACACATGTGGTTGCAGGATTTCGTGAACATACCGTTGGGCTGTCATGGTGCCACGGAACAATACTAGGGGTGACCGTGTATTGTAGGTAATGGCACCCCATACCATCACACCAGATGTGGGAGCGATGTGTCGCTGTACAACAAAGGCAGGATTGAAGCGTTCACCACGAGCTCTCCACACACGAACACGATTGTCATCACTGCCGAGATTGAATCTGGATTCGTCGCTAAAGACGACCTGGTTCCATTCCGCTGCAGTCCAGTTTCCTCGTGCTCGGCAAAACTCCAAACGGAGGCGTCGATGGGTGGGCTTCAAGGGCAGCCCACGTAATGGGCGCCGCGATACCAACTGTCCTTCAGCCAGGCGCCTTCGTATGGTTCGAGTAGACACAGAGGCCCCTAGTGAAGGTGATACCTGTGCCTGGATGTGCTGCCTGTGCCGATGAATCAGTTGGCTGTACGCGTGCATTTCTTACGATGTGGCGGTCTTCTCGACGACAGGTCTGTCGAGGACGTCCTGAGCCTGGTCTTCGTGTACATGACATCTCTCGGGTCCACTGATCCCAACAGCTCCTCACAACACAATCAGAGCGGCCTAATTGACGAGCTACTCGCCTAGCTGTCCACCCAGCTTCCATCATCCCGACGATTCTCCCCCTCTCAAACTGCGACAACTGCTTATATTGTCTTCGAACACGGTGTAATGGCATGTCTATCTCAGCTCTTCCTTTGTAAATGATTCAGCACACTCAAACAAGTTTTGGTTCCCTGTTTTATACTTTACAGAGTACGATCTTCAACGCCCTCTACCGGCTATACGTAATGCGCAATCATGCTGCATTTCTAATCATTTGCATATCTCCCCGACATGTACCTTCATTGCAAGTTTCGTTACGATCCCGCAATTATTTCTTGGTGCGCTAATTTTTTTGTCCATGAGTGTATTTTTAATTTTTTTTCAGAAAACCGTTCATTTTACCTCAAATTATTTATTTGGGATTTCAAAGTTCCTTGAATGTAGCAAAAAATAATAGAAATTATTCTCATTTTGTGTATAGAGATAAAAATTACACATTTAATAAAAAAATAGATTTTTCAAACATGCCTGTTTTCATAACTCATTTTAGCCCATACTGGATTTAACACCCTTTACACAGCAAATTTTATTACAAGTACTACAGTTCCACGCATTTTCTGAATCTGTCGGTTCGAGTTCCACTGTTGGCGTTCGTGTTTGTGGCTGTTCGAAATCGGCGTTAATCAGTGGATCCCTGCCAAATTAGCCCTCGTGTAGCCAAAAAATAATCGTAGATCTCCCAAAGAACCATCCATAAATTTTTCTATAATCTCATAATTTTTGTAATTTCTTACATATTATCAGTCCTGTAGCGCGAAAACCGAGAAATGCCCAGGATGTTTTCGAAATCAAACTTTTACATTTGTTAACCTTTTTGGTAATAATCTTTGAGTAA
The DNA here is from genome assembly GCA_907164885.2 of Dolomedes plantarius. Taxonomy (NCBI): domain Eukaryota; kingdom Metazoa; phylum Arthropoda; class Arachnida; order Araneae; family Dolomedidae; genus Dolomedes; species Dolomedes plantarius. Next base: position 196,696,349 of record OU015490.1, on the reverse strand, counting down.
ATATACAGTATTCGGTGACTTACTCTATTGAATTCTATAATACATTCTAATATAGATTTTGATTTTCATAAATCTTAATTTCAGTGCACATTTTTATAGCTTTGTGTATTTAAAACTCATGACAAGAAGCCATCTTATGTGGATATATTATGGATATGGAGGCAACAAGTTTTCCCTAAAAAATATTTTCTGAAAAGTCCAATATGGCGTTGTACAACAAGTACCTCCCGCTGAAATGTACAAACCAATAAATGATGTGGTTAATTTTGAAGATAATGATTTTGTGCTGTACAAATAAGGGGAAAAGAGTCTAAATTCTGTCGTTCATGCAATATGCAAAAAAAGTCAAAACAAATGTGAATTTTGAATAAAAACATGAAACTTATGATGGATAAAAACAGGTTTCCCAAACTTGGGTTTTTAAATCCAGATCTCAGTTTCTCAGTGACCATACGGGTTTATGTGTTATTGCTTTCAAAAATATCGCCAAAAACTGGGTTTTTCCTTTGTAAACTAAAAATATAGTAAAAAAAAAATTAATAATTATTTATCATTATACTCATAATAAGTTATGTAAATGTAGTTGTGTAATTTAATTATATAATTATGTTAATTAATGATTGAAAAATTATACAGTTGGAGATCATTTTCATTGAATCTTGATATATCTCTCTCTTACGAAATGATCCCAGAATTTTAATATTTGTTGCCTAATGTAAAGATGGATTCAATAATCCTAAATATGGATTCCTATCACACTTCATGATCCATTTCATTATTTTACCTCACTCCTTTGAGTGCTTAGAGAGGGTTTATCTCATATGTCACAACAAAACACGAAAATTCTCTTATAACTGAATGTGTAAACGGTCGTATGATGGCAGATTAAACAGATAGCTATTATCAAATTTGTATTTCCTGGATACCTAAAACAGAACTGGTAAAAAAAAAGACATAATTGAAGGAGCCCTTTCTTCACGATAAAAAGCATACATCTAGAAAAATAAATAAATAAACATACAGATCTTTAAATAATGTACAGGACCTGTAAAGTGGCCCGGTTGGCATTGGAAGGGAGTCAGTTATCTAAATGTCTCTGGTTCGATGCCGGTCACTGACAAACCATCTGCCTTGTACACCAACGGCTGCTGGTGCACGAAAAATCTGTCGTGACCTCAATGTCCTCTAAGTTCTCAAATTTACCTCTGGGGGTGCGGGATCAAGTGTTTTGGTCTCGCCACTCAAAATTGCGGGAACGGTTCTCACGGGTGCAGTGGAGACCCACCCCTTGTGGTGCACCCGGGGCAGAGCATGCGGCGAAGAGGACAAGAGCCTAGGCTCAGTACTCCCAGTCATTTGAAAATAATAATGATAATAATTTGGAGGTGAATGATGAAATGGATCTAATCTGAAGACAATTTTAACCCTTTCGGGACGGGCGCCTCAGTCACCGAACTGTTCTCTCGGGACGGCGCGCTAACAAGATGATCTGTCCTTTGGGGACGGGCAATTCGTGCTGCTAAGCCTAACTTTGAAAAAAAATTCGCATAAATTAAATTTGTGGTCCAATTGTTCCAATTTTTGGTACATTATGAGAAGAGCATTCAGGTATCTATCAGAATTAATTTTAATACCTTATCATTATATTTTCCTTACAAATGTTATAAAATAAATTCGAGAATAATTAAATTTTTGACTTACCTCAACTAAATATAAATGAAAAAATATCGAAATAACCAGATTTTATTTCACACAAAGCATTAATAAAAATAAAAATTATTTAAAATCTCTTTCATAAAAAACCAGCAAGAAAACAACGAAAATGGAGCAATGTTTCAAAAAGGAGACAGTGTGTGATATTCTTTGAAACATGGGTGTACGGAATGACCTACGTTGCATATCTCACACGAATAGAATGTCTGCTGCTGTTTTCTGGTTTTTATGACTGTTTACTAATGTAGCATCCATGTATATTCCTCTTTTGATAAATATCGTTTTCGTTTTGCCATTATGGAGTAAAAAATTTTCGCTAAACGATGCAAAATATGCCTCTCAACGCTAGCCGAAATACCAGAGGAATAAATAAAACCTCTATAATGTAAACCATCTATCCCCGTATCGCCGGAAAAACAGAAACTCAAAAAATTATTCCGAAACATCGTAAATACGTCACTTGTTTATATCAGCTGGTAGTTAAAAGGCCGTCTCTTTATTTACATTACTCAGCTTTCACGAATCTCGGCGTCATTCCGAAACAAAATACCAAAAATGAAAAATACTGCACAGGAATGAAGGTCAACATACGTCACTATCGATAAACATCGCTATAACAGACATAGGGCTACATCTAGTGGCCAGAAAAAATAATAATTTTTGTTCTATCTAAAAAGTCATATATGGTACACCCGTCTACAGAGTCACTTTAAATGGCGATTCATATATGACACACCCGGCTGTGAGATAACTTTCGCTGCCGTTGCATATGTGACACGCTCGTCCCGAAAGGGTTAAAAGATAACTTTAGTTTAACTTCAAGTATCCTTAGAAAATGGGGTGTGTATTATCTTTTAGTATTTATTTTATCCTTTCTAATACAGTTGAACCTCGTTATAGCGAACCCGGTATATAACGAATTCACAGATATAACGAACGAAAATTTTAGTCCCGCCGTTTTCCTATTGTATTTAATGCCAATTTATACTTTTATAACAAGCCTCCGAAATCTCAAGAATCGTCTAAAACAAACCTTTTTTTCAGTCGACTACTGAATTTTTTAAATTTTTTTATTTTTAAACGTTTTAATAGTGTTGAAGATACAACGAATTTTGATGTAGCAAAGAATGTTGAAGATAAAGATGATTTACCTATGGCGATGTGGATAGAAAAACACAAAATTTCATCATTCTCAGATTGTGACATGCAATTGTTCGAAAAATGTGATCATGAAGTCATTACATGTGAAAATCCGACTGATGAAGATATTGTGGAAGAAATTAAAATAAATCATTCTGAAATCGAAGATTCTGCATCTGATGCTGATGAAGAGGGGCACATAAATAATGAAATTCCCACCATCACAAGTGCTACAGCAGCGATGCGGGTAATTAATAAGTTTTTGTTTACACAAACAGTGAAAGAAATAGTGTTGGAGTCATTTCATGTATTGGATAAAGACATTCATAAAATGTTTTTTGAAATCGGCATCATATCAACAGTAGGTTAACGATTATTTCTGTATCAAAACAGCGAGCAACAATTAAAGGTAAAATGAATTTATTTCCATTTGTATTCATTTTTATTTAATTAAATTAGTATTGTGTCAGCTTAATGTAATTGATTTTCGTCAATTTAATTCATTACTGATCATTTTTAATAGATTTTATAATTTTTTAATACATCATTATTGAATACGCATAGCAACTAATGTGTTATACTTTTGTGAACTCTAACATTTTTCTTAACGGTTTGGATATAGCGAACCACTGGATATAGCGAACAAAACCTTTGGTCCCTTGAGGTTCGTTATAACGCTGTTCGACTGTAATAAAAAATGCCTTTTTTAAAATCTCGGTTTTTATTACAATTCGCGTTTTTTTAGATGATATCTGGATTCATTACATTTTTGGGGGGGGATTGGAAACCAGGATAAATACATGGTACTATACAACGAAAAAGTTCTTAGAAAGTAAAGAGTCTAATGTAAAAAGGAATAAAACAATGTTAAGAAGACAAAATGGTCTTGTACAAAAAGAATCTCAAGGAAATACAAAAATAGTAAATAATGAGACTAAATTGAACAGGCATGAAATAAACATTTCTATTTTGTAAAATCAGAAGGAAAGGAAAAATCCCTTTTGTAATGCAAGCATTGAGGAAAACTTAATTGCATTTGCTTAGAGGCACACCTGTGGCTGCCAAGGTGTTAGTTTAATTGTGCCACTACACCTGTGGAAGGAGAATTTGGTTAAGTTGTGTCAGTTCTGGCAGTATCGTACAATGAATTATTAGTAAATTTGTTTCATTAACACATGTGGGATGATTGCGGAAGCCCATAGGGAAAACTGATTAAAAAAAACAATTGTAGACCATCAAAAACCTGTCGCACCATTAAACAGGCCTTAAGAATAGTTCAAGACTTGGTTTGGTAAGCTTTTCACAGTATTAGTCTCTTTCAATGTTAGATACACTGTTTTTAATATCAGTTCTTTATGTTTAGAACGGCACGTTGAGACGTATATCCGACATCCTTCAGGTATCTACATTGCACTGAATTGTAAATAGCAATTTATATAAGATTTTGCCGAGTATTTTCCTGTTATACTGTATCATATCCCAAATAACACATATCGTGGTCCCAGAAGCAAATTTTTGTTACATTGTCGGGGGGAACGGTTTCCGTTGGCAGAGCTTCCGGAAACAAAAATGGGCCAACTGCTAAATGTTGTCGTCCCGACTTCAGGTAAGTGCTGTGGAGCCAACAATAATAAAATGTTGTCTGAAGTTCAAATGAGAGATGAATTGATCCTGACGGTTGGGCCAAATAACAGCCAACCGTCGAGTGAGCTGCATTGCCAACATTTGTTTCAACATAACCCCAACGCTCCCCAACTGATGTCCAACTATGTTAAAAACGATTTGTAATATCCAGAACTTGTCCGCGAGATAGTTGAACAATAAAAAGTGTAGGCCTGGGGACTTTGTTCGTAGTCATCTGTATTGTATGGGAACTGTTATGCACAGTCGAGTCCCTTAAAGGGTGCAATGTTGTGATGCATGCCGATAGACATTGAATAATGATTTTCTTTTTATGTTGGAGCTTCCTTTTCAGCAATGAAAGAGTAGCTCCTAGAAAGGTCAGCCTACCTGCCCATCGCTGGAGATCAGCGAGCGCATTTTCAATGCACCAGAGAACCTGGCTTCACGAGCTAATTAAGCGATGCATCATACTGGCTTGTGAACAACAGGGGTCGGTGATCGAAGAGCCAGCTGCTCATGCTGACGTCGGGCAACAACAGGACAGAAGGCTAAAAAATGATTGCACCCTGGTTTTGAAACAGCAGTTGATTGTTCAGAGGTATGTGGAGAGGCAGGAACCCGGAGCCCAAGGCGGAATACCACCCCCGGAGCAGAGGGACAGAGAACTGGTGGCAGGACCAGACTGGGCATTACTGAATTGGGAGTGAAAGAGAGAGGTTCTCGCTACGCTAGAGGTTTCTCGCGGAACATAGTCGATTGGGACTATGGAACTTTTATCTGAGGATTATAATTGTTTTTAACTTATGTTTTTCTTTTCATTAAATGATGGTTATTGTTATTAAAGAAAAGGAGTCATTCCTAGTAATAATTTATTCTGACATCCTCACTGCATGTGGAACCCAGTAAGAAATTTTGCCCCATTCACGTAGGCGGGTGATATGTACGTTGTTACCCACGTTAAAATTTTTTTAAGTAACCGCTAGGAAAGTCTTGATTCTTACGTTCGTGCTGGATTTTACACGGTAGCCCTACAATTTCCCAAAGTTATTTTGTGAAATAGGATTATACTGTATCCTAATATACTGTTATTTACTACTATTTAAGAACTTTTATGATGCCGCTGAGAGTTCCAGCAGCGACAACTGACTTCATCCGAAGGTGCAGACCAAAGGACCAGAGACCTGAACGGAGAGCATAAGGAGTGGATGATGAGCTGAGGTGAAGGCAGATGTATCATCAGCTACTGACCGTTACAGCGGACACCAACGACACCAGAGCATTGGAGAAATTGAAGCAGAACTGTGCAAACAATGCAGAATATGATAATGATAACGAAAGAATATCAGTGATCATTTCTGATGTCGTCTGACAAGGTAGGGTGCATGCATCGTTATCCGTTTGTCCCTCATATTCTGTTCATGGCTAAGTTGATTTTGGGTGCTTAGGAACGCGTGCGTTAGGTTTAACATCATTCTCTAAGAATTTTTTCATTTTATGTATACTGTGTTCTTGCGTTGGTTAATATTGCTTGCATATAATGATTAATGGTATTAGTGTTTTACATAAAGTTAATTTATGTTTATTGTGTTGAAATTTTCTAAAGTGCATAGTGTTTTCTGCTTTGAATTTAATAATTTTTCTTTTTGAAGGGATATTTGTTTAGTGTACAAAAAGCTAAGAGCTATTTTATGGATTTTATTGTGTTTTCACTCGTGTATTGTGAATTAACATTCAGGAGCAATGTATTTTTTAAATACAGCGAGGAAAGCGGATCTGGTGCAGCTGGCTTGCGAGATGGGTGAGCAGTAACCGAGGAACTAAACAAAGTGCAAACAATTAAAATTATTAAGGAAGGGGAAAACTATGCAGAAACTTAGGCAAAAGAATATTTGGAAACAATTGTGCAAGAAAGGGCACAGAATCTTGAATTAGAGAGAGAAAAAAGGCACGGAGTTATGAATTAGAGAGGGAAAAAAGGAGCTCGGAACTAAGAGTTAAAGTTCATGAAGTTGAAAACACAACAGACCCAAGTAGAAACCGATAGGTTACGTGTAGATAGATGGAGAACGAATAGTGTGGAAACTCTATCTAGTGAAAGGGGGTCACATATCCTAGTACACCAGGGAGATTCTTGGCTTAGGCCGAAAGAATTAGCGCGGGAATGTGATAGGTTTTATGCGTCTAAAGGGCGCAGTTATACTTTCGAACCACGGAGCGGGTCGATAGCTGGGAACAAGGGAAGCGTCAGGATAGCCGGGGAGCCCAGAAAAGAATTTACGAAAGAACGTAATTCGGGGTGTTGCATTTGCGGCGCAAGGGATCCCTTTAAGAGGAATTTCCCAAAGCAGATAAAGAGGTAATCGTTGGCAAGTTAGTCACAGGTGAAATTCAGGGGGAGGTAGACAACTCGCTCTGTGAAACCAAAAATGAAGAGGAATTTAGGAAAACTGATTTGAAATTTTATGAGCGAGTGACAGAGAAAGAGGGTCAAGTTTGGACGAAGGTAGAGGGAAAAATTGAATCGACAAATGAAGTGTGTAAAAATGGGCCGATTGTGAGGTTAAGAGATAGTGAACGATGTAAGAAGCCGGTACCGCTCTCTACACTACGATGTTTGTTTAGTAAAGGAGCCTTAAACGTCAAGATAAGTGACAGTGAAAGAAATCCCGATGGAGTGTTTTCGAAAGAGAAAGGATTGCCAGAATGCAGGGGTTGTCGCCAAATGCATTAATTTGCGGAATCAGGAAGGAAAATTTGTTTCGGATTTCTGAGAAAAGGGTCGCGAAAAGAACTGACGGAGCAAGATTTCCAAAAGAAGAGAAATTGAGAAAGTTCTGGGACTTACATAAAGCTAGGACAAAGGATCACGTATCTAAAAGGAGGCCGAACTGCTTAATGTATAGGCAAAAGGCAGAAGTCAGGTTTTCGTCAAGTTTAAGATATAATTTAGGGGAAGACAGAATTCTGTTAAGGTCAAAACAAAAAGGAGTACGACATACTCAGGAGAACAGCATGGGATTTTCTGTAAATTTGGGAAACAAATTGAAGGGCAGAATTTTACAAGGGCAAAGTTAAAGAATTATGTTGTGTTAAAGGGACCTAGTGAAAACTCTTCCTGCGAAAAGTCAAATCAAGTGGGATTTTTCACGGAGAATTACTTCCAGATTCAAATGTGTAAAATTTTGGGAAGTTCATAATTCTCAAGCGAAATTTTGAGGGTCAAAAGGTACATGAAATGTTCCAAAGTAATCTGTGTAAATAAGTGACCCTGAAATTGAAGTGTATTGAGATTTGTGTGTGATTTTTTTTGTAGTATGTCATATGTTAATATAAAGTGTGATCTGTTATGTTATTTATGTGAAGTTAAAATTGTTTGTATGTTGGTGAGGCATTACCCTATTCTTGGGATATATTTAAGGAAGGTTATGAATATTTCATTGTAATTATGCTGATATGTCTGTTGTGTTGTGGCTTTCATACGTTTGTATTTGGGAAAAAAATGATTCACCAGTTTTTTTTGTGTCTATCATTAAGTTGCAATGTGTAGAAAAGAAAAGGAAAATTTTTTCTTTGGTTGAATGTAATGTTAGTGTATTTCAGTATCTATTATTTAAATACGCACTGGTAGGCTTTAACTCTTTAGTCTAGAGTCGACAGAGAATTGTAGCAGAGTTCAGTTTGTGTATTCTATGCCTCGCTATCGTGAATCATTCAGCTTGAGGAGCGATAAGCGTATTTACTTTTCCCTAGGACCTAGCCATGAACGTGTAGGAGGAGGGGACGAGTATCAATTCTGACACTATCAGCTAGTCCACAGTGTTGGATGGTTAAAATTTTGCTGTTGGCAGGCAAGTTTTCAAGTTAGCGGTGGTCATTTAACGTCCAGAACGTGCCCGTGAGCCAGTTGAACAATAAAAAGTGTAGCGCTAGCAGATGAAAAGGGGGACTTTGTACGTACTCACCTGTATTGTACAGGAACTGTCATGCACAGTCGAGTCCCTAAAAGGGTGCAATATTCTGATGCATGCCAATAGACATTGAATAATGAATTTCTTTTTTATGTTGGAGCTTCTTTTCAGCAATGAAGTAGTAGCTCTAAGGAAGATCACCACACCAGCCCATCATTGGAGATCGGCGAGACCATTTTCAATGCACCAGACAACCTGGAACCCCGCGCTAATTAAAGGAAGCATCATACTGGCCGTGAACAACAGGGGTCGGGGAGCGAAGAGCCAACTGCCCATGCTGACGGCGGACAACAAGAAGCCAGAGGGCTAAAAAAATATTGCAGTCTGGTGGTGAAAGAACGGTCGAGTGTTCAGAGATATGTGGAGAGGGAGGAGCCAAGAGCCCAAGGGGGAAAACCACACCCAGCGGAGAGTAACAGAGAACTGGTGGCAGGACCGGACTGGGCATTACTGAGTTGGGAGTGAAAGAGAGAGGTTCTCGCTACTCCGATTTTCTCACGGAATGCAGTTGATTGGGACTGTGGAACTTTCATCTGAGGTTTGTATTAGTGTTTAACTCTTTTTTTTCTTTTAATTAAATGCTGGTTATTGTTATCAAAGAAAAGGAGTCATTCTTTCTAATAATTTATTTTGACACCCTCACTGCATGTGAAACCCAGTAAAAAATATTGCCCCATTCACGTAAGCGGGTGATATGTACGTTATTACCCACGTTGAAATTTTGTTAAGTAACCGCTCGGAAAGTTTTGATTCTTACGTTCGTGCTGGATTTTACAAGGTTGATAATTTCCCAACGTTATTTTGTGACATAGGATTATAATGTATCCTACTATGCTGTTATGATATTAATGAAAAAAATTAAGTTGTTTTTATTTATGATTACAGTGAGAGCAAATAAGAAGTACATAACCCAGCATTTACTTTTATCGCGTGTGAAGTAGTATAATCGTTCTTTTCAGTAAAATTATAATGATTAAAATTGTAATAATTCATGTACACTGCTAGCCATTAAAATTGCAACATCATGAATGATTAATGATGCAAACTTTAAATTTGCATGAATTGAAAAGGATGATGGGATATGCAAACGATTCGCATTTAACCGCAACCAAACGACGCAGAGGAAGAAACGGCATCTAAAAATCTGTATAAATGGAAAATTACGCGGATTCTGATTCGGAAATCTTATTTTAATGTTGGTTGGTGTGTGAAGATCGTGTTATATCTCGTATAAGGAGGAGATACGGCTACCAGCGCGTGTCGGAATTCGATAGCGGCAGGATCGTAGCCCATCGAGAGTGCGGTTTATTGTTCCGTGATATTGCTACTCGCATTAGTTGGAATCAAACGACTCTCATGCAAATATGGAATCGATGGGTTCAGAAGGTTCATGCTGAGCACCATTCAAGATCTGAACGTCCTTCCGTCACTAATACCCGAGAGGATAGATATGTTGCAGGATCATACTGCCACATCACGGACCTTGAGTCAGGAAATGGGTTTCTTTGCAGCATGACAAGTATTCGCACGGACAGTGCGACAACGTCTGGAGCAACATGGACTGTCTGCACGGTGACCATTATTGCGGTTTCTCTTGACACCGCAGCATAGAGAAGCGTGGCGACATTGGTTCGTCCAACGATAAAACTGGATACAGGTATGGTACCACGTCATCTTTTCGGACGAGTCCTGGATCTGCGTTCAGCTTCATTATGGACGTATCCCAGTCTGCAGGCACCGAGGAGAACGCGATTGGTCTGAACGCGATTGGCATTCAAAATCGTCATACGGGCCCTGCACCTGGTGTGATGGTATGGGCAGCCATTGGGTACACGACACAAACACCTCTCGTTCACGTCGTCGGTAATGGGAACACCCAGCTTTACATTTCTCGGATCTTAAGACCGCTGGCTGCGCCTTATCTTTGAGGCCTCGGAGCCGTCATTTTTCAACAATATAAGCAACAATATTTTCGATACATTTCAACAATATTTTCAACAATATAAGACCGCATATTGCCCCATTGTGTCCTGACCTACCTCGAGACAGAGGATGTTGGAATTTTGCTCTGGCCAGCACGTTCTCCAGATCTATCACCCATTAAAACATCTGGTCAAGGGTTGCTGGGAAACTGGGCCACACATATCTGGCGAACACAATACATAGTCGATGACATTCGTTGAGTTTTTGGTCAAACAATCGCAAACAAGGATTGGTGTGTGGGCCGGTGCATTATCGTGGTGCAGAATACAAGAATTGTTTTTCCACAGTTCTGGGCTTTTCAGTCGATCATTCTCTCTCGTATGCCTCATAACTCTCTGATAATATTGTTTCTTGAATAATTGCACGATAATTGCTTCAGTATGTCTATGTTATCGTCAGTCGAAGTCGTTGAAGGTAGTCCTGAACGAGGCAAGTTTTTAACCACTTCTCGGAATTCTTTGAATTCTTAGTACCCGTCGTATGTTCGTGTTTTTGATAAGGCTAACACACCGGAGGCCTTTTCCAGCATCTTCAACGATTTATTACAGGAAATTTCGTGGTCAACGCAACATTTGAGGCAAACTCTTTTTTCGATACTTTTATCCTTTTTTAAAATAGTAGAGCAAACTTGAGAAAGAATAACAACCACAGCAGGTGGAAAAATGGTTGACACAATGGCGCCAAAACTGTAACGGACAATAAGATATACTGACGCAATCTTACGACAAGTTTTGATTACAATTCCTTTAACGTAAACTTCTTAAATGAATAATTCCCGGTATTCCTTTGACAGAATGTAAATAAATATAATAGTATGCTGTTTTTATTTTTGTATATATATATTTTGTTTTACCCTTTGTGCATTTTGAAAAGAAAACTCTTAAGTACTATTCGAATGTCTTGTATTCTTGTATTCTGCTGATTGGATAATATCATATTGCAGAAAACTTCTATAAAACTCTAGGACGATACGAAGTAAAATATTTGTTCCTGAGGAAATTGCGATGTCAATTTGAATATTTTTTTTTACTGTGGGATTCCGTTCCTCATTAACGGTCCTCCGGAAAGAAAAAAATCTGAGTCCGACGCGAGTTATAATTTTGGCAGCGGGCCAAACCCAGTAGCAGTAAACAGATAAACAGAAAAGTACCAAAATGTGACGAAAAGCTGTAAAGTTTCTTGTATTACACGAGGCGATGGAAGTTCCGAGATGTTTCCAGATCTTTCCAAAGAATAATGTATAAATTAACGAAAGACTATTAGACAGGGTTTTTTTCCGACTGGACCATGATCAGATATTGAGGGACTGAGAGAGCGCGGAAAAAAGATAGCAGACGTGGAGTCTGGATTGAGCTGTAATTATGAACCCCGCTCTCATTAATCGTTGTTACCTGAGTTCTTCGGAACAAACTCATGAACATTATTATTATTGTATATATCATATATTAAACGATATGTAAACTGAGCATTTACCCGTGTGTGCATTAATATTACGAATTTCTTATACATCGGGTCACTACGATCCGGTTTACTAATTTCTTGTGAAGAATTCGTATCCCTTGGAAAATCAAAAAAAGAATTACAGGATGAACCGAATTCATAGATTTCAAAATGCATCCAACGTTAAACATGTAGGTATATAAAATGATAGCGGCACTTTAAAGCAAAGAAATCAACATCTTCAAGAGAACACAAAATCTTTAATTTCTGTATAAGGCACTGAAAACAGCGAAACCGATTTCAACAGATTCAGAGAAAGGCTTTTTCGTTTCTGGAACTTTCTGCACAAAAATAAGATCTCAGCTTTCTTGTGCATCACTGAATGAGTTAGTATTCTTGAAATGTTGTTATTAAAAAATGGAATAAAATTTCGTATATTAAGGGGATCCAGGACACAAAATTCTTCAAATTTTCCAAAAAAAATTCTTGCATTAACATTTTTCTCTTCTATTCCGCTGAAATTGACGTTTAAATCATGCTTCTATCATAATTAGAACAGGATTTATTTATTTATTTATTTATTTTTTTTTTTTGGGGGGGGGGGGGGGGTTTGCAACATTCTAATAGCTGCCAATCTTTGTGTGAAACTTTAAGTGAGTTTTCCTGCATGATGGTTTTTTTTACCATTTCTCGTCTATTAATTGTAATAGTCAAGAACCGTTAAAGATAGATCGTGCAAACTTGGAACATGTCTTTTTTTTAATTATTTTACTTTAATTTTCAGACAGCAAATTTGAAAAAAAAATATTTACTTTTAAAAATATGATTTTTTAAAATAAGTTACTTCATATTTTTAAAATTTTTGCTCTAAATATTTTAAATTTTTTAAAAAATTGATATTTTTTAAAATGCTGAATCAAAATTAAAACTTATATATTTCTATTTGATTAAATGAAAATATTTTGAAATTCGACAAGTAATATTTCGAGTTATAACGATTTTAAATTACCCCACTTTTTTTTTATTTAAAATTTTAAAATTTTTTAAAAACTTTATGAGACTTTTATGACTCAATAAAAATAATATTTATGAGGTTCAGTAATATTTATTTTTATTCGGATACCCCGTATCGGCCGGATAATTTAAAAATTACTATCCGATATCCGAGTTTACTGAGAATCCGGATATTTGGAAACCCTAGTCAAGGGGAATTATATTCGTAACAAAATATTGTGCACTTTGGGTCTCGACGACAACTGACCACGCAACGTGATGTTGAATCATCCCCATAATTTCTTTTTTTTCTTTCACATCGATAACCGAAAACCCAGTAAATCGACTATGTGACGTCATCACGAATTACAACACCGATATTTAATTCGAGAAACAGTTGAGAGTCCATCGACCTCAGAGCCCAAAAACTCTTTCAGATAAAATTTCATGACGTCACCTTCATGAATTTTAGTTGATGGAAAATGCGATCGGAACACAGCTCTCTTCACGGATATTTCGGTTGACCGATCATCCCCTGCCTAAACCAAAGGTTGGGTTCCCAAAACGGATTATATCCGTTATACGCGGTTTTTTTTATAATTCTTAACAGTATCCGATATCCCTCCAATATTTTCCGGATATCTGTAACTTAATTTTTTTAATCAATATATATAAAACAGTTCCAAAACTGACTGACTGACTGACATATAACGCACAGACCAAACCGCTGGAACCTAAAAAGGTTGAAATTTTGCATGGCGATTCTTGTTATAGTGAAGGGATACACTAAGTGAGATTTTCGAAAAATTCTTCTTAGATTTTTTTAAAATTAAATTTTTAAGCTTTTTTTGTAATATTCTTTTAATTTTGCATTTAAAATAACAATCTGAGGATTATAAAATTTATATCACGAGAAAGATCATAAAGATTCCTTTGAAATGAAATCTTTTTCGAATCTTTACCTCCATTTTCTGAATTTTGGTGAATTTTTACAGATTAATTTTTAGAATGTAATTTATTAAATGCTGATCACGTGGATTCTTTTCTTTTTGCGATACTTTAAACTAATTTTGCGTCACGTGCATAACAACGAAATAAATTAACAGAATTTTTTTCTTTCTAATGCAGTAGACAATTAGACATTATCCAAAATAAATTAAAATAAGGTATTATGATCCTTCACGGCCCCCCACTCGTTCTAACGCGTATCAGCCAAAAAATCTAACTCCTGACACTAGTCGCCATCACGGCAACCCGCTCGACCTAGGCTCCACAAGACCTTTCACAGGCCCAAGTCCTGGGCCGTAGCACCGAGCATTTCACTCCCCAAACTTCTAGTCAGTGCCACATAACACCGATCACATCCATGTCGTCTTACAAGCAGATCATCCAGTAGTTAGATCCATCCAAAATACAATTAATTTTCCTTTTTAAGCACGCAGCCACCACTCTGCCAAATATATCATTAAACTTAGTTTTATTATTTTTAATATAAAATACAAAGGCAAGCACCACCCGTGCAGCCAACCAAACAAAATAGTTTGAAAAACAATAACCTAAACTTGCTCCACACGAGCACAAAAGTCGTTTACAAGCATAAAAATCGAGTAAATCAACAAACAATTAAACAAAGCACCCCTTGTGCAAATGCCGACATCAGCTCGAAGATCGGTTCTTTAATGTTGAACAGCCGGGGCTTTTCTGCCGATCCGTCCTGATCTTTTCCAATAGTCCATAAAACTCTTCAACATCCGTGTCGCTCGAAGCCGCATCTTCCTCTTTCGACCCAAAGTCGGCCCTCTCCATCAATCGTTCTTCTTCCAATATAAGTCTACCACACTGTCTATCCGTTGGTAGATGCGCCACGTCGATTTTCTTTCCCGTTCTTTTCTGGTGATTTTCACAATTAGTGCAAACCTGCCCTCTTTTGCATGGCCCTTGGCCATGCTCTTTTACTGCACATTTCTTACAAATTTTTAAGTTGTGGCAGTCTCTACCAAGATGACCGAATCTCCAACAGTTAAAACAAATTGTAGGTTTCTTGTACAGCTTCCAGCTGTGACACATCCAGCCTAATTTTATTCTTTTAGCTCTTTTATCTTCTGGTATGTCTCTCCCTTGATTCGTAATATCCAATTACAGCCTCTCTTTGACTTCAAAGACGTGATAGCCTCCACTTTCTTGAACTCCTCATTCTGCTGCAAGATCATCTCTTGCACCTTGTCCTTTGTTAGCTCCTCTTGCACATCATAAACAATTATTCTAGGGTCTCTTTTACTTGGAGTTTGTATCTTATAAGCCGTTTTAAGTTCACCTATTTTGCCAAACTCCTCTATTATCTTATCAACATCTTTCATTTCCGTCCTTATTAATAAGACTCCTTTGCCAATATTCCTATATCCTTCAACTCCAATTCCTAATTTCTCAGGCTTTATCTTATCCTTTACCGCTTTCTTAGTCACTTCTGATTCTTGCTCCCTATTCGGGATAATCTTAACTTCATAAACAACTTCCTCCTTCACCTTCTTAAAAAACTTCTTCTTGACAAAATCCTTCATTTTTGTCACCTTAGCGAAGCTTTTTGCTCCCTGATTTTTAAGTATATGTAATTGTCCCTTATAATAGTGTATCAACATTTGTTGATCATTAATGGAGTCCACCAGATCAATCAAGTCCTTATTTATATTTCGCTTAATATCTACAGTCAACTTAGCCGTGCTGATAACACCTGTTATCTGCCTAACATTAAGTTTCACCATATCTTCAGTTAGGATTCTCAGATCCTCCATATCGACCTTCTTCGCTCCCATTGTTCAGCTGCGAACTTTAACTCAAAACGCTTCTAACCCACGCTCCTCCGACGTTAGCGAACTACCCTAAGGTAGTCCCCCAGGGCCCACCACGTGGAGGTGTCGGAGGCAAATTTAGAATACTCTAAACAAGTAAAAGCACAAAATCCTCAATGCCCAATACCGGCTTAATAATTTCACTAATATCGCAATAATAGCCAATAAACTTTTAACTTTCAGCGTGGGGTCCACCCCACGCTGATAGCGGTTAAAATACGGTAAAAAACTGTTCCTGAAACTGTACTATATTAACTGTACTATATTCTTTAGTAAGGTCAATTAGATTTAATTTGAATATTTTCCTCGGCATTATTTTGTCTATAAAAATATCCGTTACGATTTTTTTTATAAATATATATATATATTTTGGGGGGGGGGGATGCATTAATTGCATCCATTGACCGTTGTTGTTAATTTGAATGTACTCTGGAGCGAAACTGGTATTCAGCGTGTTTCCATATAAAATTACCGCTGAAATTTGAAGTTTGACACATTGTATTTGAATTTGTAAAGTCAGTTTTCGAAATTTTTTCCAGAAATAACATTATGCATTATAACAACCATTTGCATTAAATTCCTATAAGGTTCGAAACAAAAGTTTTGTAAGTTATATTTTAGTTTTGATATTTTCCAATTTAATACTCTAAAATATTTAATTTAATTTTCCCTAAAAAATTTTATCAAAAAGACCCTTTTCTTCTTTTTGGAATTATAACGAAAGAATAATAAAGGAGAAGAAATCGTAATACCAGAAATGTGTATCCAAAATAACAAATTCCAACGGATCGGCGGTAGGAATATTAATCATCTGAAGTTTTTTCTTAAAATTTTCATTAATGAAATCGTAGAAATTTCTTGTGAAGAATTCGCATTTCATGGTGCACCAGAAAATTAATTCTAAATGTGTCCAACGTTAAACATGTAAGAATATCAAATGATAGCGGCACTTTAAAGCAAGGATTTAACGTCTTCAAGAGAACTTCTAAGAGAACACAATTCTGAATTTCAATATAAAACACTGAAAACAGCCAAACCGACTTCACCAGATACGGAGAAAGAATTTTTCGTTTCTGGAAAATTCTGTACATAGATTAAATCTAGGCTTTCTTTTGCATCACTGGATGAATTTGTATTTTAGCAATATTATTATTTAAATAAAAAAGTAAACAAAATTTTGTGCATTAAATTTTAAAAGCAATAAAAGTAATATTTTTGAAGTTCAATAAAAAAATAATTTCGATTATCCGGTATCCGCCGGATAATTTAAAATTTGCTACTCGATATTCGAGTTTACAGAAAATCGGGTTATTTGGAAATCCTAGTCAAGGGAAATTATATTCGTAATGAAATATTGCGTACATTGGGTCTCGACAACTAGTCACGAAACGTGATGTTGAATCATCCCCATAATTTAATTTTTTTCGCTTCGATAAATGAAAACCCAGTAGTTTCGACTTACAGTGATTCGCCTAATACAAGGTAGGTGGACAAAAAAATTTTATTCTACAATTTGATTGCTCTCGTTATGATGAATAATATTTTGCTGTTTTATTAAATAATTACGCATTTTTTGATAATTTAGAAGTTTAGGGAATATTTATATTAAAAATCTTAAGTACGGAATAAAAAATGTACTTAAAAAATCGGTATTGTTAGAAAATTATGTACGCAATTTAACTCAACATAAATGATACAATAAAATTTACTCATACTACTTATAATTTAGATTATAGAAATAAATTACATAAAATTTAATTAGCAAATAATACTGAAGACTAATAATTGTCATCATAAGATTCATCATCTATCTCACAATCAGAAAAATCAGTTACTAAGTAATCTTCATCGTCAAACGGATGAATATCACTTGCTACCTGATGTGTTGGTATAGAAGTCGGGACAATTAAATTCAGAACTTCCACTGGTAATTTCTCTGTTCTCTTTCTAGGCACTTCTCTGAGTGAGTTGATTACAGGATCGGACCTTATCAAAAGCATATTCAGGAAATCTATATTCGTTCATCTGAAGGGTAATGCAACTTTTGGGACTTTCATAGACTATGATAAGATAGAAATGCTTGAAGGCCCTCCTTCAATGTCCACTTTCGCGTCTGTTTTTTAGATTGACTGGGACATTTAGAGTCTACGTAATAAGCTAGCGCCTCGTCACTACTTAACTGCCTGCCACCACAAATAACATCACCAGATTTCCTTTTTTCTAAAGATTCCGAACATTTTCTAATCAAAGTAGCTACGTTTCTGCGACCCGACAAAAGATTTGCTACATCAGCAGCTGTGGTCAACTCTCTGGCACATCACGATCGCACTAACTCTTCAATCCTACTTTTTTGGTTTTGAAAGACGAGTCTTCAAAGTTCTTTCTGGGCCGACCTTGAGGCCGACTTCCTCCAGATGATAAGGAAGCACAGGGTTCATGCATATTTATGTTAAATTCTATATCTGCATCCTCTAACCAACTTTTATTTTTATTTTAAAAACGATCCATCATCATATCGGCTGCAGAGCCCACTTTTCAGAGAAATTTGACGAAAAAATTTTAATTTTTTAACTGTAAATGCCTCTGTGAATCTGGAGTCACATCTGTAACACTAAAGTTTTGCATAATAAAATCCATTAGACGATAATTTTGTTCTCCTTTCTTGTGTTTCCGCCATTCTTCAAATAACTCCATTTTTGAAAGAGAGCACACACGAACTGAAAAAAATAAATTAAAATAGATTAGGGATCGATGTGGTATTCAATTATATATCATTGTAAAGCTTAGGATTGTCACTACAAAATATTAAGAAATTAGCCTGGATACATGTGGATAAACAAAAACTGTGGTTGTTGAAAAATTAAAAGCGAATAAAAAATACAATTTTTATGTAGTTTTTTCAAAACCTATTATAACACATACTGTCTCTCATTTGAAGCAAATTTTAAATGAAATAAGAAAATACTTACTTTTTAAAGTAAAATCCATCACAGCAACAGTAATAGTCTTCACTTCAAATCTTGTTAGATGTAATTGAAAGCACTGCAAAATTGCAACTAAATTGTTTACATATATGGAATTACCTTATCACTCCACTTCAACCGCTTATGACTCATTCCTCTGGAATATTTGCCATAATTATTACCTCGAATCGTAACCTATGGAAGGATGTTATTGTCATGGGATAATCAATTAATCGATTCTTTTAATTAACTTTTGTCCACCAAGCTTGTATTAGGCGATTCACTGTGCGACTATATGACGTCATCGCTTTCACGGATTAGAAGACAAGCGAGAGCCTGATATTTATTTCGAGAAAAAAAATGAGTGTTCATCGGCTTCAGTGCCTAAGAACTCTTTAAGAAACACTTTCATGCCGTTATCGTTTAGAATTTTAGTCTCTAGGGGGCGGCAAATGCGATCGCAAAACCAGGCCCTGATTTTCCATTAGGCCCGGGCCTAGGGGCCCTTGAATGTTGGGGCCCCCAAAAATTTTTATTTCAGAAGAAAAGGAAGAAAAAATTCCCAATTCAATTTTTTTATTTTACCTTTTTTAATAGCAATTTTTTTATATATCCTTTCAAATTTGATTGATTGGTTCATCATATGTATGTTATAGTGTATATGAGGGATTAATAAGTTTTTCTGGTTGCATTGTATTGGTGTTTTAATGTGTAAGGTATACACAAGATTCGATTCACAAGAATCGAACTTTTGAGTGAATTAAAGAAGCTGCTTCAGATATGCTAATTTTGGCATACGCGCTTAGTATAAATACCACGCAGCGTCATTAATGAAAAAAAGGAGTTGTTGTTAAGGTTGAAAAGGTGTTATCCTGCGCTAGTGCTTTACGGGCCAGAAGTTTACGTGGCAGTACTGCTGGTTTGACTTACTGTTCGTGAGTATAAAATTATATTGTTCTTGAAAGCTGTATTTACATTCCGTACAAGTAGTACGCATGCTTATTGCTGTAAAAGCCAATTATATGTGCAGCGAATTCAATAAACATTATTTCATGTATAAACTGTGTTTGTATATAATTCAAATAGAGTGCCACTTCAAATTATATACACCCAAGTCTGGGTAGAAGTGAGCATAGATTCTCTATACTGGCGCCCGAAAATATATATACCCTGGTAGTTAGCGTTACATTTGTAACGAACAACATAATTGAAATTTAAAACTGTGTACTGTGTACTTATATTGATAAAGTTGTTGCAAGTACTTATATACTATTTAAAAAATGAGTGTTGTAGAACAAAATCCTGCTGGAAATTTTCCTCGGGTAATTATGGTTCAGCAAATTGCGCCATTCGAAGCCACCTTCAATGGCGGCCCCTCAAGCCAATTCCTAAAGAAAATTGAGCATTACTTTCAGCAACAATGCACCCCAGAGGGGGATAAACTTAAAATTGCTCTAGCCGCTTTAAGAGGTAGTGCATATCAGTGGTACACGTGTATGAAAAGCAGTAATCTGATTTTTGACTATTTGTCATTCAAGCAACAGTTTCTTAGTGTTTTTCCAAAGACCTTTAATCAAAGTGAAATTGAAGCGGAAATTTATTCGCTAAGGCAACGTGAAGGTCAGTCTGCATTAGATTTTGCTATGGAAAAGATTTCCAAGTGTGAGGAATATTTAGAGGGAATGACGGAAGCGATAATCTTAAAAATAGTTATCCAACGTTTGAAGCCAAGTGTTCAAGATTTTTTAGATAATCAAACAATTACAAGCAAGGTTACCCTCCTTCAAGCTTTAGCTAAATATGACAATAGACATTTCTTCGCTACCCCTCACCGTCATTCAGGTACGAGAAGTTTTATACAGCCGCGCCAAAATTTTTCGCGAGTTTCAAACCAGCAGCGTAAGCAGTACCGCAGGCAAAATAATAGAAGCGCACGGCGTTATAATGAAATTAGTGCACTTAAAGAAAATATGGAAGCACCTTACTTGCACTGGCAAGTTGATTCACATGATATGGTTCAACCTGTTAAAACTGTGTGGTCAAATGTATTATTTTGTCCGAGCAGTAATCATTATTTTGAGAATAGTGAAAGTCAGGGTATTTTTGTGGCTTATAAAGAAAGTGAGTCTAGCTGGAATAATGCGGTAATTCCAGTACAAATTTCTGAAAATAGGGCCGATACTAATGCTAGTGGTTTAGAAAATAAATCATCGGACACTTCTATTAATGCTATACCTGATATTATTAATGCTATACCTGATATTATTGATGCTATACCTGATATTTTAGATGATATTCACACATCTGTTAATGAAGGAAATTTAGTAGATGACGAAGTATGCGTTACGGAAGTTAGTGAATACTTATTAGTTGACGACAATAAAAATTCTTTAAACGATAGTAGGAACTTGCTAGGTGATGATATTATTTCAAGTTTCCAGCCGAATGGGGATTGTGTAGGCCAGGTTGATAATATGATTTTAAATAAAGTACATGAAAACCAGACTGAGAATCAGGATGAAAAGTTGACACAGAGTTATACTGTAGGTAGTTTAGCTGATGCTTCGGAAGTTATAGAGAAAGTTTGCAATAAAACGCACGAGTACGAAAAGCTTAATCTTCCTAAAACTGAAGCAGTGTTAAAGAATTTAAATGATAACGATTCTGATATCGCAAGTTTCAAAGAGACTTTTTCGTCAAAAGAGGATAAAACTAAAGTTAAGGGGGATAAAAAACGTGAAAAAGCGCCTTCAGGTTCCAGCATTAAAATTGCTAATACTGAAGTAATTAAGGAGGTAAAAAAGAAGTCGTATAAGCACAAATACGAAAAACAGAGTCAGGTTGTTGAAAAACATGACACAAGCATCGAGATAAAGCCAGGAACTAAACACGTTGGTGCGGCGTATAAATTTGAAACAATAGAATCTGCATTAAAATCTAATGCCTATACTCTAAAAGGTACGGAGAAAAGTAAAGTGTGCACTACAAAACCTCCATCTAAGGATGAACGTGGCACACATAAGGTACACAAGGTTATAAAAAGGAAGAATGACAATTTTAAAGCTCCTTTGCATAAGTACAGGGAACGCAAGATATCAGCCGCCCAGCAAGGTTGGCCTCCTCCCAAGAGACCTCCTGTCCATCGTCAAGCCGGACCAGCGCCTCAGGACCAACGACCTGCTGCACGAAGGATGCCCACACGGTCAACGAACCCATTTACTAGGACTGCGACCATCAAGAGACGTTCAGCGGATTGGACAAACTGGTGCAGTGAAGTTGCTGCATTCATGAGGAACAAGTCTTGTATCAACTTTCTTATTCTAACTCCCACCCTTTAATAAAATCGAACCAAATTGGTTTGAAGTTCCCCAGTGTATATACTGTGTAAACATTTTGAGGGGAAGTGGTGAGGCACTGAAAAAAACACTTATACTGTTGTTTTATAAATTTTTGAAGGGGACATGTAGTGAAAAAAAAATAATACATACTAACTACAGATAACAAACAACTAACATACTAACTTCGCAAATCATAACACATGTACATTATAAATTGGGGGAGAGCAGATACAGTCAAGAAATGTCATGCTGTGCAATTGTGTTGTCACTTTTAATTAAAATAGATATTTTAGGGCGCAGTTGGCCAGCCCAGTATCCGCAACTCTGCAAATCCACTGTGTAATGGTGTCACCTGGACCCTTCGGGGTTAGTTTTGTAAAATGGTAGTGGCGTTTTTCCCCCACACAACGTGTGGAAGGTTTTTTGGCTTTGCCACCCATTATGTAAAAAGTCAGACCAGCACGCGTTTTCAATTAGTTAACTGAAGCCGTTCAGACCTCAGTTACCTAATTTTTTTTTTCGAGGGAGGCCAGTGTAAGGTATACACAAGATTCGATTCACAAGAATCGAACTTTTGAGTGAATTAAAGAAGCTGCTTCAGATATGCTAATTTTGGCATACGCGCTTAGTATAAATACCACGCAGCGTCATTAATGAAAAAAAGGAGTTGTTGTTAAGGTTGAAAAGGTGTTATCCTGCGCTAGTGCTTTACGGGCCAGAAGTTTACGTGGCAGTACTGCTGGTTTGACTTACTGTTCGTGAGTATAAAATTATATTGTTCTTGAAAGCTGTATTTACATTCCGTACAAGTAGTACGCATGCTTATTGCTGTAAAAGCCAATTATATGTGCAGCGAATTCAATAAACATTATTTCATGTATAAACTGTGTTTGTATATAATTCAAATAGAGTGCCACTTCAAATTATATACACCCAAGTCTGGGTAGAAGTGAGCATAGATTCTCTATAAATGATGAAGTTAATATGTTGTATTGCTTTTAGTTATTTGATAATGTTCTAGGCTTCTACTCCTCAAATAGTCAATTCTTGGCAAAATGGAACTTTCACGATGATTCATGATTAATTTTTTTTATGCGTCAATTTGGAAACTATACGCCCACATCGGTGTTAGGGGGCCCCTATCCCTTGTGCCTATAGTCCAGAATTTTCTAAATCGGGCCCTGATCGCAACATCTCCATCTTCGCGGAGGTCTCTGATTTCCGATGGCCTCTACGTCATGGCATTATATTCGTAGCGAGATATTTTGCACATTGGGTCTGTAAGATCACCAGCCAAGCAATGGGATGTCGAATCATCTTCATAATTTCATATTTTTTGGGATCGCCACCAGAAAATCCAGTAGTGTCGACAGTATGATGTCACCGATTTCACGGATTACTACACAAGCGGGAATCTAATATTTATTTCAAGAAAAGATTCATTGTTCATGGGTTCTAGGACCTACGAAAACTTTGTGAAACACTTTCATGCCGTCACCGGTGTGAATTTAGTTCTCTAGGTGGCGAGAAATGCGCTCCTAACATCGCTCTCATGTCTGACGTGTAGGAGCTCGATCGCCCCTACGTTAAGGAATATCAAATTCGTAGCGAAATACGGGATGTCTGGGCTAAAGGTACCCAAAAGTCATGACTTATATTTACTGAACTATCCATTAGAATTTTAAGAAAATTATTTAAATAGAAAGAAAATCTCACCAAGTTTTAATATCAAACATAGATTTCGATCATAGTGTCGAAGATTTCGACGCGTGCACGTTTTGTAGCACGACTAAATTGCAGTTCTCTCCAAGTGTTTCGTAGTATATTAGACGTTATTAGACATTTTTGCTTGCAGATTCATTAAATTCATTGAGTATAAACAAAAATTTGACACTGTGAATGAGTTGAACAGGAGTATCAGTCAAGTATTTCGTGTAATATCTCTTGATATGCTACGAAACACTTGGGGAGAACTGGATTGCAATTTAGACGTTAGTCGTACTACAAAAGGTGCACACATCGAAATCTACGATACTATGATCGAAATCTATGATTGATATTAAAACTTGGTGAGATGTTCTTTCTATTTAAATAATTTTCTTAAAATTCTGATGGGTAGTTCCGTAAAAATAAATCATGATTTTTGGATACCTTTTGTCCGGACACCCTGTATTCTGTATACTGAGTCTCAATTATCACTAGCCAAAGGGATGTCGAATCATCCAGAGAATTTCATATTTTTTTGACTCGCTGACAGAAAACTGATTAGTTTCGACAATATGACGTAATCCTTTTCACGGTTTATTACACAAGCGGGAACCCTATATTTATCTCTAGAAAAATTACCTGTTTTTTTACCTCAGTCCATACGGCAACAGAAATAATCACATTCACGCCGTGACCGGCGTGAATTTTGGTCTCTATGTGGCAGAAAATGCTATCGCAATATTCTATAATGCTATCGCAATATATTCTATAATGCTATCGCAATATATTCTATAATGCTATCGCAATATATTCGCTCTCTTCACGGAGGTTTCGGAGATCTGATTACCCCCTACGTCAAAGGGTAGAGTTTCCAAAACGGATATATCCGTATCCGTTATACGTGTTTTTTTAATTCTTAACCATATCCAGTATCCGTCCAATATTTTCCGAAAATCTGATACCTAATTTTTATTTTAATTTTTCCGTATAAAATAGGCGTTGAAATTTAAATTATGACATATTATTTTTTAATTTGTGAAAACACTTTTCCAAATTTATTCAAGAAATCATATCATGCATTAAAACAGACGTTTGCATTAAATTCGTATAAAGTTCGAAACAAAAGCTATGGTAACTTATCTTTTAGTATTAATATTCTAAAATTTAAATATTTTAAAGTATTTTATTTAATTTTGCCTAAAAAATGTCATCGAAAAGACCATCTAGATATAGAGACAGAGATATATATATAAATACATATTGCCGTCATGTTTCCTTTTTAGGTATCATTTTATGAAGGCATTATTAATGTCATTTTTATTGAACACTCCGGTGTAACAGAATTTAAAAAATGCATGAAAGAATATTAGCTTAGCACCCTACGCATATATATATATATATATATATATATATATATATATATATATATATATATATATATATATATATATATATATATATGTATATATATATATATGAAACTTTTGCCTTCGAAATGCTGTTTTTAAGCCTTATACCAATGGTCCTCACCCGGTGGTAAATCTGTAAGGGGTAAGCCGTTAACTACCAAAATGTATACAAATTTATATTGATATATGCTAGAGTTTAATTGTGACAAAAGTTTGAGTAATGATTTAAAAATAAAAACTATCAGTAAAGTAGCAAGCAAACACGTCGCTCGTCGCAAGCAAACACAAAGAAATAGAAGACATTGCTGTGAAGTACCTTCTGGGGTTTAAGACAACTTACTTGGGCGAAAAAGGATTTTCAAGTTTAACTTACCTGAAGAACAAGTATAGAAACATGCTTAATGTTGAGGATGATATAAGGCTGTATTTGATCAAGCTGGAGACAAATATTGATCAACTTTGAAAACAAAAACAAGCTCAGCGTTCCCACTAATTATTTTCTAAGACTCTTTTAATGTTAAGTCTGGTTAATAAAAACTTTGTATTAAAATGTCCACTAAAATAAATTTTTTTGTTGTTTTTAATTTAAATTACCTATTCGTAATTAAAATTTAACAGTGTAATATTTAAAATTTAAATAATATAACACATTTTAATAAAACTAATGTGTTTTTGTCGGGGTTACGCATAGTTAATGATACACAAAAAGGGGTACGTGGGATGAAAAAGGTTAAGAACCACTGCACAAATACATGACAAAGTGAGTTATGTTTGACAAAATTTCAGATTAAAACCATTCTACAAGGTGACAATGAAGTTAACTACCAGTGAAGATCCAATTTAAATGCTGCCCAGTCTACCTTTTCACCATTAAAACTGAATTAATTTAGAATATAATTACTCAAGAAAGGAAGTTAAAAATATATCAGCACGTAAATGACTGCTAAACGTATTATTTATTTATCATTCTGTTGTAAAAGTTGTAAAATGACATGATAACAGAAATGTTTCAGGGGTAATCCGTCTAGGCAGTTGTATATTCTTACTTCCGGTGCCTTGATATGTACTCTCTTAAACAGGGCTTGGAGTTGTAGAGGTCGTTGTTGTTAGTTTGCTCCACACATAACAACAACTTTCGACGAACCAGTTGTTACTGTAACGCTGGTATTTTCAGCAGTCGGTGTTGTAATGTTCGTAGCTACAGCAGACGTAGTTTGAGTCTTACACGTCATTTCCTGGATAGGTGGAGAATAAATTAAAATTTTCTCAAATTGAAAAAAAAATTAAGTTCAAACGCTAACAACAATACTTTACACATTATACTAAAAAATTATGCATTTTTTCTCTAGTATATATTATGAAATTAAAATTACAGAAACAGTGATTTCTTATAGTATATACAAGAACAGAAAGGCTTTCCAGGAAATGAATATTATGTAATGTCAAAACATGTGAAATATTATTAAAATATAAAAATTTATGTATAAAATCTACACAAAACTATGTCAAATTACTAAAACAATGATAAAAATCCTTTACATAAAAATCTGTACAAAGCATTATTTTAATTATCTAAAATTTAACACAAAGGTTTTCTAAAAAAAAAAAAAAAAAACTCATTTAATGACTGGTATAGAACTTTCCGGATTTTCCCATCTCTTAAACCCGAGAGAGTGGAGGATATCTTTGAAATAGCATTTTTTGTCCACCACTCATTATAATTGTAAATAAAATTGTGAGATATAAATAATTACTAGTTGGTACCCGTCAAAACACGACGGCTAGATAGTAAATAAATGTAATAATACACAAATTATACTCAACACATCATTGCCAAATGTTGAAAATCATAATAATGCGCAGAAACAAATTAATGTTAAAGTGGCCTCTTGCTTAGTGAGTATCTAAAGCCAGATTTAAAAATGTCACTGAGCATGCGCAGAAAGCAAATTTTTATTCGTAAATTATCGTTAATTAAACAGCGCGAAATAAACAATTTTCATCAGGTTTAATCTTATATTTCACAAACATAATTATCATAAAAATAAAAATGGCAGAGAGAGATATCTAGAGAGACTCCTCGGCATTGAAACATGTCACTGAGCATGCGCAGAAACAGTGAGTTTCTAAAGCCAGATTGAAACATACCACTGAGGATGCGCAGAAATCAAATTTTAATTGTAAATTATAGCTCATTAATAAAAATTGCAATTGCAAAAACCAAATTTGACAAATCTACAGATTACAATCTTTCGTTTAAGACCAAAATGAAGTAAATTGATGCAGTAGTTTTCTCTCACGGACTGCCCAAAAAGTCGGCTTAGCAACTTAAATATATAGATGCACGTTCTGATGTTTATTTCAGATGCATCAGGTACGTGTAGCATGTAGTGGTGCATTTCACTATTACGTACGACTCGATATAAATTTCTGGCAGTTTGAATTGTGAACCCTATTTGTCTCACAATCTTCGTCTATGTGCAGATGACTTTACTACAACCCAATGCAATGGCTTTAGGTAGCCTAGTGGTAGCGCGTCGGCATTTGGTGCGGAGGGTGCTCGGATATGGGCACCTTAAGGGAACGGTGGACGTTATTTTTTTTTACTTTTTATCATAGAGATATGTAACTTTGTACATACATACATTTCACCATAAGTATATAGAATATCTGAAAAGAAATCTCCAATCTTATTATAATTATAAGATTTTTTAAAAAATTAAATTTATAAGAAATTTTAAGATGATCCTTACGACTTAATTTTTGAGATATTTACTTGATTTTGCATTTTAATCACTAAAAACTGTATTACAAACAAATCTGGGTATCAATTATATAATACCTAGAATAGTTAATTTGTGAGAGTGTTTTTTTTTTCTGAATTCCATTCCGATTTTACCAACAAAGTTATTTAAAAAAATTTACAAAATTTTTTACAAAGTTATATATAAAATTGAATTACCTTAATGCAGTCCGATTGTAAAATGCATAGCCAATTTGTTTGTAAACGGTATCGGGATTTTCCTTATCAATTTCATGAATGTTGAACAAAAATTAAGTTGCATTGAGCATTTAAAATATCTAAAAACCTTGAAAAATCTGTTTTGAGAAAAACATATTTAGAATTTGTTTCGACATTTATCTTTATTACTTACTTCGTAGAAGTATCATAAATGATTTTTTTCTTGGGAAAAAATTTTATTACTATTATCCTACAGATATATATATGTATATATATATATATATATATATATATATATATATATATATATATATATATATATATATATATATATATATATATATATATATTGCATTAACATAATCAATATTACAATATGAAAGCTCAAATAAAGGTTCACGTTTTCCTCTATGAGGACAGAGCGGTGGAAGAGGGTAGATCTCCCCAGATGTCCCACCTCTGGTTGCTCGGTCAAAATTGAGGTGGCGCCTGGCTTTCTCGGACTTCAGCCCTTGTGGTACAATTATAAATCTGGAGCCCCACCTCTCAGCCCGCTAGCCTGTATGGATCTGGTCTAAAATACGATTCCGGCCAGGGAGCATTAGATACGACAGCAAAAATTAAATGCTACCATTTTTCTAAATTGGAAAGTGCGATATATATATACTCTAAATACTTTGTTTAGAAAGTTTGAATATAGGCGTGGCATTCTCTGTTTACATTTTGTTACCTTAAATTACTAGTGTTCTATTTTTATAAAACATACCGGCTATACATCTTTGGAATCAGCAAAGTGCTCTCTATGTTTTGAAATTCAAATTCAAAAATCCATTTTTCAAGGTATATATCTGTGGCGTTATGGCATATGTTGATATGTCCGAAAAATTCAATTTTATGTTTTAAGTTGATATGTCACACTTAAAATTGGTTCTTTAATGTGACAGAAGCCAATAGTGGAATTATAAAATAATACTAAGTTACTCGTATTGGCAAATGGTGTTATATAGAAAATAGGTAATACTTGGTCGCTAAGTGAATAGTGACCAGGTCCCTACTTGAATACGCCAGGTTATGGCCGAATGGCTAGGGAGCTGTCATTCATTTCAAATCCTGCGGGTTCGAGTCCCATGGTTGGCATGGATGTTTGTAGCCGTTCAGAATCGGCTTTTAACTGTAGGTCCTGGTCTAATTAGCCCTCGTGTAGAAAATAGTTGACCGTATCGCTCCAAACTGAACCATAACTGAATATTTTAGTCCCTAAATGACAATTTTCATTGAAGACACGCCACATGTTTGACGTTGAAGACGAGTAATAACTAAAGGATATTTGGATTGAAAAACTTAATTGAGTGATTTTATATTTCACAACAAAAGTTATTTTTTTAATTTGCTGAAAACATGAAAAAACGACAGATCAATACCTGCCCTAATGCCACAGATATGTTCCCAGTTCCCTAACATGCATCTGCAAAACCCAGTCTCGACTCATTCAGTGAGTAGGGATCTGTATAAGGAAAATATTTACACCAAATTTGTTTTTCGAAAACTCCTTCTATGACAGATGACTGCAAAAGGTAGACTACATTGGTGCCAGTACCATAAGACATGGAATGCTGGCCAATGAAACATGCATTTATTTTCAGATAAATCAACGTTCACACCATTCACCACCTCAGACCGTGTTTAAGTGTGAAGATCACCAGTAGAAGCCTACAACCGAAACTCTCCCCTTCCAACAATAGAGCTCGAGGTTCCGTCATGCTTTGAGAGTCATATCGGGATTTTCAACAGTCCCATTATCACCTTAAGACCACTGTGTACTTACTCTATTGGATTCGTTCACATCAATTTTAACATTTGGAGTAAATTTGTCCCAGGATTGCCGACTTGGATTTAAAGATTTTATTTAAAAAATATACTGTACTCTGCAATAGAGAAAGAATTTTTTTCCCAATGGAGAATTTTTCGTATTTAAGAAAAGTAAATAATATTTTAAAATTTAAATTATTCTTGGAAAAAATCTGGTATAGTATATTTTAAACGCTTATCAATTCCTTTTGGGGACGAAATTTATAAAATGGATCCTTTTGCAAGGTGCAGAAAAGTTCCGGCTGTCTGAGAATACCATTTTTATTGGATTATCAGCATTTATGTAGCTGTAAATAGAGGGCAAATTTTCTCGATATGTTAACATTGAGGTAATTGAATCTGATATCTTAAAATTGAGGTGATTAAGGTGAGTGAATCTAGTAGGGTTAGTACTCAGCAACCTGTAATGATGCACCTTCGAATATGTGCAAATTTTATAAAAATATTAAGAAGTAAAATTGATCGAAGGCTTCACCATTACATTTATTTGTTAAAATTGGAAACTCCGGCTGAGCAAAACAGTATAATTACAGAGCGGAGTGGTCCTGTTGTATGATATCGTCAACGAATACAGTTTACGACGGCGGTGAGTACGGGAGGTTTTATTTCGAGACAAGATAAGAAAGACCTGTCGCAGGGGTTGACGTTAAAATACACTGCTGGCCACTGTAAATGCAACACCCTGAAGGAAACATGCAAATAACATGAAATTTACAACATGCATTAGCGGAGGTGAGATATGCAAATGATTAGAATTTCAGCGCAGACGCACATCACGCGCGCCTGTGGCGCCACTTCAAAGCGCTATTTAAGGCTTGCAGATTTCGACGATTTCAAGTTCGGTAATTGTGTTTTTCTTGTGGTTTTTTCAAAAAAACGATCAATTATGCCTCGTCGAAAACAGCGATCATCTTTTGATCAAGTATCCGAGTTCGACAGAGGAAGGATAGTGGCCTACCGAGATTGTGGATTATCTTTCAGGGAAATCGGTAGTCGTGTTGGACGAAACCAAACAACTGTAATGCGGATATGTGATCGTTGGATGCAGGAGGATACGACGGACCGGCGTGTTCGATCGCATCCACCTCAGCGCACCACTTCACGTGATGACAGGCAAATTGTGCGCATGGCAGTGACGGATCGCTCAGTCACATCATGAACCATAGCACAGCACATGCAGTCTGTAACGCATCATCCAGTGTCTGCGCGTACCATTTGTCGCCGTTTACAGCAGAGTGGTCTGTCCGCAAGACGTCCATTGCTTTGTCTACCCTTGACGCAGAAGCACAGACGTCTCCGACGCCAATGGTGCGATGACAGAAGGATGTGGACAGCAGAATGGAATGAAATTGTCTTTACTGACGAGTCACGCTTCTGTCTGCAACACCACGATGGTCGCATTCGAGTCTGGAGACACCGTGAAGAGAGGATGCTGAAGAGCTGCGTTATGAACCGCCACACTGGTCCTGCACCGGGTATTATGGTATGGGGCGGTATTGGATATCACTCTCGCACACCTCTAGTACGTATTGCCAGTACTTTAAACAGCCAGTGCTACATCGCCGAGGTGTTGGAGCCGGTTGTCCTTCCTTACCTTCAGGTCTTGCCCACAGCCATATTTCAACAGGATAATGCGCGACCACACGTGGCACGCATTGTCCAACGGTTCTTCGTCAATCGCCAGATTGAATTGCTTCCCTGGCCGCCTCGCTCTCCGGATCTTTCGCCGATAGAAAACATGTGGTCCATGGTTGCTCTACGATTGACCCAGATTCCATCCCCAGCTGCCACAGCAGATCAACTTTGGCAACGTGTGGAAGCTGCTTGGTCTGCTGTACCCCAAGAACTGATCCAAAGTCTCTTTGAATCAATGCCGAGGCGTGTGGCAGCGGTGATCTCCAACAATGGCGGCTACTCTGGCTACTGATTTTGGCAGGAACCACACTTCACAGAATTCTATAAATTTAATCAATTGATACTTGGTCAACATGTTATCTACAAAATAAATTTTGTTGTGATATCTCTTGTCTTTCTTTATGTTGCAATTTGGGTGGCCAGCAGTGTACAATGAGCGTTGTGTAACGATTTACAGCGGTCGGCGCGGGACGAAGAACCTCAAGCGACGTAGGAGGTTTTGCGAGCTGATCTGTGTGGGCGTACGCTGATTAAGGGGGCATTCAATTAAATAAGGATTGAGAGGACCAAGCGAATGAGATGGTTGCAGGATCTGGAATGGCTGAGAAGTTTTATGAGAAGGAGGGATCACGAAAGAAAAATGAAATAAGAAAAACATGAATTTGGGAGATTGAATTTTTAGGAGACCTCTCTTAGGCGTGTCGGGTTGAGCTTCGGTTCCTCGCTTTTAAGAGAGACTGTCGTGGCATGTCGGGTTGAGCTTAAGTTCCCCATTAAAGTTCCCCAGTCGTTTTCCTGTTTAGACTTCACTTATCGGGTTGAGCTTAGATGCCCCGTGTGTTTTCCTGTGTTGGGTCGAGCTTTTAGTTTCCCACATATCTGCTCATAAAATATAGCGAGTGCGAGTGTCAGCTACGAGTTTTCAAAAAATACAGCGGGAACTGAAGTGACGGATGTGCAAAGGTTGTTCTAGTGCACAAATAGGAAATTGATCCCTGAGAAACAAGAGGTGTTGGCCCCCTGCCTATGCAAGGAAGTACCCCCACGGACCCCAGCGAGACGAGTGAAGGAAATCAACGATCCGCGAGTATCATCGGAACAGAGTCAGTGGTACAAGTTATTGTTTAGCTCAGTCCCTTTTTGTTTTTATTTTTAAATAAGTTTTGTCTATGGTCAGAGTAGGAGGAATTTATAAAAGTGATAGTTTTAGAACAGGTATATCAGCTTTGGTTGTTTGTCGTGCGCTCCCTATTTTCCTCGTCAAGTAGTTTAGTTTTTGTGTTAAAGATAACGATAAACTAATTTTTGTATATGGCTAAGTGTGCCTATGAAAGGTATGATTGGAATAATATGTAAACATATACAAATTGTAAATAAACTAAGTTTAATTTAAATTTAACTATTGTTATCAATGGTTTTCAGTCTACTGAAAGAGAATTTTCTTCTTTAGTTAAGGTTTTGGTTTCTTTCAACTTCTTCGTTTGCCAATCAATGTCTAGAGCTTTGGGTTGTATTCAATCAAATATAATAAACACAACGCACCCAAATAATTTCTTGTTAAAAAATAATTTGTACTAACCCATTTAAACTACGAATCACGCCCAGAAAAATAATTCAAGACAGGCAACACGGCACAACCTTAACAGGAAAAATAATTTGTAGGACGTTTTTAACCATTTGTCATTCATTTGTTTAAACATGAGTCCATTCATTGGCGCAGAAATTGTTTCCCGCAGAAGATTACATCTTTCAGGATGACAACGACCCTTTTCATAGAGTTGGAACTGTTATGTCCTGTTTTGAACAATTTTTTCTTCATCAATTTTATTACATTATATTTAATATAACTGCTGAATTTTATCAACCTAAATTCTGAATCCTCTTTTCAAAATTAATTCCTAAAATACAAAAATCTGCCTTTTAGATTTTTTAATATCAGTTTGTGTCGACAGGATAAATTAACATTAAGGTATATCGACATCATAAATTCAATATGAATTAAAGTATAATTATGTCTACTATTAAACAAGTGACGATTAATATATAAGTAGCATTATTCATACTTAAGGCTACTGCATACTTATCCTATTAGATTCACTCACTTCAATGATAACCTACGGAGAAAATTTATCCAAGGACTACCAACTTGGATTTAAAGAATTTTTAATAAAATATACTCTGTAATAAAGATAGAAATTTAACACTTTGGGCATTTTTCATTTAAAAAATAATAATGTTTTTAAATTTAAATTATTCGGGTAACAATCTGGTATAGCATGTTTTAAACACTCCTTTGGTGGACGAAATTTATACGATGAATCTTGTTGCATGGTGCAAAAAAGTTCCGGCTATCTAAAAATACCATTTATGTTTGATTAACAACATTTATGTAGCTGTAAATAGTAGACACATTTTCTCCATAGGTTAAACATTCAGGTGAAAGAATCTAATAGTGTTAGTACACAGCAGCTTTAAACTGTCCCAATAGGGAATCGGTAAAAATTTGGATTTCAAGGGTTCGATGTTACATGCATGGGTAAAGAATATTGATTTCTAATAGTGCATTTAAACTAAGGATAAAGAATAAAAAACGAAAAGATATTATACTTACATGGCACTGAAGTCCGTCTCTGCAGCTGCAATCATTCACGCCCCCACATTTTTGACCTAATTAAAAGAAAGGTGTTTTTAAATGGTTCAATTTACCCACAGTTTGTAAAATGCAGGTGTAAAGTTCAAGTTATTGAATTGTTTTTCAGTAATATTGTTCATAGATGTGCTGCTTACTTTCTAGTTATACGAAGTAAACAAAACACTACATATATATATATATATATATATATATATATATATATATATATATATATATATATATATATATATATATATATATGTGTGTGTGTGTGTGTGTGTGTGTGTTTGTTTGTCATTGAGTAGCATGATACGACATTCTTTTAGCGCTCATTCATAAGGATCTTTTGCTAAAAGAAATTTAATTCTGTCATGAGTATTTTCAATATAGATATTACAATACGTTCGTATTTTTTATTTTTTTTGTTTTACTTTCATTTACTGGTTATACAAAATACATGTGTAACAATTGTAGCAAGTAAATTAAACAAGAATTAAGACACATTGATATTGTAAAAAGTAGGGGGAATATTGTTAAGTTATGAAAAAGAAGTTAGGTTCTTCTTACAGATACAGACATCAAAATTTCATCAAAAATTTCTTGCAGAGGACACACACACATTATTTATATATATATATATATATATATATATATATATATATATATATATATATATATATATATATATATATATATATATATATATATATATATATATATATATATATATATATATATATATAAATATATATATATATATATATATTATATATATATATAAATCAAAGTTCATGACGTCAAAAACCAGAAAACGAACATAAGGGAGGAAATTTGGATGTTGCAGAAACGTCTGTTTCACTGCCTTAAGTGTGAAATTCGATTGCTCAGTTATTCTTTTTGAGAAAAGGTGACTTGAAAAAGGTCTCAACAACGTGATTTACTGGAATCCATGGCATGGCGAATTATAGGCAGACTTGAATCCGGGCAAACACAACGTAGTGTCGCGGACGCTGTTGGAGTCGCCAGAAGTGTCGTTGCAACGCTGTGGAATCGATTCCAAGAAACAGGGAATGTTAGATATCGACCAGGGCAAGGTCGGCCACGCGCCACTACAGCAACTGATGACCGGTATATACTGTTATCAGCTCGTCGAAACAGGGCAGACAATGCTACTCAGCTGCAAAGACAGTTG
Source organism: Dolomedes plantarius (assembly GCA_907164885.2). Classification (NCBI taxonomy): domain Eukaryota; kingdom Metazoa; phylum Arthropoda; class Arachnida; order Araneae; family Dolomedidae; genus Dolomedes; species Dolomedes plantarius. The sequence goes on along the minus strand of OU015490.1, from coordinate 196,660,936 downwards.
TTCTTGGCAACAGGGCGAAGGGTGTCCATCCAAACCGTACGTAATAGGCTTCATCAGGGAGGTATCTATGCACGTAGGACAATGGTCTGCATTCCGTTGACCTCACGCCACTGTGCGGCCCGAAGAAGATGGGCTGCTGAACATCGAGATTGGGAGCAACATGATTGGATCCAAGTGCTGTTTACAGACGAGTCCCGATTCAGTCTGGAGTGTGACATCCGACGAGTTTTGGTATGGAGGGAAAGGGGCACTCGAAATAACCCCACGTTCATTCGTGAAAGGTCACAATACAGACGAGCTGGTTTTATGGTATAGGGTGGAATCAGCATAGGTTGACGTACGGACCTGCATATCATTCGGAATGGTACTTTGACGGCCCGAAGGTATGCAGACAAGATACTGAGACCTCATGTCATACCTTATACTGCAGCCATTGGAGATTCCTTTGTTTTCCAGCATGATAATACCAGATCGCATACAGTTCGTCTTGTGGAGAACATGCTTGAAGCTGAAACAATACAGCGTATGGAATGACCAGCGTGCTCTCCTGACATGAATCCAATCGAGCATGTTTGGAACATGCTCGGACGACGCATTGCTGTGAGACCAAGGCCTCCTTTTACTCTCCGAGACTTGGAGATTGCACTTATTGAGGAGTGGAACAGTATTCCCCAAAGTCTTATCGATAACATCATCGCATCCATGGAAAACAGGTGTGCGGCAGTCTTAGCTGTTCGAGGAGACCTCACGCCATATTAAAAATCTTGCATCTTTCTAAACAATCTTTTACGTAACCAAATTGTTGCCCTAAATCATCTTTTCATGTTTGTTCCATATTTTCAAAGAATTAAAGCTTAATTACAATTTTTTTACGTCTTTTTTTTCTGTATTGCGCATTGATACGCGTGTACTATCCATTTTATGCCAATACGTGGCTGTCTCGCACGGTTTCCTTAACTTCTTTGCTTGCTCCCTTACTTTTTTTGAGCAGTATATATATATATATATATATATATATGTGTGTGTGTGTGTGTGTGTGTGTGTGTGTGTGTGTGTGTGTGTGTGTGTGTGTGTGTATTAATGGAAAGTTTAATTTTAAGTTTTTTTAAATTTTAATATCACTTTTTATTTTTTTTTTCTGAAAAACTTTTTGAAAGCATATATGTAAAGAGAAATTTTAGCTCTTAAGATGTTTAACAATTTTTATTATTCAACTATCATTTTTTAGCATTATATATGATGTCATACTTACCTTCTCCTCCCGTAGTACATTCGCCTCGCGCATTTACTATCATTTTGACACAACATCCCCTTTTACAAGCCACCGTCTTACTACACATTTGTTCTGAGTACACACAAGCAACCATCTACGTTAAAGAAAGTAAGAGGTATGTGTTAAATAAGCCATGTACATTGTAGCATCTTTTCAATAATTGCTTTTGTGTTGGATTATACGAATAGATACTATACAACCATAAATGGCGGGTTAGAAGAATTTTTTTGTACTTATAGCCAAAAGGAAGAGCTTTATTAGTTTATTTCGAATATTCAACAAGCATTATATACACAAGGATGTTGCATCACATTTTCCTGTTTTCTTCCCAACTAAAAATGTCACTCCTTTTCAGCATATATTTTCCATAGACAAGATGCAGGTAAGAAAATTTATCTAATTTAGGAAAGATTTTCTTTTATGATGATCAACATTTCCTATTTTATTATGATAGTATTAAAATGTGACTGCAATGTGAGTAAGTAGTAAAATTAAGGTTTTTCAGAGAAGAGAAAATTTCGTTATTTCTTCAATCGTATTGTAATAAATGTCATCAAATCTGTCTTGATATTACGATCCCTTTGGAAATTTAAGTGCTTTAATAATTTGAAATTTTGCTATATAATCAAGCATCAAAAGCATGTTACATATGCACTAAAGCTCTTACATATGAAGACCTTATTTGAATAGCGGAACAACTCCACTTTTAAAAAAAATGGAGTTAGCCTCACTTTCATTGTCATACGAGTCATTTCTATCTTATTTTAAAACTGGTACACCTCCAGCTTATTTCCGCAGCCAACTGAGGTCACCACAAATCTGACTTCAGCAGTCATTTTTCATCACTTATTAGACTTTAAGGGGAGTGGTCACTTTTACGTACCTTTAAAAGTATCATTTTTAGACCTATGTTCGCTTGTACGTACTACTCATGATTTTTGCTTGATTTACATGAAATTTTTTTGAGTAACTGCCTATAATACTGTTTATTATATATGCAATATTTCAAGGTAATTAAAACGAATTATTTTTTATGCATAAAAAATGAATATTTTTTTTAAATAGAGCATTTTGCAGTAAACTACTATGCGCATTATGTCAAAATAAATTATCAAGATACAGTAATAATTGTTTACTATATGTGATTACAATACTTCAGGCAATAATATCCACCAACATTATTCTGAAATATATTAAAACATTTTAGTACATCCTATTTTTAATTAGAAATTACAAAAATGAATGATTAAAAGCTTAAAAAAATTCTTTAAAAATATTAAAATATGTTAAGGTTTATAAATGTTAGTGTATTTTATTTCCTGAAGTACTGTAAACACATGTAGTAAACAATTTTTACTGTACCTTAATAATTTATTTTGACAGAACGCGCACAGTAGTTGACTGCAAAATTCTCTATTCAAAATATTTATTCCCTTTTTATGCATAAAAAATAATTTTATTTTTATAATTACCTTGAAATATTGCATATATAGTAAACAGTATTATAGTCAGTTACTCAAAAAATTTCTTGTAAATCAAGCAAAAATCATGAGTAGTACATACAATCGAACATAGGTCTAAAAATGATACTTTTAAAGGTGCGTAAAAGCGGCCAGTCCCCTAAGGCTCTGTATATGAAAAGGAACAAAAATAGTGGTGGCCCACTGTTCAAATAAGGCCTTCATATGTACTAAAAAATATGTCCATTTTAATGCTGTTTGCTTTTTGTAAATAGGAAAGTTTAAAAATAATCTGCATTTAGGATTTATAAAAACTTTAATTACTTTAAACATTTAAAAAATGTTCCGTCGTTATTTTTTTCAAGAAACAAATATTTTGAAATTTTTACTATGAACGAAAACGAGGTGTTGCATAAACACTGTCTATGCAATGTCATCCATTATTTCCCTCGCTTATCATGCCAAAATGCAGGTAAATCTTCGCACCTCCTGATTGTAGATCTTTGAAAGGTATCTTGTACTATTCCAGCCCCCTTCTAATTTTGCTTAAAATCAGCTTAGTCTTTAATCAGAAACTAGAGAATTTCATTTCATAGATTATATTTCAGATAACTGAAATTCGATATTATTTGATCAAAGTATTCTATGGGATTACAGAATTAAAATAATTCTGCCCATTTGCCAACGGTAACGCACATGAAAAATTGTTGCCTGTTAATTACCCAACACACAAACACCTATTTATTTCACCTAGATTAAACCGATGAAACAGAATAAAATAGTTTAAAGCGACGAACCAAAAATTTGGCTTTTCCGAATATTTATGATTTGGTAAAATTATATGACAACTTAGAAGACTTGAAGTTATTTCTCAGCATAAAAATCAATGTTATTTCAAAGAAAATTCAATTGTCGCTTTGCTTCAATTTTGTTTTCAGAAAATAATGTATTATCTGGTTAGACAAAATTTAGTATTTGATTTTAATTTTATCCTTTAAGGTGACTGCCTACGTTCGGAGCCAATTTTTTTAAAAATCAATTTTAAAGGATTTTTTGGTCTTTTATGATAAAATTGCATTTAAAAATTAAAAAAGGATCAAAAACTTACCTATAAATACCACACTTTTTTTTATAAATTGGCCAATTTGAAGTAATTTTTCATGAAATTTAGCTAAAACACCTAGCACTCTGCATAAAATTCTAATGCTACTATTTTATGTTCCTCCTCACACATGATACATATGATAGTTATCTTCAAAATGATCTACAACCTATTTAAGAGAAATTGTAAAATGCGAAAATAATACACATAATTTTATGTTCCAATATGAAAATATTCCCCGATTCGTCATTCCTTTCCTTTTAAAAACAGCCCAAAATAAAAAACTATTTACTATAGATCAATTATCGTACGTCATTTCATTAACAAATGCATCTAAAACATTTCCTGATTTTTTTTGAAATTATATACATTATTATGTGAGATATAGTGATAATGGTAGAGATTTGTGCTAAAAAAACATAATTCTGAGAAAGACGCATTTAAAGTTGTTTGTCACTTCAGTTTTGTACCAGACGATATTTTTTAACTAGCTATAACTCTGCATCTAAGTGATGTATGACGAAAATCAAAACGGTTTTGAAAGGAGTAAAGAGTGAATTACATGATTCTTGCAAAAAATGAAATTGACCAAAATAGTCCAAAAAGGACATTTTCAACGTAGGTAGTCACCTTAACCACATTTACTTTAATACTTGTAAAATATTGGAGCCCAATGTCCTTAATTTACGATCGGTGTTTGGATATTACGTTAAAATAAGAAAACAATTATCACTTTCTGTTTATAGAAATTTAACTTACTGATAACAAATGTTTAAAAGATACATGCTTACCACAAGAACGATTGTACAAAAAGAAACTGTGGAGTTCAACTTGAAGTGTTTGCTAAACTTTTAATATTAAAACTTACATTTTGTAAATCTTATATACCCTTATTTAGCCTTGATTTTTAATCCTAAACTACGTTTTCTGGTAACCATACATTAGCTGTCAAAAATGTAAAAGTGAACAGAAACGAAAACGAATGTGTGGTAGGTTTTATCCAAAAAGCAATATAAAGAGAACATCTGACATTTCACTTCCCTGTTTAACTTTTACTGCATAAAACAGTTATTTATAACAAATTAGCTAATTTGTTAATACAAGGTTGGTTTTAATATTTTCTTTCATGGTCAATTAAGAACAGGTGCTATACTTTATGCATAATAATGTCTTTTCTTAACAACATCATTCATTTTTTAGGGTTATAGTGTTGAAACAGCAATTCATCCTTTCACACATCTAGGTACAACAGGTTTTAAACATATGGTTACTGTTTCTGTCAATTATATTGTTTTGAAGAAACAAAAATGTAACGAAATCTTTATTTCTCTTTCCAGAATACAATATCAATAAAAAAAAATTACTATTTAAATATGCTTCGCCAAAACTATAGTTTAGGAATTTGGTTTCTAGATACGTAATATCCTTTGAAAATGTGTTTTTTTTTCGCGTAAAGCATGAATTCATCTATTAAACACTCATTTTAAATTTTCCTCCGTTTTCAAATAATATTTTATGATCTCTTACTTCGCTAAAATGTGGAAGAAACTAATATTTTTTATGCCCTCAAAATCTCTTGACATTTTTCTTTTGACATTTTCTCTTGACATTTTTCTTTTCACATTTTCCCGTGACATTTTTCTAGAATATAAGATCGGCTTTTAGAGAAGAGCTGGTGCAATAAGTCATAATAGCTTAACAGATCCCACATGGTTAAATACAAAGTAATTCAAAATAGATGTAAATATTTTTGAAACTCCGGTATGTCGTTATCTGCCACACTCTTTCTCAATCTTCATTTCTCTTTTGAATGAAACGGGTTGAGTATAAACTCTGCAGCCTGATTTCCGCTTCTTGGAACAAGTCTTGTACCATTACACTGAGCACTATTATTATCTAAGAACATTATATTTTATCCTAGCTTCTAGAGACTGGAATTTCTTCCCTTAAGTTGTCCATAGACATGTAATAAATCCTCAAGGAAACAGGATTTCCTTGATGATTTCCTCAGTTGAACTTTCGCGTGCAGACGTGCATCATGCACACACATTTCAATCGGGAATTCGGTTACCGTACAGTCCGCCAACGGTCTGAATGCTTCCACCCACGAAGGGGAAATCTTCAAGGTTTGGACTGAACAGTCAAAACCTCAAGGATTTCCTCTACGTGTATGAGAACCATAACAATTAAATTTACTCGATTTTTCCGAGCTCAGTATGAAATTTTATACTATTCATGAACTGATCAGGAGTGATCTGTAGAGTATGTAGGTATTTAAATGTAGATATCTACTTTATGTTCATATAGAAAGCAAACTGGAAATGGAGAATTTGTTTTGCCAGATCTAAAATGTGAAAAATGTTTAGCTATCTGTGTTTGCTTTGATAAATTTTATGATCAGCTTTAATATTTTTAAAATCTCTTACATCACCAAAACGTAGAAGCAACTAAAAATTTTGTAGCCCCCACCCCCACGCCCCCCCAAAAAACAAAAAACACTTGATATTCTTCTTTAGAATATAAGATGGGCTTTTAGAGAGGTGCCCGTACAATGAGGCATATTAATGGCACATGTCAATAAGTTAATAGTAAATAGTACTAAGTTATTCAGTAAATGGGTAAATATTTTCTTAATTGAGCTCTGTCGTACTCTACTACACTCTATCGCAAACGAAAATACTTTTTTGAGGGGTAATAATTACCAGTATAGCTTTTAATATCAACAAAAGAAATTTCAAATAATTAGTTTTAAAATGACTTCCAAAATGTAAAAATATTCCATTAAAATTAAATTAAATTCACTTTGGTATTTATCCTAGTCGGGAGAAAGATTTCTATCAACATCGTGGGAAGACCGTTTTATTACTTTACACAACTGCAATACTAGTTTATATATATATATATATATATATATATATATATATATATATATATATATATATATATATATATATATATATATATATATATATAAATAAAAAATAGAAATTTTAGATCTTAAATAGTTTAACAATTTTATAATTCGAATGCCATATTTTAACGTTATTTATTAATACTTACATTCTTTTCAAGTAAAGCATATGAATGGCCTGTTTCCCAATTTAAAACATCGTCTATCTTGACAATTCATCATGCTACCACACATTTGTTGGGAGTGCATACAAGCAACCATCTACGTAAAAGAAAAGTAAAAGATATGTATTAAGTAAAACTTGTACACTGTAACATATTGTTAAGAATTACTTGGAATTTGTGTTGGAATAGACTTTAATTTAGTTATTCCTTATTATAAAAACCAACGTTATTTTAAATAAACTTAAATAATCACTTGAGAAAGCTAGGTTTCAATTTTGTTCAAGAATTATCTGGTTCGTCAAAACTTAGTGTTTTGTTTTAAATTTATTTTTTAACGAAAATTTCTAAGTTGTAAAAATGTAGAAGACAACTTCCTTAATTTACGAAGAATTTTTAGATTTTTCGTTAAATTAGGAAGAAAATTAACCAGGGCTGTTTGTAGAAATTTATTTTACTGATATCAAATGTTTAAAGATATATATTACCACAACAACGAATGTACAGCAAAAAACTTTGGAGTTTATCCTGAAGTGCTTTTTAAACTTCTAATATTAAAACTTTCGCTTTGCAAATCTTGTATAAGGTAATTGTTATATGTCGGAAATATTTCTTTAGAGCAACGAGTAAAAACGACTTGATTTCCTTTAAAACACTTTAATGGACGAACGCACCACAACACCACACAGCAACTGACATTCTGAAGAGCTAACTAACTAACTAAAAGTTACAGTTACATTATATGCTTCCGGCGCGCTTTAGAAGCGCCGTCTAGTGAGGAGCTAGGATGACGCAACATCCTCCACCCGCAAAAGTGTAACTTTAACATAACAGATGTTTTGAAAGGCATACATAATCAAGAAGCATGAAAAGAAAATTGTTCAAAATGAAAATTTTAAGCTTTAGGTTGCACAACAACTCTTCCACTTCTGGTTGTTATTGGAGCATTTCTCATAATTTCAGCAATTTTACCGGAAGTCTCTAATCGGTACAACCGTTGAAATGGTCGTATCATTTCACCACTTGACCCTCGCAACACGGGAAACACCATCACGTCCCTTGAAAATTTCAACAATTTTAACCAAAGGCCAATCAACGCGTTTTTTATTATCTGAACCAATTAAAACTATATCGCCAACAACAAGCGGAGTTTGGACAAGATTGCCTGACTGTTTGAGAACGGAGATATATTCCTTATAAAACCGCGCTTTGAGCCTTATTGCATGCTTATTTATTTCATGAAGGCTGCGCTTTATTGTATGAAGGTGTTTCGCCCTCCTGCGAAGGTTTTGTAGGTCGTTTTGATCTAAATCTTCGACACACACTTCAATCTGATCTTGTAAAAATAATGATGGTGTGAGAGGCACTAGATCAGATGGTTCCTCGGAGAGGTAAGTAAGTGGTCTGCTGTTCAGCAAAGCCTCACATTCACACACAACGGTGTGAAGTTCATCGTAATTAAGGCATGCATTTCCCAAATTGCGTCTCAGCAATTCTTTGAGCATTCTGACTACCCTTTCCCGCCAACCATCCCACCAGTCGGCGGAGGGTGGGTTAAAGTGCCAGGTAATTCGTTTTAAATCAGAATGTGCAACAATAGCGCTCCAATCGACGTTCTGGAGCTCGTTGTTTGAGCCGATGAAGTTCGTTCCATTATCCGAGTAAATTGTTTTCACTCGGCCACGACGAGAGATAAAACGCCTCAAAGCGAGCAGAAAACTTTGCGTTGAGACATCCGTAACAAGTTCGAAATGAACTGCGCGGTAAACCGCGCAAGTGAAAATTGCGATCCACACCTTTCGACGATTTCGAAGGACTAGTGGACCGGCTAGGTCCACACCAGTTGTTTCGAAAACCGCAGACATTCGGACGCGATCTTCGGGTAGGGGAGCGCACATTGTCGTAGAAGACCTGCTTTTGAACTTTTGGCAAACAACACACTTGGACACAATAGACCTCACGGTCTTCCTTGATCGCAAAATCCAATACTTTTCACGTAGGATCATCACAAGCGTTTGCACACCCGCATGGCTGTGAATTCGATGTCGTTCCTCGACGAGACGAAAAACAAGTTCATGCTTATCAGGCAGCAAAATTGGTCGCCTGAAAAAGTCGTCATCATCGGAAGAGATCAGTTTTGTCTCAACACGTAGGAGGCCATCAGAATCGGTGTACACAACAAAATTTGGAGGTATGAGGCGACGGTTTTTACCAAATGTGTCTCTTTGGATGTAAAGAAGAATTTCCAGCTCGGATTTTCTCAACTCCTCTGCGCTTAGGTTTCCTTTTATTAGTGCATCTTTTTTTTCACTTGCTAATGGCTTAGCATTGAAGATGAAACGTTTCACAAGGGCTAAAATTCGAACGATTGAAGAAAACCTTGACACTCGCCTGGTCCACTCGAAGAAATCAGGCTCGGCAGTACCTAACGAGAGACCTGTCACAACTGTTGGCCTTCTCTCCTTGTCAGCCAGCTCCACAGCATCTGAGAAATCCGATCTCTTGGTGTCCGGCCAGGAATCGCGGCCTTCCAACCACGAAGGGCCCTCCCACCAGCGAAAACTGAAGAGAGTTCGTGCGCTGCACCCCCGTGAAGCGATGTCCGCTGCGTTCATCTGAGATGGAACATAAAACCAATTTTCTTTCGGAGAGTTCGATCGAATTTCTTTTATCCGATTGTGAATAAAAGTTTTCCAAGGTCCATTATTTTGGATCCAACAAAGGACGACTTTTGAGTCCGTCCAGTAAAAGGTTTGCACGTTGGGAATGTTCAATGAAGTTTTTACGTTCAGGACCAGACGAGTCCCGATTACAGCAGCCATTAATTCGAATTTAGGAATGGTCATTTCAGTTTTGGTTTTGGTGATGGGATCCTTCCTAAGAGGAGCGACGCGTGATTTTGCCTGAACCAACCTAATTTGAACATTATTATTTTCGCATTCGATTCGCAAAAACACACACGCAGCAAAAGCTTTCCCACTTGCATCGCTAAACATATGAATAGTGGTGGTTGTTTCATCGATTAACCCCCCAAAGTAAAGCGGGATTTGAATTAAATTCAAAAACTCCAAACTTGCGAGCCAATTCCTGAATTCCTCTACAATTTCCGAGGGCAATCCCTGATCCCAAGATAACTTTTCATTTTTCCAAGCCTTTTGCATCAATAGTTTAGGAATGAGCGGTAAAACCAATCGGGTCAAAGATTTTTTGTGCGAGCGACAAAAGTTGTTTTGAACACGTATCGCAAATTTCTGTCGAAACACCTCCAAGATCGCACGCGATTACGTCCGAATATCGATTCCATAAAAGGCCAAGAACAGAACAACTGGGTTTACCAAGGTCTTGTCGTTCTGAAGAATTCACCCAACCCGTGAGTTCAAAACTTGCTTTTGACATGATGTGACAAGCTGTCGTTTGGAAATGTTGTAATTCCGCCTCATTTTCGACTCTTGTCACAACATTGTCGACATAGAACGAGTCTCGCAGTTTCACTACGACATCATTCTCACCTTTCTTTTTTCTTTCAAGATGATGATAAATTGTTGCCATAAGCAAAAAAGGTGACGAAGACAAACCGAATACAACTCGGCAATGCCTCAATATTTTAATTTCGCGCTTTTCGTAATCCCTCCACCACAGAAATCGAAGATAGTCTCTATCAGTAGGGGACACGCTTATCTGAAGAAAAGCCTTTGTTATATCAGATACTACCCCAAATCGACTTTTGCCTAATCTAATGAGAACAGAAGGATCATTTCAATATAATTTGGATCTGTAGTTAAACATTGGTTTAAGGAAACTGAATTTTCATCTTTTGAAGAGGCATCAAATACTGGTCGTATCTTAGTTGTTAGGCTAGATTCCTTAAACACGGCTCTATGATGTAAATACCTGCATTTTAGCTCAGAAATATCTTTCCCGTCATTTTTGTCAGGGACCTCTTCTATAATTCCCAACTGTTCCCACTGCTTCAAAATTTTGCCATAAGATTCAAACTTACCCGAAAAAACAAGTTTAGAGGTCATGGTGTGGAGACGTTTTTCTGATTGAAAACGTAAATCAAGCAACTCCGGGTGTCCTTCGACCCACGGTAAATTGACCTCGTATCGACCACCGCGATATTTAACAGTTTTTTCAAAAAAAGACACAGTTTCTGAGTCGATTTCAGTTTTGGTTTTATTCTCTACTTGGTCTCTAATTCCGAGAACATCGAGTGACCAAAGGTCGCAAATCTGGCTAGAAGCGTGTAGCGAAATGATGGGCTTGGCATGATTAGAACTGGTTTTGTCGAATAAGGATTTACCCATTACAACCCACCCCAAGTAAGTTTGGACAGCAGTTAGGCCATTGGGTTGTTGGCTGATGGGACCAGTTAACATTTTCCCTAAGTAGTCAGCACCCAAAAGAACTGATATGTCTAAATTATCGCTTTCACTGTCGGACAAATAAATCCCATGTTCTCTGAAGTACTCTGCATCGGCTTTACTAATTTTAGGTATTTGACCACAAATGGTATCCTTATCTAACAACAAAACCTCACATGAAAAATTCCCTCGTATTTCCTGCAACTCGCATTTCAAAGCGGAATGCTTGACTCTTTCCGTTTCAATGCCGCCAAATAAACTATGTTTTAGAAATTCAGAATGATCAGTTTTTAAATTTAAAAAATCTGCGCGATCTCGAGAAACATACGAGCGTTGGCTCGCAGAATCGCATAAGCACCTTACGACCCTTGTTTTGGAAGGACCAGAAACCCTTATTTTAAGTGTTTGTAAAAAAACATCCGTCGAACCTGACGAGCTATTGCTCGCAACACTTCCCGTTTTGCCCACCGGGGAAGAATCATTTTCATTATCTTGTTTTAAACTAGGACATAAAATCGGAAAATGTCTCTTGGAGCAAATTACACAACGCACACACATATGACATTTATCGGCTCGACAGTTAATTCTAAGACACGCGAAGCATCCTTTCATTTTTATAACTTGATCCTTTTTTTACAGATAAGTCATTTTTTGAGCCACAAAACAATCGCTACTTCTATGCGAATTCTTTTTAGAACAAAACAAACAAAACTCACTAAAAGTGCGTTTTTTATTTTTATTGTGATGACTTACTAGAGCTGCAGCTGTCGCGACAGGTAAAAATGTATCACTATCTACTCTCCCATTTCCGGTCTTCTTATTTTTACCCCCTTCGGAGCAGAAATTTTTCGCAACTCGTAATCGTTCAGCTCTTAAAACCTCTGTTTTCAAAAACCGAATCAAAAGTTCCAGGTCATTCGTTTTTGAATCACTGGAACGAGAAATGGAATTTCTTTCTCTTTCCCAAGCAATTAAAATATTTTCAGGAATGGAAGCTTCAACAAGCGGGTAAAGCATGCATGCGTATTTTTCTTTAGTTACACCTAAATTTTCTAAGCAACGTAATCGCGCACCTAATTGATCAACTAAATCAGTAAAAGACAAATTATGTGTAGGATTTAAAACTAAATTTAAGAGTTCACAAACATATAATTCAATAAGAACTCTGTCATCTGCGATACGGGCTTTTAAATTTGTGATGACAGTTTTGTAATCACTTTTAGACACTTGATAGGTTTGAACAAAATCAAAAGCCCTACCTGTGGTAGTTTGCATTAAATCAGCGAGTTTCACGTCGTCCTCGATTTTCGGATCTCCATCAATTTTCTGGAACATTGACCAAAACGAAAACCAATTTTTAGGACTACCATCAAATTCTGTGACCATCAACTTTGGTAAATTCAAATTTAAAAATTCGGATGACCTGGAAGCAACGTTCATCAGTGGCACGGTGTTGTCGGAAAGCTTTAAAAAATCTAAATACCGTGTTTTGGCACACGTAAAATTGTCTCGATACGTTTCGGCTTTCCTGTTCTAAAACTGAATCGAGCTTTGCCACCTCACCCTCCTCCATAGTACTTTCGCTTTGCGACAAATGGGACTGGACAATCTCCTCATCCTTGGATAACCACCGTAGCATTTTCTCCTCAAGCTTAGCAAATGCCTGAGTAGCAGAAGCAACATTCTGTGCAGTTATGCACGCATCTAATTCGGTAATTGTCTTCGTGACAATAGACCGAAGAACTTTTCGTTCTAGAATTAAAATGTTCACCATTTTAAATTGGGTTGAATTTTACGTTGGGCGCCAGATGTTATATGTCGGAAATATTTCTTTAGAGCAACGAATAAAAACGACTTGATTTCCTTTAAAATACTTTAATGGACGAACGCACCACAACACCACACAGCAACTGACATTCTGAAGAGCTAACTAACTAACTAACTAAAAGTTACAGTTACATTATATGCTTCCGGCGCGCGTTAGAAGCGCCGTCTAGTGAGGAGGTAGGATGACGCAATAGTAATTAAGCCTTCATTTTATTAACGCTAAACTACGTTTCCTGGTAATTTGGTTTTAGACGTCAATAGGTAAAAGTAAACAAAACTGAAAGCGAATGTGTGGTAGGTTTTATAAAAAAAAATGCTATATAAAGGAAACACCTGATATGTCACGTCCCTGTTTTACGTGCTACTTACAACAATTACTTGTAGCAAATAAGTTAATTTTTTTAATACAAAGTTCGTTTTAATATTTTCTTTCGAGATACAATTAAGAACAGCTGCTATACTGCATTCATAAAAGCGTCTTTACATAACAACATCTTTCATTTTTGTGGGTTATGAGGTTACGTTAGCAATTCATCATTCCAGACATCGAGGTACAACATGTTTTAAGCATATGGTCTCTGTTTCAGTCAATTATATTATTTTGAGGAAATAAAAATGAAATGAAAATTTTATTTCTCTTTTCAAAATACAAGATCAATTAAATATAACAAATTGTGATAAAAAATTGCTTGGCCAAAACTATATTTTAGGAATGGATATTTTTCTTTAGAATGTAAGATGGACTTTTAGAGAAGATCTGGTGCAATAGGTTACACTGGCTGAACAGGTCACATAAGTTTAAATACAAAGTAATTTAAAATAGCGGTAAATATTTTCTTAACTTCGGTATGTCGTACTCTGCCACTCTCTCTCAATCTTCCTTTGTCTTTTGAATGAAACTGGTTGGTTATAGACTCGTCAGTCTGTTTTCCACCTTGTGGAACAAGTCTCTTGTATCATAAACTAAGCTTGTAATCTATACAATTTATCACATGTAGCGGATGTAATCACTATTGACAAAAATTATTGAATCCCAATTTTGCTGTAATGATTGTTTCTTAATTTCTTAATACTGATACATTTATGTTGGATATTGAGTAACACGATTATGATAATTGAAGGATATAGAACAATAATTCACAACATTGGTAGTTTTTGTTTTCCTTTACCCATATTTCTTGATTCCTTTTCTGTTAATAATACTTTACTGTTTATAAGCATTAGAAAAAAATATGACTAATAAAATTATAGAATTTTTTTATCTATTATCATTAATTTAATTTTCATTCAGTTTCTGTTTTTATTTATAGCTAATTCTAGCTAGTAAATGAAATGGGTAGTACAAATGACGATTTTTTCTATACTATTTTTAAATTGTATTCAATTTCTTTAGTGGTGGATATTTGCTACGGTATTAGGATAATATATTTAAATTATGACTATCTAAAGTGATAGAACATAGTTTGTGGGGTCGGTTATTTTATTAATATAATTTTACATCTTAGTGAATTGTAAAAGAATCCATTAACAAAAATATTTAATGTTCTTGTTTCAGTGCAACTGATCAATCTTCTTCCTTCTTTTAATAAAGGTAATACTGGAATGGCTTACCTTTAACATCATCTGAATAATACTTGAATAATAAGTCAACACTAAAAAAAATTAATTCCATGTCTGTATCTTTAAAATGCATTTAATAATTGACTTCATTTTAACACATAACTGTTGAATTCATAACAGACTGCATAAACCCTTCGGAATTAGGTTTTACAAAATGAACAATTGACTGCAAAATGTCAACAGTTTGAACAATAATCTGCACAGAATATTTCACAAAAAAAAGGAAAACGGAATCGAATCCAACATAGCGATTTTTTAATTCTTACATGACCTTGCTTAGAATAGAATATACAACACAACATATTAAACATTTCTTAGCCATTTTCTTGCTATTTCTCAGAATCGAATGTGCAACAACAGCAGAAAAAACAACATTTTAGCTTGAAGTAAAAAAATAGTTACATAGTGAGGCCATCTATTGCCCAGAAACACTATTAGAATACAAATTACAAAAAATATGATGAATAAAATGAAACAATTATTATAATTAATTATTTAAAAATTAAAATTAAAATAGTAAGTCCTTTAAGAAGACTGAACATAGTTATAGATCCATTAATTACATTTTATTCGTTTCATGGTGGATATCGGTTACAGTATGCTTTCAGAATTTGAATCATCATAGACCAAGATGTCAGGATGTTTTTCCAAAGAGAATATTTTACTTTTCAATACATTTGTAAGGTTTACATAAGATTAGATTCATAATAATCGAACTATTATGTGAATAAAGTTAAAGAAGCCGCTCAAGATATACTAATTGCGGCATACGCGGTTGGTATAAATACCAAGCAGCTACATTAAAGAAACGAAGTGTTGAGGAATGAGCTAGGCTTAGAGTCTGGTTTAATAATATTTGAGTTTTGCGAGTAGCCGCTGGAGGTATAGCTAGGTTGCTTCAAACCTACACGAGTGATTGTTATAAACTTCTTGTTACGCGAGTTCTTGTTCCAAAGTTTACGTGGCAGCACTGCTGGATGACTTTCAAAGTATCTGTGAGTATTGCAAAGTGTATTTTTCTTGAATGAGTAGTTATACAAGTGAATATATTGAATTGTATTTCTTTTGCATGAATGCTATATATATCTTGTACTAGTAGTAAGCATTGCTTACGTTGAAAAGAAAATATATATGTGCAAATATTTAAATAAACATTGTTGTTATGTAAGAACTGTGTTTGAATGAAATTGTTTAGAGTGCCACTTCAAGATATACATACCCAAAGTTAAAAGAAGTAGCTGACTCTCTATACATTTCATAATGAATATTCGTTAGCAAATGTATTTAGTGATTGCATGTTTCAAAATAAAATCTATAAACCTCTACTAAGCTTTCTTATAAGAAAATAATTCAATAATTTGGTTTGAAATCAGGAACACAATAATTTGTTCAACATTAATTTTACGCAATCTGAATATTTTTTTCAAAATGCGTAGGTAAATATTTTACCCCGTGAAAATATTTTGTTCGGTAATGCAGTATAATTAATCAAATTCACGGTATAAAGTTTTAGGTACCAGAAAAAACTCTTTTCTTGAAATAGAATTCAGAATCATAATATTCCATCTTTTTCATTCCGGATCATGATATACTTTTTTTTTTTTGGAATGAGCGAAGAATTCTCAATAAATAGTAGAATCACAAGATTTCCATTTCCGAACATTTTGCATATGACGTGCACCGAATAGTTTTTTATGTAGAAGGAAGAAAAGAACCCCTCCTCCCATCTCCAAGAAACCTTTGACAGATATAAAATGTAAACATAAAAAAAATTGTATGAAAAAAGCAGCAGGCTACAAAGTTAAGATTTTACAGTTGAGGTTTACGTTTGACAAAAAATTACTTAGAATTCCTGTTCTTAGAAATTATTACTTTTAGGTTGTGTCCAGTAAGTAAGGTATTGATAATACTATATTTATGCAAAACTATAATTTTTTTGTATTAAAAATTATTCTTAGTTTACAGTGGAATCTCGATCGATCGTTCTCCGAATCATCGTTTTCCCGTATCTGTCGTTTATTTCACCTGGTCCCGACTATCATATTGCTTTGTTATGTTTCCGCATCTATCGTTTTCTCGCATTTATCGTTCAGTTCAGTCGGTCCCTTGGAAAACGATAGATCGAGATTCCACTGTATTTGTTTACACAATGACTATTTTTTTCGATTGTTACTGAGACAAAAATTGTCTTCTATTTTAATGACAGTAAAATTAATAATTTTGATCTCAATTTATTAGTTTATATTTAAAGAGGCAAAAAACACAGATAAATGAAATATTTTAGCATTTGTGCTAAAAACATTGACTGTATAACACTGCGTAAATCCTTGCAAAATACATAATTCATGTAACATATATGAAATATATGGAATATTCACATAAGGAAAAAGTCAGCTTCTTGAAAACTTCTGTTAATACTCACAGATTTATTTTTATTTTTTACTGTGAAATTTAAGATCCTTTATTTTCCTGTTATGCATTATTGAAAATCATGTAACATTTTTCTATTGTTTGTTCCAGGGTGACAGACTTCATCTTGTTGACATTTTGCCTATTCACACTGTGAGTTTTGTTGTCTTCTCCAGTATAATACCACCCTATAAGAGAGCCAACGTTTCCAGACTTCATCCTGATGACATTTTTCCTATTCACACTGTGAGTTTTGTTGTCTTCTCTAGTATAATACCACCCTATAAGAGAGCCAACGTTTCCAGACTTCATCCTGATGACATTTTTCCTATTCACACTGTGAGTTTTGTTGTCTTCTCTAGTATAATACCACCCTATAAGAGAGCCAACGTTTCCAGACTTCATCCAGATGATATTTTGTCTATTCACACTGGGAGTTTTGTTGTCTCCTCCAATACCCTATGAAGAACACCCTATAAGAGCGCCGCCGTTTCCTCCTCAGAGAATACAATATGAAAACTTCTAGGCCTGTCTAGGATACATAATCGGGTTTCCTTTTAGCCTAAAATTTCTTGTATATAACAAGATTAAAATGAGGTATTTTTCTAATGAATTCGAATAAAATTTAATGTACAAAATCTGTTTTTACTTAGTATCTGCTTGTTTAATTTGCTAAAACGAAAAGGCCAAAAATCTATACCCCGTGTTTTTATAATACAAATTAAAACATGTAAATTTCCGTAAAGTTTTTTTTCTGTAATGCAATATAATTATCTAAAATCCTGATATGAAGCTTAAAACACGGGATAAAGTTTTAAACTAGTCAAAGCAGAGTTTCTTAACTTGTGGTCCATGAATTTATTTCAGTGGTTTCGCCGACTTAGAGAAGAATTTTAGTCCAGGAACACACTAGTGCGGAAAATCACACACATTTCAAGACTTTTTATTTGAAGCTAAAATGGATGCATGCATTTAGTCTGAAAATAAAAACACAACCCCACAGAAAGATTTGAATTTCAATTCAATCCGATATACAGGTCTAAAGCAATCATTGGTCCAATCATACGTATATATATATATATATATATATATATATATATATATATATATATATATATATATATATATATATATATTATTAAATCACATAATTATATTATTAGAATTTAAATATTATTATTATAAACATTCTATATTATTATTAAAACGATTTCTTAAAAGGATTAAAAATATTGAAAAGCTAATTATAAAGACGAAAAATATTTCGTATTACAACTATTTAAAAAAAATAAAAACTTTCGTAATGTATTGATACCTCATATGATTTGAGGTTTAAACAAAAATTCAGAACATTGCTCAAAATATATAACAAACAATTATTACCTTTAAATAAAAATGTGGTCGAAAATTATCCTTAAACAAAGTTTTCCTTAAAGTTTTGTCCTGAATTCAATATAATTATCTCAAATCACGGTATAAAGTTTTAAATACACGAAGAAAGTCTTTCCTGCATGTTTCTTCAAAAACAAACCAGAAATAGAAGAGCACACGAGAAGTAAGAAAAAAAGTATATCATAACATTACACCTGTTTTCCTATGTCGGATCATGAGATATACGTTTTTGAATAAAGGATAAAGGAATTCGAGAAAAAGAATTTCTAGGGAAATAATAGAATCACAAGATTAGCATTTCAGAATATTTTGTGAATAACATGCATCGGATAGTTTATTATGCAAAAGAAACAAAAGGAAATATTCCCGAAAGCTTTGACAGGTATAAAATGAAAACACGAAAATAAATTTAAGAAAAGCACTATCCTCAGCAATGGACATTTCAGTGAAACTGGAAGTATTGCTTTCTTAGGAAAAGATCTATAGAAGTCACGCTATCACAAATTATAGCTTTTAAGTTGTGTTGTATAAATACAACATTCGTAATATTTTTTTACTATTTTAAAAGGATATTTTTTATTTTGTTTATTGTAATGTAATATATATTTATAAGTATATATTTTGTTTTCTTTTGATAGGTATTTACAGTCTTTTTATAAACTGGATTGTTCCTGATATTCAAAATATGTTCTATGTTAAAGACCATAAATTTATAGCTTTAATAGTAAACTTATTTGTGAATATTTAAAAAGTATAAAACTTAGATAATTGAAATATTTAGACTTTCATGAATAAAACTCTCAAACTTTTAGGTAAATACATTCACAATATTTCTGTGGTATACCTCCAGTAGTTTAAAACATAATTCATGGTATTACAGAAATGAAAGGGAATTTGAAAGTGGAATAAATAAACAAATTATCTTTACGTGGTATGTATTTCTAATATTCGCTGATTTACAAAAAAGAAATTTCAAAAAGTATATGTTTTATAATTATGAAATAAATCAAATCAAATAAAAGTTAAATAGCAAAGACGGAAAGGGTGCTTCAACATATGTTCTCGTTCGAAGTGTTTTAATATTCCTGATCCATATATCATGGAAAATCCGAAAAAATACTTGCTTTGTGTTTCTCTAGTATGTTAATAAAAATATCTAATTTAAATAACTTGTACTTCTGTGGCTACTTAGGGTTAATTTTCCTGGCTGCTTGGAAGCACTTTACTGTGTTTATCAACATACAAAAAAATTGTTTCCCTATGTTAATGGGGAATAAAATTCGATTAATTGTATCAAGGTTAACTAGATCCTCATGTTTTTGATATTATATAGTTTGATATTATATAGCCTTTCTATTAGCAGGCCATGTTAAATTAAATCAAAGTAAATTTGAGATCTTACTTTCGAACTTTCTCCCTAAGTAAAGTCAGTCTACCCAAACTAGGAATTACGGCATTTATATGTCTTCCTAAGCAAACTGAAGTATCGAGAGGGATGGATTGATTGATTGAAAGCTCTGAGGTCATTATTTTCTTTTGCTACACGATGGTAAATTAGACCGCGAACTACCGGTTAAAGCTGATTCCGAACGGCTCAAACGTCCATGACAGCAATGGTACCCGAACCTATGAACCCACTGGTAGTGATAGCAAGCGCCCTAGCCATTCTGCGATCTTCTGGCGAAGTGGATGAAGGTCATAGACAGCGATGCGAAAGGGATACGCAAAATCATTGCGTATGCAGCTTGGGTTATCTTTTTATTTTATCTTGATGTTACCACTAGTATTCTAAGCATACACGCCAAGATACCACCATTTTTGAACTAATATCTTACACTCAGTGATTCACTATCGATTTAAATCTGGTCCATTTTGAAACATTCCACACAGTCATCTCAGCTGAAGGATGACTTCTATGCTTCGGCAAGGGAAAGAAAATGTTCTATAAACTTTGGACAACACGCTCATGTCAGTATTAATATCAAATTAGTTAAAACCTTATGGCATGAATAAATTTGTTAAGATGATTCGTCTCTCCAGAATAATATTGATTCTAGAATAGGCACATCCTAAAAAGAAAACTGAACTCCAATGGTAAGACATAACAAACATCTTTATCATAGATAAACTAAAAGGTAATTGCAGTGTCCTATCTTAGATATATTTTAAATATGGGGGGAAAATGCATAATAATCTGAAATATTCCGTTAAAAGTGTAAAAACCATCAATTTTCTTTCTGTAATGTTAAATGTTATCAACGAACATTATAAAGGGTGGGGTGGACATATACCATTGTAAAATCTTTTCGAGGTCGCTTTGCGGTGCAACTAATAAGGTCATCATTTTCAATAGTTATTATTTTATTATTATTCATATGCTTTTTCTCTAGAGAAACAAACTTAAAATACACATATCTGTAAACCGAAGGTTAAGAACACCATGTCCGTTTCTTAAAAGTAGACTGTTTAACTTTATTCCTTCATTTTTTAACACTATTTTCAGTAGAGAAAAGCTGTTGACCGAATGCTTACACAGAGACCTTGCCCGTTGAAAATGGCATCATGTCCTATCATTGTGTCGAGGTAAAAAGCAGTAAGTGGATTTCCTTAAGCTCTTCAGTGAAATTCAAACATTGTGACATAGTGTAATATACCTCCGAAATACAGAAATATAAGTGGCCTGCAAGACAGGCAACGTCGCTTTTCGGACTTCAAACATAACTTCGCTAGTTACACAAAATTCTTTTTTTATTTCCAATGGCCCAGCTTAAAAGACAACTACAGCCAGAAAAAAGTACAACACAAAACAAAGTAAGCTGCAACAAATAGTCTATAAATCTAGATGTCCCCTGGCCTCCCAGTAACGGTCCACAATAGAACGTTTAGTCAATGCAGGGCAATGAAACAAGTTCATGATCCGTCCCAAGTCCCAGAGTCTGCAAAAAGGACCAAAAACAATGTTGAAGTGGTGTAAATGTTCCAGGAGACAATCATCACCAGTGGCTAGTCTAAACCCGGCCACCATTTTATGTCTGGGCCATTTAGAGACCCCAAATACTTTTTCTCTCCAAGGCTTTTGGGAAGTTCTTACGGCGAAAATCTTTTTTAACTCCTCTCTCACCGTATTTTTTTTATATGCTTTACAATACTGTAAGGGACACTGGTAGGAGATGTCTGCAAGATCAAAGCATATTTTTTTGGCCAGACAGTCAGAGACAGTCATTGCCATGAACACCACAGTGCCCAGGGATCGATTGTAAAGAAATGACCCTCATACTGATAGATAAACCACACAGTTCTTTATGCATATGAAAAATAATTATTCAATAAGCTGCGTCAAAATGATCTCATATTGATGGACATATTTAGCGCTTCCTTTAAATTGAAATACTTTTTTGCGGGAAATAATTACCATTACGTCAAATGATGATTTCATAAATTGTGAAATCAGAGTGTGCGAATGCTTTTCATAACTACGAATGGATTGAAATATGAGCTAGTTGAAATATAAGCCTAAATTGCGACATAAAATAATATAAATAAAAATCAAATAATAATTAAATTATTCATATTATATATATATATATATATATATAGATATATATATATATATATATATATATATATATATATATATATAGATATATATATACATATATATATATATATATATATATATATATATATATATATATATATATATATATATATATATATATATATATAAATATACATATGTATATATATATATATATATATATATATATATATATATATATATATATATATATATATATATATATAAATATATATATGCATATATACATACATACATACATATATATACATATATATATAAATATATATATATATATATATATATATATATATATATATATATATATATATATATATATATATATATATATATATATATATATATATACTTATTTAATACGCTCCCAAAAGTGTCCGTACACTTACGAATTTCAAGGAAATAGGGGTCTATCCATTCATTAAAATGAATATTTCAGAATGGGTATTTAATAATAAGATGTATAATCTATTCTTAACAAAACTACAATAAATATTTTGAAAACATAATAAAAGTTTCTTTTTAAGAAACCAGTAATCTAAAAGTAACACAAACTTTATCTCACAAATGTCATCTTATACAGAAATATTTTCGGATAAATTCATAATTAATATTATCGTCTGGCGCTTTATTTTTATTTTTGAATTGTGGTGGCATTTAAAATATCGTTTGGCTTTAATTTTTGCTTGTGTACTCCGTAATATTCTATTTATAATTTAAAAATGGCTCGTAGTCGTTAAGAAACAACAAACAGCATTCGAAAATTGAATATTTTTTATCATAGTAGTGGTAAATCAGTTCGGAATATTGCTAAATTACTTAATTTATTACATTCTACTGTGCAGTATGTGAAACAACGCTTTAAAGAAGAAAATTGGATCGAAAACAAGGTAAGAAAAGGCCGTCTGGCAAAGTTAACAAAATGTGATAAGAGATTTATAATTAGAAAATTTGTGAAAAATTCACGTTTGAGTGCTGTAAAAGTTTCTGCAGA
This sequence comes from Dolomedes plantarius, assembly GCA_907164885.2. Taxonomy (NCBI): domain Eukaryota; kingdom Metazoa; phylum Arthropoda; class Arachnida; order Araneae; family Dolomedidae; genus Dolomedes; species Dolomedes plantarius. Next base: position 196,637,828 of record OU015490.1, on the reverse strand, counting down.
ATTCAAGAAACATTTTCTACTTCAATTTCACCTGAAAGTTTTTGACGAGTTCTCAGAACAGCTGGATTACATGGGCGTTCTGCCCATAGAAAATTTTTTGTGAGTGAGAAAAACAGAAAGTTTAGGCTTCCCTTCACACTATCAATGATAAATAAGCCCCAAAGCTATTGGAATAATGTCTTATTTGCCGATGAACATTTTTGGTGCTGATGGGCGTATAATTGTTTGGAAAAGAAAAAAATGAGGAACTTATTCCCAAGAACTTAGTAGGAACAGTTAAGCATGCCGGTAGAGGTATCCTTGTGTGGGGGTGCATGTCAGCATCAGGACTAGGAAATTTGGTATTTATTGATGGCATAATGAATCATGCTGTTTTATAAATATTTTAAGAGACAATTTAAAATTATCAGCTCAAAATTTGGGTATTGGAAACAACATTGTTTTTTATCAGGATAACGATCCTAAGCACACTGCTCTCAACGTTCACATCTGGTGTCTCTATAATTGTCCACAAGTTTTGAAAACACCACCTCAATCGCCAGATTTAAACATAATAGAACATATTTGAAGAGAACTGGAGGTTCGAGTACGAAAACACGACATGCACACGAAAAGCGAACTAAAAAAAATTATGATGGAAGAATGGATGAACATTGAAGCAAAAAATTACAAAAGAACTAAAGCAATCTATTCCCAGACGTTTAAAAGCTGTTGTGGATGCTAAAGGATATCCTACTAAATATTAATTTAACGAAAAATTAGAATATTTACTAATATGTAGAGATTTTTTACAAGTGTATGATGACTTTTTTGAGATAAAGTTTTTGTAATTTTTGGATTATTAGTTTCTTAAAAATTAAGTTTTACTATGTTTTCAAAATATTTCATGTAGTTTTGTTAAGAATATATTATAGAACTTTATTATTAAATACCCATTCTGAAATATTCATTTTAATCAATGGATAGACCCTTATTTCATTGAAAATGTTTCTGAGCCAAATAAGAGTATTTTCTATGGAAACCTTATACACATTTATATTTATAGATAATCATAATATTCACTTGGATGCCGACTCATCTTTCCTTGAATTTGCATTGTGTCAAATGATTCATTTTTCATTTGTTATTTTCTTTCGGAAACACATTCATCAAAACTACAGCACAATGTAGTACAGTGCACTCGCTAAATTCTTTGTGACAGTTCCTATTCATCATGTAAGTGAATGGTAGCCCAGAAAAATTGATGAGTTAAAATAGCTGATGATCTGTACTAAAGGAAGAGCCTTTAGTATTGGAATGGATTGGGTAATTTTATAAATGCGTTTTCAAACCAAATTTTTTAAATTGTAGTTATAATAGTTCCTATCAAAGCCGGAGAAAATTAATTTACACTGATATTTTTATGTTATTTATTATACAATACACTACAATTTAAATAATTACAAATAGATAAAAGAGCTATAAAAATAATACACAAATTATTTTTCATAGCCTTTTGAATTCACTGCAAACTTGTCGATCAATGTGAAGTCAAAATATTAGAAAAAATACAAAAAAGCCAGAAGACCCTTTTAAATAAGGAAATCTATGCACATTAAAATACTGTTGAATTAATTTCTCGTTCATTTAAATGTTATGTCAGCATGAACAAGCAATAATTGGTAAATATCACAAAGCCATAATATTACCTGAATATTTTATGGATATGATGTCCCTATATACTCTTTATAATTTATGAAGGATATAAAATTAGAGAGTATCTTAACTTCTAAGAAAACACGTAATGTTATATGCATTCACACACACAAACACTCATATACTTACGTACATACATGCATGCATACATACATACATACACACACACACACACACACAAACACTCATATACTTACGTACATACATGCATGCATACATACATACATACACACACACACACACACACACACACACACACACACACACATATATATATATATATATGGACGCGGTGGCTCAGTAGGCAAAGGCAGCGAGCCAGTGATCTGAACGTCACCGATAAATCCACCGCCGTGTACACTAAAGGCGGATGGTGTACGAAAAATCTGTCATCGCTGCAATATTTTTCAAGTTCTCAAATTTACCATTAGAGGTGCGGGGTCAAGTGTACCAGTCTCTTCACTTGACTCGGTTCAAAATTAACTGACCAGGTCGTAGCGAAGTCGGACTCCGATCCTTGTGGTGCTAATTAAAATCGGAGATGTCCCAATCTGCCCAATCGCCAATATGGACTTGATCTGATGTTTCTGTCGGTCAGGCAGGATAAGAAACAACACACACACACACACACACACACATATATATATATATATATATATATATATATATATATATATATATATATATATATATATATATATATATATATATATATATATATATATATATATAAGTATATATATATGTATATATATGTATATATACTAGATGTATTACCCAGCTTCACTCGGGTTTCAGTTTCTGTTATTTTTTTCAATGATTAGCCTCATGTTATGATGTTCTACAGTTTTCGCTAAAATTCTTTTGCGGTAGCAAATAGCATTATTTTGTTGTCGGTGCTGTCGTTGCTGTCGTTGCTCATCGCTTTCCTCTCCTTTCGATGTTGAAGCTCGAAGACAATCGCATGTTGGACGCGTTAAAAGTTTCTTCATCAGCCTCAGTGCTTCGGATCACTACAATTCGAATTCTGTTACCTTCGAGCTCTTCGGAATGTTTTTTCTTCAGATTCTTGTGTGCGTCTAACTGCATTTCGAACTCTGTTGGCATCGCGCTCTTCTGTTTTTTTTCATCACATTGCTCATTTCTCAACAATCTTTGACATTTTCCCTTTACTTCTGCAGGATTAAAAGTTGCTCTCCTCTTTTTGGGCATTTTAAAGCATTAATTTACAGCTAGTCAATAACGTTTGAATGGATGTATTATTATATAAAATTAATCAATAATGTTTGAATGGATTGAGATCACATTCAATATTAAAACACAGAAAATCTGGAAATAATTATAGAAAAAGTATATACACATATTTCATGCTCGGAATTCTTTCGCAAAACTAAATCGTCTGCTACGTTTCAATGTCACTTTCAGACTTTCTTAATTATAATATACACGTATTTCGTGATAGTAATTCTTTCTCAAAACTAAATCATCTGCTATGTTTCAATGTCACTTTAATTATATAAATCATCGCGTCAAGGCGAAACGCACGTGTTTCTAGCTAAGTAAACTTGTCCTACAGTATATTTGAGTTTGAACAGGTAGCTTGGGATAGTTTCAATTCATGAAATGGATAGATAACACATTCATTGAAAATGAATGACTTTCCATTCTTATATTTTCATTTTTAAAAAGAAACATTCCGGCGTTGCCACGTACATGAAAATAATAAATCAAATTCATTCTTGCATGCGCCAATATATGAATAAATCACGTTTTTAATTCATGTCTATTTATTTTTACGGAAATGTTATAATTTAATTGGCAACAATGAAATGTTTCAATGGCTTTGATCAAAAATATCCGGGAAAAAAAAGGCGATTTTTTTTGGCGATTTTCAATATCCGTTTATACTTCTAACATAATTCGGGAATGGAACGTCGTAGCGGAATGAAAATAGTCTGTAACCATCGCGCAAGTTCAAGCAATATTATGCAATTTTATAATAATTATATCAATTATAACTATAAGTGTATGTGTTACCATAATCTGAAAATGTAAGTTATAGAGTAATATTTTACTTTTCCTTAGGAAATGCATCTGAAGGGGAAACTAATTCAAATAAACATACCGAACATTTTCAGCACTACATCTAACTACAGCAGATTTCATTGCTTTAAAGAGAAATACAAAATGTTAGGGAAATGTTCCATCGGTTGAAATTGAATAAACAACTCCTCCCAGTTCTGTGTCATTATAAAAAACAATAACAAATCGCTTGTTTTTGTATTTTAAGTAAAACGATCGATAGATGAATTATTGAAAACTATAGTACAGAACACAAATGTCGCGCTTTATTTGACATATATTCGATACTGTGCCACGCATTGACAGAGGAAAACAACAAAGATAAAACGAATATTGACAGGCATAAAATTAAATTTATCGATGGAAACAAAACTATTTATTATAGATTTTTTGTCCTCCCAAATAATTTTATTTGGTAAGAATTAAAATGCAGTTTTTGTTTTATTGTAGACAATAAACTGAAGTAAATTTACAAGAGAGTCTATAATTTTATTTTCTAAATAATTATTTTTTTTCCTACATAGCAATAGGAATACAAATATGTGTTCATATTATTGATGGGGATATTCAATTTGTATTTTTCAAATGAAATCTGAAACAAAGGTACATAAATACTAATACATCAACCACATAATTTGCTTTTCTTAAGAAATATAGTGAGCAAAAGTATTGCTAGCTTCATATAATTTATATTTATCTATCAATTTATCAAACTTTCCACCTCTCTCTCTCTCTCCCTTTATATATATATATATATATATATATATATATATATATAATATTAAAAAACTAGTAATTTCTTAATTCAACACTCTTAACATTTAAAAATATTAATTCCTCACTTTACTATTCAAAATTACATACCCCTTTTTAATCTTATTAACTACTTAATTTTCCCTTGGACGTTCGTGTTAAATTCCATTGTTACAGTCTTTGGCAATATCATTAAAGATGGCTGACTTTTTAACGAAATTAGACGCGACGAGGCGTCCATAAAAATTAGATTAGATCAGAGCATCAACAAATAACTTTTAACCAATGAAAAAATAAGTCACACCTCTGTGTCACGTGATGGGATGACTTTATAAAACTATCTGATGTCTAAATTTAGACGCACTCTGTAATAATTTGTCTGCTACGAAACACCCGGCAGAAGCGCCAGCGATTTAATAAACATGAAGTTCCCGTAGGCTGGTGTCGTCTTCATTTCGGCCATGATGTCTTTTTATTTCCACGTCTAACTAAAGTTTTTTCACCGTAGCATTGGAGATTAGACGTCTTCTGAGCAACAACCTGCGGTCTTTCTCCCATGTTACACACACACACACACACACACACACATATATATATATATATATACATATATATATATATATATATATATATATATATATATATATATATATATATATATATATATATATATATATATATATATATATATATAAAACAGTTCCGTAACTGACTCATTCATTCATTCATTCATTCATTCACTGACTGACTGACATACAACGCACAGACGAAACCGCTGGACCTAAAGGGCTGAAATTTTGCATGGCGATTCTTCTTATAGTGTAGGGGTTCACTAAGAGAGATTTTTGAAAAATTCTTCTTAGATTTTTTTAAATTAAATTTTTAAGCTGTTTTTTTTACTTTTTTTAAGTTTGCATTTAAAATAATAATTTGAGGGTTATAAAATTTATATCACGAGAAAGATCATAAAAATTCCTTTAAAATGAAATCTTTTTCGAATCTTTACCTTCATTTCCTGATTTTTGGTGAATTTTTAAAGATTAATTTTTAGAATTTAATTTATTAAATGCTGATCACGTGACTTCTTTTTCTGGTACTTTAAATAAATTTATCGTCACGTGCATAAAAACTAAATAGACAAAAAATAATTTTTTTTTCTTGCTAATGCGGCAGACGATTGGACATTATCCAAAAAAATATTAAAATACAGTAAAAGAAATGTTCTAGAAACTGTACTATATTAACTGTACTATATTCTTTAGTATTCTTTATATTAGATTTAATTTGAATATCTTCTTCTACATTATTTTGTCTATAAAAATATCCCTTACGATTTTTTTATAAATATATATATATTTTACATCAATTATATACATTGATCGTCGTATTTATTATATATATATTGGCATTAATTGCATACATTCACCGATGTTTTTACTTTGAATGTACTCCGTAGCGAAGTGCGGGTTTTCAGCTAGTATATATATAAAACAGTTCCGTAACTGACTCATTCATTCATTCATTCATTCATTCACTGACTGACTGACATACAACGCACAGACCAAACCGCTGGACCTAAAGGGCTGAAATTTTGCATGGCGATTCTTCTTATAGTGTAGGGGTGCACTAAGAGAGATTTTTGAAAAATTCTTCTTAGATTTTTTTAAATTAAATTTTTAAGCTGTTTTTTTACTTTTTTTAAGTTTGCATTTAAAATAATAATTTGAGGGTTATAAAATTTATATCGCGAGAAAGATCATAAAAATTCCTTTAAAATGAAATCTTTTTCGAATCTTTACCTCCATTTCCTGATTTTTGGTGAATTTTTAAAGATTAATTTTTAGAATTTAATTTATTAAATGCTGATCACGTGACTTCTTTTTCTGGTACTTTAAATAAATTTATCGTCACGTGCATAAAAACTAAATAGACAAAAAATAATTTTTTTTTCTCGCTAATGCGGCAGACGATTGGACATTATCCAAAAAAATATTAAAATACAGTAAAAGAAATGTTCTAGAAACTGTACTATATTAACTGTACTATATTCTTTAGTATTCTTTATATTAGATTTAATTTGAATATCTTCTTCTACATTATTTTGTCTATAAAAATATCCCTTACGATTTTTTTATAAATATATATATATATATATATTTTACATCAATTATATACATTGATCGTCGTATTTATTATATATATATATATATATTGGCATTAATTGCATACATTGACCGATGTTTTTACTTTGAATGTACTCCGTAGCGAAGTGCGGGTTTTCAGCTAGTATATATATATATATATATATATATATATGTGTGTGTGTGTGTCGCCCAGTGGCTAAGTGGATAAGGCATCAGCCTGCCACGCCGGGGGTGTGGGTTCGATTCCCGCATAAGACTTGGCTGTATTCTGGGGAACCGGTCAGTCTTCCGCCTGCAATTGGAACCCCGTCTAAAAAGGGGAGCTGCAACCCATCGTCCGTCGACGGTGTCATCGTCTGTCAATAAAAGTCTTCTGTGATTGTGTCATTTGTCTGTTTCTATGTCTTATGCCCGTATCACACTAAAGATTTAGCACAAGCTTTTAGCGCAACTGTTTCACTAAACCTGTTCTACCTGCAACTGTTGCACTAAAATACTGTGTGATAGAGTGTTTTTCTATCAATCTTTATCTGCAACTTTTCCCATTCTACATGGGAAAAGTTTCACGAAAAGCTTGTGTTGCACATAATTGTCCAATAGCAGGGCAGGTTTTTGGCTCACGTGACTCGCGATCGAGCAAGGAATAAAATATGGCCGCCAACACGGATCCGTGGACTAAAGAAGAAATTTTAAATTATTTCATCGACGAAGTTACAATTCGTGAAATCTGTGGAACCACAGTCATTACAGTTACAAGAACAGGACGTTAAAGCGGTTGACTTGTAAAGAGATAGGGGAGATAATGAGTGAGAAATGGCCTCATTACCAATCTTCTTTTACTAGCGGTAAGTACGATTTTGCATGTCTTTTATACATTTCTTATCCGTAACAACTTAATAATTATTTATAGTATTGCCACGTTTGATATAATTTCAAAATAATTCTATTTAATTGTGGATCTTTCGGAACTTTTCGGATCATTGATATGGATTCATATCAATTGTCATTTTTATCGCCAAACTTCGCCAATGTTTGTCAACAGAAATAATCTTCGTGCATAGGATATTGCACTGAAACAAGTTACAATTTTTTTTTCTGTATTCGGAAAACAATCAATCAGAATTTTTAATCATGTAGTAATAACTTCTTATTTAACAAAGTTAATTGTATTGAAAGCCATTAATAGTCTACCCTGCTTTATCATTATTGTTCAATAATGCAAGAGATATTTTTAATGCTAAGATTTTAAGTATTGTGGTTGCATTGATTTACTGTACTGACACTAGTATTTATGGTAAGCTAAATTTACGAACTTATGGATCACTTATGATAGTAAACATTCAGTTTACATGCAACTGAATAACAACAATAATAACACTTACATTTTTGTTTAAATTTTTGAACAAAAATAAATAAATTTCATTTTGTGTTTAAAGTTTTCTTAAAGAAATAAAACATTCTTAAAATTTGAGTTTTATAATTTGTGTTTTGAAAGAGAAAAATGTTTAACTTAAAATTTTGTTACGAGTGCTTTAAAAAAAAGAAAAAAAAATTTTTATTTATAATTATATATATAAAATTAAGTACTATTTTATATTAGAATAATGTTTTATATTAGTTTATATATAATGTGTAATATGTATTGGTGTTTAAGTTGTATTAAATCTGTAAATATTTATCATCAGCAATAAGTTGACAATTTTGAAAATATTGGATATATATCAAAATATCGGATATTTTCGATATTTTGGAACCCTGATCACAGCTCTCATTTTTAAATTTATTATTACATTTCAATATTCCATTTTAATGTCTATTTTTTACAGGATACAGAAAGTGAATTTGGGGAATTTACCCAAGAATCGGTTACTGCAGTCAATGAAAATGCAGTAATGAATAGCCCCCAGACCAATAAAAGGAAAGTGATGGAAACTTCATTAATTCCCCCTAAAAAAAAGGGGGAAAGTGTGGATAAGCAAATATCCAGCACGTTGGAGCAAGTCAAGAAATTAATGGCATCTATAAATGAGGATAAAGACAATGTCGATGATGCCTTTTTTAATTATCTGAGATGTACATTTAAAAGTTTAAAAGATGTAAACTTAAAAGAAAAGGCAAGAGTTGAAATCCAAGGTGTTATCAATAAATATTGCATAGCAGACTTGAATAATAAATAATTTTTTAATAATAATAAATAATTTTTTAAATAAATTTTTTACTTCATGTTTCATTTCATTGATTTCGTTCACCATAATTTAATTTTACAAATAGCTGGTATGTTGCATATAACTGGTATTTATAGGTATTTTGGCATTTGAAAAATATATAGCAGTAGCATACAGCTCAGATTAAAAAAATTATAATATCTGAGAAAAAGTAATAAGAAATTATTTTCCATTTATTTATTTATGATACTATTCCAAAATTTATTGATATATCTGAGAGTTAACCTTTTCGTAGATGTCCATTTTTTTAATATTGTGTTAGTATTTTATGTAATGTAATTATTCTAATATTTTGAATATGAGCTGTACTAAATTATGAATGTAATTTATCTGAATTTTTTTTATTTCACACTTTTTTGTGCTAAGAATGTTGCTAGAAACTAATCTTTCCATTTGTACCACAAAAGATCAGATCCATATGGGTAACCCAATTTATATGGGTACAGAAAAAAGAAATCAAATTATTTTGGTACTTGGCAAAGTTATGTTCTAACATAAAATAATAATGGTCGTTCTAACCCCTCTTTTGAGACTAAGTTTTCGTATGCTGTTTTCATAATTGAAACCAGTGTAGTTATTATTTACAAGTTATACAGAACAAAAAATTTTCAATCTTAACTTTGAACAAGGTACATTTATTAAAAATTAAATTCAATGTAAATTGCACATTTGCTCTTGCCATGGAACAGGTTCCACATTCTATTGAAGTCAGCAGCTAATGCTTTCCATTCAGTTTCATTACTGGGGCAATTTAGATAATCATCTTTTAAAACTGTAAAAATTGCCTTGCATACTAGTGGCAAGATTCCAGAAATGGTGTTTTGAGCAATGCGAAAGTGAAAACTTAATGATTGCCACGTTTCACCTGAAAAATAAAGATAAATACTGTCAGTAAAGAATCAGACACAGGTAATGCTTAAAAGAAAAACATTTTAGCAGTTATCTTTTAATGATCCATAGGTGTATTTTTTCATCTAAAGATCTGTCATAGTAATTTTGTTCAAAACAGAATAGTACAGAAAACATAAACAATAAAACATCTGTTTCTAATGTGCCTAACATGCCAAATCTAACATCTAATTACAGTAGGCTCTCTGTAATCGACACAGCTTGGGACCAATGCTAGTGTGGATTATAGGTCATTCTATTGTTTATGTTTTGAAAATTGTAAGTAAAACCAATCAACAGTTTTTTTTACAATTAATGACAAATTAAAATAACAGAAATATTATAATAAATATTGTACAATGATTTTATTTGAATTTATTTAAATATACAATTAATGATTTTTAAAAAAATGTCACAATATATATTTTTACATGCTAGCTATTGAATTGTCAATGATTGGCATTGAAACTTAACATCAAATTTCAATGTTTACATCTGTTATGATGTGTGGATTATAGGTGCTTGCGAATTAAAGAGAGTCTACTATATTATATTAATTAACTATCAAATATAATATTTTCAATTTTTGCACAGTAAGCACCCACATAATAAAATGTTTATTTTAATGCAAATGCATTTGTCAATTTCATGATTATAGATTTTGTGTGACCAACTTGGTCACTTCTGGGGTAATTATCGATCAGCAACAAATTTGATTAAAATAGATTGCCATAATATATATTATATAAATCAAAGTATTAAAACCGAAATACACTAGAATATGTAAAAGTACATGTGTATGTTAGTATCGACCATATTTATACTACCTAAAATAATTAATCCTACTTATACTTTATTGTATGCGACTGTGTTTATATTCTACAGTCCTGCCCATCATATTCATTAAATCATGATAATGATAATCTTGTACTAGTCTTTAATATCAATATTAAGATTTAAAAAAAAGCAATGTTTATAAAAAGTCTATATCTTTACCTGTAGCTAAATATCTGAGAGTGAGTGCCAAACGTTCACCAGGAGGAATACTGTGTCTCATTTGTGTATTTCTTTTTTGTATCAAAGGTAATACTTTTTCAAGCAAATACTCAAAAGATGCTGTATCCATCCTAATCCACCTTCTATAGCCTTCAGTATCCTAGTATTAAAAAAATAAGATTGTTTAATTTTTCATAATTGTATTTCATGTATAGAAAATTTCTATGAGCAAGATATTACAGCAACCTTTTCAAACATTTCACTAAAACCAAACAGTTGGGGGAAAAAGAAATAATCCTCTTTTAGGGGACTTAAAGAAGGGTCAAATATTCTGCATAATAATTCTATAAATATTATTTCTATAATAATTTATTAATTCTAGCAAAATTTGAAAGAAAATATCTTACCTGAAGTGCCAGTTCCCTCATCAAATTCTCATAACATCCTAGTTTATTTTTTTTTTTTAACCATTCCCTTGTCCAAATTTTTCTTTCAGATTTTTTTCTTCTTGCAATTAATGCTGCTGTAAGGCAAATTATTTTAGCACATATCGTTTTTTTAGATGATATGCTCATAAAATTGGATGGAGCCATGATTTGAATAGGTTATGTCCGAGTGAGCAATCGATTCGTAATACATGCGCTAAGAAATTTGTATGCTATGCCTAAAGCCTAATGGTCGATAACAGGATTGGTACGGTAACCCGTCCGCTTCGGTTTGCGAATCCGTTTGTCAAACTCCAGCAACCCTTCACAGACACTCCGCGAGGAGAAATGCTTGACGAAAAGCTTAAAGTTTCACCAAATTCTTCAGTGTGATACGGGTTTGATATTCATATGTACACCGCACTGGGGTGTAATGTTGTCATCTCCCAGGGACATTAGCCACACACACACACATATATATATATATATATATATATATATACATATATATATATATATATATATATATATATATATATATATATATATATATATATACACTACAGAGCCAAAACATTATGCCTACGTGATCAGGTGAAAGTGATATTTAACTGCTGCTGGAGAGTCTGGAGAATCATTCTTTCACTTACTTCTATGTGTGATGGGAAAGGCTGCGGATCTAAGCGACTTTGATAGAGGGCAGATTGTAATGGCTCGAAGGCTCGGAACAAATATTTCCGAAACTGACGACTCGTGGGTTGTTCGCGACCTACAGTTGTTAGTACTTATGAAAAGTGGATGAATGACGGTGAAACCAGCAGTAGACGACATGGTGTTGGACGTCCACACGCTATCAAAGAAAAAAGTCGTCGGAGACTGTCTCGCATGGTGAAGCAAAACCGGAGCCAGACAGTGGCTCAGCTGACAGCCCAATACAATGCAGGGCCAAGTAGAATAGTATAGCAGCACACTGTTCAGCGGACACTGGTGGATATGGGGCTACGCAGCAAACATCCCACTCGTGTGCCTTTGCTGACCAAGCGTCATCGCCAACTGCGCCTGTGCTGGGCCCGGGAACATCGCGACTGGTCCATGGATCAGTGGGAGAGAGTTGCCTGGTCAGATGAATCACGGTTTGTTATTCATCACGCCGATGGCCGTGTCAGGATACGCCGTCTTCCAGGCGAACTGTTGCTCCCTCAATGTACAGTAGGTCATACACAGGCCGGTGGTGGCGGCATTATGCTTTGGGGGACGTTCTCTTGGGGGTCTCTGGGACCCGTGGTTGTGGTAGAGCAGACCATGAATGCTACAGGGTATCTGAACATCATTGCGGACCAGTTGCACCCTTACATGGCCTCTGTTTTTCCAGCTGGAAATGGAATGTTCCAACAGAACAACGCCCCGTGTCACAAGGCTAAAATTGTGTTGGAGTGGTTCCAGGAACATGATGCTGAATTCCAGTTAATGTCCTGGCCGCCTAACTCACCGGATCTCAATCCGATAGAACACATTTGGGATGTCATGGGACGGCAGCTCAGAGTTCAAAGACCACGAATTCGCAATATCTCGGATTTGCGTGACCGTTGCTTAAACATCTGGTACAATCTACCTCCGGCCATCTACCAAGGACTTGTGGCATCCATGCCAAGGCGGGTTGAAGCTGTGTTGCGCGCCAAAGGTGGGCCAACTCGTTATTAACAGGTGGTCATAATGTTTTGGCTCTTGAGTGTATATATTAAACAAATTTTAATCCTTTTATATACTCCTAACATGCTTTTTCCAAATTCGTTTATCTTATTGCAACAGAATACCGTCCCCTTAACCTTGGATTGCGACCTAAATTCAACCAATATAAATCTATTTTTCCCCTAAAGCTGTTGCACTCGCGGACCATTATATAACAGTTATATATGATCGAACGCTCGAGAAACATCATCCGATATGACGCGCTAGGGTCATGTGTTCGCTTCTGGCCAATTAAAAATAAAAGACGTATATACGTCTTTTATTACACAGTACATAGATGAGAGATCTACTCCGCGACTCAAACACTGAACTTCCAGTATGGAACAGATATATCGCGCAGTAGACGGGGAACGGGGCTCCCAGCCCGCAATTCGGGAGACCGAAGTTCTTACATCCTGATGGTTCGAACACAAAAGCTTCAGAAAGAGAGCCAAGATCTGCCAGGTATGGGAGCAATGACTTTTAATTGGCCAGAAGCGAACACATGATCCTAGCGCGTCATATCGGATGATGTTTCTCGAGCGTTCGATCTTATATAACTGTTATATAATGGTCCGCGCGCGCAACATCTTTAGGGGAAAAATAGATTTATATTGGTTGAATTTAGGTCGTAATCCAAGGTTAAGAGGACGGTATTCTGTTGCAATAAGATAAACGAATTTGGAAAAAGCATGTTAGGAGTATTTTAAAGGATTAAAATTTGCTTCATATAAATATATATATATATACAGGCCTGCGATGAAAAAAATGCAAGGGAATTGACAGCTGAACTTTGTGTATTTTTTGTTGCTGATTTAAAAAAAAATAATGAAAAATTTCTATGACGTTTTCTTGAAAAATTCAATTGTACTTGGATTTTTATGAACATTTACCATAAAAAAAAATTTTTCGGCGTTTAATTTCTTCCCTCCCTTCCTGGCCCTCATTCTACCGTAGTGAAACCTACAGAATACCCCTCTGTGACACCTCCGCTAGCATTACATTCTATGTAACACAACTTTATCTTGCGCATTTTGGTATGAAACTCAGAGATTGGGACAAATCGTGGGTTCCTCATAAAGTTTATGTGCAGTGTCTCAATGACCTACGCTTATGGCTCAAAGGTAAGAAGACTGCTGTACGATTTGGAATTCCTATGACATGGAGGGAGCCTAAAAACCACTCTGATGCTTGTTACTTTTGTTCCAGCCATGTCCGTGGGTATAACCGCAAAAATCAAAAGCTAATCACTTAACCTGATAACATTCCATCGGCCATACGCCCCGTTCTTTATGGACCTGATGTGCCAGTGCCATTGACTCCAACTGCATTGCCAGTTATCTCTTCAGAGTCTTCAGATTCGGAACATCCAGAAGTTCAAAGCTCTGCTACCGAATATGAGCCCTCTGGAGGCCCTTTACCCTTCTCTCAGGTTGAACTTAAGGATTTGACTAGAGATCTGGGCTTTTCGAAAGAGGCAGCTGTATTGTTGGGCTCCATATTGAAAGAAAAAACGTATTGGCCAAAGGAACTTTTTTTTATTGGTACAGAAATCGAAAAAAGAAATTTGTTAAGTACTTTGAGGAAGAGGAGAACCTGGTCCATTTTTCTGATGTTCCTGGATTCATGAGCAAATTTAATATCACCTAAAATAAAGATGAATGGGGGCTGTTTATACATTCATCGAAAGAAGTCTTAAAGCTGTCCTTATTGATCACGGAAGCCAGTATGCATCTCTACCAGTTAGACACTAGGTGCATTTAAAAGAACGCTATAGAAACCTGGCTCTCGTCCTCAACAAAATAAAATATACCGACCACGGCTGGACCATTCGCGGTGATTTGAAAGTTATCCCCATGCTGCTTGGTGAACAAGGCGGATATACAAAGTTCCCATGTTTCATTTGTGAGTGGGGCAGCCGTGATAAGACTCAATATTGGGTCAAAAAAGGATGGCCGAAAAGACAAAATATTGAACCTGGCGCCAAGAATGTGATTCTGAAGAGCTTAGTTGATCCAAAAAATGTATTGTTACCTCTCTCTGTATATAAAATTAGGTGTAATGAAGCAATTTGTTAAGGCTATTCCAAAAAATGGCGATTTTTTCAAATACCTGTGCAAAAAGTTTCCAGGTTTATTCGAAGCCAAATTTAAAGATTGAATCTTTGTTGGTACAGATATCCGCAAGATTATGAAGGATAAAGAATTTGAGACTAGCATGACAACAAAGGAAAAAGAAGCTTGGGTTGTCTTCAAAGACGTCATCAGTAAATTTGTGGGTAATTACAAAGATCCTGACTATAAAGAAATTGATGTGAATATGCTGGACAAATTTCAAGCGTTGGGATGCTCCATGAGTATCAAAATACATTTCCTTCACTCACATGGGGACTTTTCCCCCGAAAATTTAGGTTCAGTCAGCGAAGAACAGGGGGAGAGGTTGCACCAAGACATCAAAGATAGGGAGCGCAAATATCAAGGAAGATGGGACAAGATCATGCTCGCCTACTACTGTTAGATGTTAATACGAGATAGGATTAAGATTGAACATAAAAGAAGAACGTCAAAAAGAAGTTTCAAAGGAAAACGAGTGCGTACTTAAATAGAAACTTTTTTTGTTTTGTTTTGTTTTTTTGCTAACTTTAAAATTTGTTTCAAACTTTCATGTACACATACATATTTGCTCCTCTTGGTCAGTCGCCTATTTTATGTCAGTTACCTTAACAAAAACAAATTAAAATAGTATGTTGGTGATTTTCTTCTAGAAACTACACCATAATTTGATGTAAAAAGTTTACATTCAAGGGAACGTTTTGTTTTTCTCTCGATCAGAGGCGGCTCGTGCGATCTGGCAACAGTGGTTTTGATCCATTTTAACCTATAAAAATAATCGATTGCTGAAAAATCAATTTGCCTCACCAAGAATATGTTATTTTACATAGATTTAAATGAATAAAAAACACTGTTACCAGATAGTACATGCAAAATTGTTGAGAGAATTCCTTTTCAAATAGGATTTTAGCAAAAATATCGATTTCAATTTTACAAAAAATCCTGATGGAAAAAAATGGAGGTCATTTTCGAAATCAGCACACCAAATAACATAAAACTCAGTGAAAACTTCTCTTGTATTTTTCAAAAACTTCAATTTCAGAGGCCTGTGATATATACATATTATTTATTACATACTGTTTTATCATTATTAAATAACAAATTGAAAATGCCTTTTATACCTAACAAAATACAAATTTTTTTTTCAAAAAATCCCCCCATAAATTTGATGTGCGTTCTTATCGTCCGGTGTGTCTTATGGTCCGAAAAAAATTATATATATATAAATAGGTAGATAGATACATAGATATGTGTGTGTATATATATGTATGTATGAATAAATAAATAAATAAATATATATATATATATATATATATATATATATATATATATATATATATATATATATATATATATATATATATATATATATATATATATATATATATATGTATGTATATTTATATATATATAATTTATTGTTCTATTTATATGTATGTTTTATTTATATTTATATAATTTTATATCCCAATTTGTTTTCATTTGTCTGTATTTCATTTTTGTTTTTTTGTTTATATTATTTTTTGTGTTATATTTATTGGTTCATATTTCAATCCATATCTAAGCTTCAATCACCAAGAAACCGAACAGAATAATTCTATTTACAACAAAAACTTCCAAAATTAACTTTATTCATTCATTAATCTAATAAAATCAAAGCCATTTATTAAAACAGGCAATCATTAAAAATCTTTGGTTCATCGGTCAATCCAATCTAAATAGGATTACTGCACTTGAAAAATTTTTGCTCCCAAAGCGTATTCAATATCGTTTCGCTTTACTAAAATTTCCGTCAATTTACTTTTCTGGTGTTCGGAGGAAGATACAATGCGGAATCCCTCAACCAGTCTGTGTTACCCTATAGTGACATCTCCAAAGACGCTACAGGCAGTTGTCAGATGTTCTTGATAAATGATATAAGGGATATTCAGTATCCTGAAAGGTTTCTAGTGCTATTTTCGTATCTATTCTTTGACCTCTCTTCAGTAGTAAATATTAGAAAACAGTGTTCTGACAATCTGTCCTATTATGAAATTAATATTTTTGATGTAAAACTCAATCAAACGAAGTGAAGAATTTTGGAATGAATGTAAATTATTTCCTCTAACTGTATATATATATATATATATATATATATATATGTGTGTGTATATATATATACACATACTAGCTGAATAACGGTGTTTCGCAACCGAGTATATTCTAATTAAATACAAATGTCAATGTAAATCAAAAATACTTATAAAAAAATCGTAATGGATATTTTTATGGACAAAATAATGTAGAATGAAATGTTCAAATTAAATCTAATAGAACATACTAAAGAAAGTAGTGCAGTTTATTTAGTACAGTTTGAGGTACATGTCTTTTACTGTATTTTAATATTTTTTTGGATAATGTCCAATCGTCTGCCGCATTAGGAATGAATTTAGCATTAGCAAGAAAAACTTTTTTGTCTATTTCGTTGTTATGCACGTGACGCAGAATCAGTTTAAAGTATCACAAAAAGAAAAGAAACCATGTGATCAGCATTTAATAAATTAAATTTTAAAAATTAATCTTTAAAAATTCGCTTAAAAGCAGAAAATGGAAGTAAAGATTCGAAAAAGATTTCATTTTAAAGGAAGTCATATGATCTTTCTCGTGATGTAAATTGTATAACCCTCAGATTATTATTTTAAATACAAAATTTAAAGAATGTTACAAAAACAGATTAAAAATTTAATTTTAAAAAATCTAAGAAGAATTTTTCAAAAATCTTTCTTGGGAACCCGTACACTATAAGAAGAATCACTATGCAAAATTTCAACACTTTAGGTCTAGCGATTTGGTCTGTACGTTATCTGCCCGTCAGTCAGTAAGTCAGTCAGTTGCGGAACTGTTTTATATATATAGATATGTATATACATACACAGAGACGCAGCGTAATAAATGAACTTACATGAAAAACTCATGCTAAAACTATTTACTTCATTCATTTATAAATTGTAGAAATAAAAACCATGCCAGTTCCTAGTACATGTGATCTACAAAATTCTTGATATATATATATATATATATATATATATATATATATATATATATATATATATATGATTAAAAACTATATGCAATACTATCACATAACTGTTAAACAGGAATAAATTTGAGCAATTTCCTTGAAATGTTGAAAAGAACAAATATTGGTTTATATGTTTATATAACCACTAAGCTTTTATTTTGCTATTAATTAGTATTATTGACTTACATGCAACTAGTTCCAACACAAACAAGAAAAAAAGTATTTTTTAATAACCACAATTTAATTAAAAGGATTGATTCCTATATTTCTAATTAATATCGATCTAATTAATAATTTAAATTATCGTCGAGCCGGGAAGCATGAAATTTTTCATAGTGGCAAGTACACGAATTCTCATCGACTAGACCAGGATCTGTTAATTAGAATAAAACACATTTTTACATAAATTGTGTTCATAAAATATTCTTTATACCTGCCAATTAGCATTATTTAAAATAATATATTGTATTTAGTGCACTACCATTCATTTCAAAACTTCAATTTACAATTTCTACTGTAAAAAAAAATTTAAAAAAACAGTAGTTAATGTAAAGACACAAATTAAGGAGATTCTTTTAACTAACTAAAATATCATATATTTCATTAAAGTATATTTTCCTTTATTTAAAAAAAAAAGAGGATCGTTAAAATAGAGTTTGTATTCCAGTCATTCTTTTACTAAACTCCGGAAAAATATTACTGATAAACTTGTGGTAGTAAGTTTTCAATTTGCAAATTCCTGAAGCATTGCACCACTTGGTATTTAATGCGTTGAAGTAAGCATAAAGGAAGTATACATTCTACACGGTGCTTAGCCGTAGACCGGTATCTGCAAATGCGCTACAGGCAGTTGTCAGATGCGCCTGACAAATGATCTACGAGATAATCACTATCCTGGAAGATTTCTGGAGTTGGTTTTATATCTACTCTCTATTTCTCCTGCCGTGGTAAATGATATTAGGGAGCACATGGTTTTGTCAATTTTTGCTTCTCCTGAAATTAATCCTCCGAAAGGGAAAATTTGATATATCTATTTTTATCTCGTAAAAAGTAAAAAAATTGATAAGTTGTGAAAGAGCCCGCATTTTGTTTATTGTCCACTATTTCTTGATTTCGAACAACTCTGTTCATTTCTATTAGATTTTTCTAAATTTTACTAACATGAAAATGCAAAATGTAAGTAAAATATGTATATTTGTATACATTCTAAAACACAGTGTTTATTTGACTTTTCCTCCAAGAACCCTGCGATTAATCCACTGGACTTCCAGATGGTACAGTAAGATTTAATATTTGATGACGATGAGATTTACATCGCTCTAACGGACTATTAATATTTTCCACCCTATTGTACTGCTTGCGATTGGCTGCTTGAACATGTAAATTTTTTGCCTTGAACACCACCGCACTGATATTTTATTAATATTGTTACATAATATTGTCTTGAAAGTCTGTAGGTATTGTTACCGCGAAGATCCCACTTTTTTCTCGAAACATCATCTTCAGAACTCGACGTCATATCAACACCCGTGATCCTTCAACTTCGATTGCATGGTTTTAGTTACTACACATTACCATATCTCAATTATATCACTATCTGACGGTCAAATTATGCCATTTTCGAAATCTTAATACAACGCTACCATATCTCAATTACATCACTAACTGGCGTGAGTAATTATGCCATGTTTGAAATCTGGCAACAAATTATGAAATTAAAACTGTTCCCGTTCGTTAGCATTTAGATCACTGGAACATTTATTATTACTTTGGTTTTGAGTTTCCAAAAACTATTGTATATTTTAATATATCTCTAGACACGGAGAGTAACTTACATCTGCAAATTCTTTAACAAGGATATGTATCATATAGAAGGTTTAAGTCACATTTAGTGTATATGCATAGTATGATTGGCTGAAAACAGAGTTTTCAGACAAAGCTCATGGTGTTTTATATATATATATATTTGTTTTAACCTTTGACTTCGGTTTCAGCTGTTTCTCACAGAAGAGCATTTTGAAAAATATCTTATGTCTGTTAAGGGAACAGTGGACTTTCAAACCTAACTTTTTTTTGTTTTGAATGGATTTGCTTGAAATTTGAATATGTGATTAGTACTATAGATATGTAAAGTGGTTAAAATTTAATGATGAAATATTAATAATTCATGAATTATGAATTATATCAAAAATTGGCCTAATTAAAATACTTTATGCGCGTTTTTTGCATATAATACGGTAATTTTCATTTATAGGATACCTTATAGAATTAACAATGAAACTTATTGCTTATTTTAAGCATTCATTAAAAATATAAAGAGAAAAAATGAATAATAGAGAAAACACCCTTTTTATTACGCAAAATACCTCTAAATCATCTTTTCAAGTACAAAATTTAAAAATTCTGAGCTACAAAGCATAATTTTTTTCATTAAGATTTATTTGATATACAGTTAAGTATATAAACCTTAAATTTCAAAGTAATACGATAATTAGAAATGCACCTGGAACAGTTTGAATATTCGTATGACATGAAAATATTTATTTTGAGAAAGACACATTTAAAATTATTGCTATTCGTAACCACATGATATCTAAATTAAATACAAATGCCTATAACTTGGAAAGTAATCACAGAAATTAAAAATTCTTTTTGCAACACATTCCTACTCGTCCGTAGCTTCACAATTCAATAAATAAGAAAATATAATTTTTGGACAAATTTCACAATTTTGAAAGTCCACTGTCCACTTAAGAGGTTTTTACCTCCCTTCGGCGTTCTATGTAATCACCAGACTAGAGTCACTATTTAACAGTTTAGACAGGCTTTAACTTCATACATAGCAAAGTTGTGCTGTTGGAAGCACCTGAAAGTTCCGGGCAAGGAAATTTAATAATAATAAATGTATGTTCTAGAAAAAGTCTTTAAGGACTGAAAAATTTGGAAGGTCTCCGTAAAAGTCCTTAATCATAAAAGAATATTGCCCCCCCCCACCTATATGTTTTATGTGATAGTTGAAACTATCCTCCACGTGGCTCTCAATTTAACCGCCAGTTGAAAATGTTCATAGTTAAACAATTTGATAATGCCCAATCTCCGTAGATAGAAAAGCTCTATGCCTATCTGCAGTTCGGAGATCTGAGACACTGAATTTCGACACCTGCATCTCGACAATCCGTCCGTGTACGTAGCTAGTAAAATAGTAAATCCTGTATCTCTCTCCACACCCCCCCCCCCACACACACACACACACATATATATATATATATATATATATATATATGGCCGTTAATAGACAGCTTAACAAATGACTGGCCGTTTATAGCGGCCAGACATTAATTAAGCTTTCCCTTCCCTTTCCATAAATTCATTTTTGTATATATGAAAGAAAAATGGAAAATTATCGAAAAAAGTAAGTAAAACACGTAAAAACACGTAATACAAATTGTGTCACAAAAAATACATGTATGTATGTATGCAGGTAAGTATAAAATTCCAAAATATTTTTTTTATTCACATATTCAAACACAAACTAATACAATATTCTTATATCAATATCTCTGTATATGAGACCGTAAATTCAAAAGTTCATAATATATATATGTAATAATAATGAATACAATGAATTCTTTTAATACTGACGGAAAAATATATGCGATCGGTTGCTTGTAATTCAAACATCTTTTTACTAAACTCGATTAAAATATATATTGCTAGACAGCTTTTGCCATGCAAATCAATCATACCCTGACATAAATCTCTACCGGTCACAAACAAAATGCGTAAAATGTTTAACACGTTGTCAATAAACACACAACGAGCTTTGCATTTTTCCTAATCACCTGAGATAGCATGTTAGCCCACGAAATATATCGTTCACAGGTAATCATATCCAGGTAGAAAAATCCCCCGGAGATGCCACTAGCAGTTGCCATCGTCGACTGATAAATGCTCGGAGATAATCATCAGCGTCTGCAAAATACGTTCGCCCAATATTTCATTTTTATACGTCACTTTTGCAGTCTCACAGGCACGAAATTGAACAATAAAATTTTTTGTATGCTTGGCTGTGCAAGGACGTTTCCTGAATTTGCAAACAGGGATTGTTATGTACCGTGAGAACGAAAGTATTATTTTTTTTTCCGAATTTTCTTTCACATCTTGAAAATTTAGCATATTAACAAAAAATTAATTTTTCTAGGGGTTTTTCAGTTACGCCTATTAATGAATTCTAATTTAATTCAGGTAAAAACTACCTTGTAAAAGAAGTTTTATATAAAAATTAACCTGCTTAATTAAGTGTGTATTGTTTATCAACTTTATCATATTTAATTGGTTCATAAATTTAAATAAATATATATATATATTAGGGTGTGTCAAAATAATTAATTTTTTTCCGGAACGCTTTAGTGCGGAAAAGTTGCCTATTGTTAAAAGAAGAAAAACGGCATAAAAAATTAAAATCGGTTAACATCTTCCGTTCGCGCATCGTACTTGAAGTTTATGGAAAATTGCAAAAATCAGGATATTTTTGAAATTTTTTTCTGTTAGTTAACATTTTTAAAATAAACCCGCTTTAGTTTTTTCTGTGCAACTCTTCGCTCGATTTAAGACCCAGAACTCACCACGTGGAGATGGTTGCATATCGACTTCCAACCCCACCCTGTCCAACCAACCATCCAATGGGTGTGATATTTAAATTATATTTACATCTATTTACAAAGATTTTCCATAGAGTAGGATTCTTTGGCTTACTCTGTTTTTTACTTTTTCTTTTTTACATCTATACTCATTCAAAGTCTGATTTTTGGAGAAATGAGGCAAAACCGATCTATATTTCAGTGTTGCTCGGATATAGGCATCTCTAGCTTCATGTCCACATACTTTATTCTAGGCCTCTGTCAGAATTTTGACGCACCTCTCCCCAGCCTGGGTGTGACAGGGAAACTTTAGTATTTCTTTGATTGGAGTAGTGTCAGAATTGATGAATGATTTAATATCATCTTCACTTAGGTTCCGTACCAATGGGGAAGGATACACCACACAACAATTCCAATTAATAATTTCAGTGTAATCGGAAGCTTCAAAGTTTATCTTCGGTGGTACGGAATTTCTAACAGTCTTCTTCTTTGGGACAATTTGTCTTGCTTTTAAGATCCCTCTGTAACCAAGCTCCCGAATATGTTCTCTTTCATCAAATTCTTTACATATGTTCTTCTTTCATTGCCAACAGAACATTCTCTGGGTGCGCAATTGCGCAAAGAATGAATTAGTTGAATTACTGGATCGACAACTTGAAGTAATTCGTCGAATAAAAACCGTGATGTTTTCGATTCTTTGAAATACATGTTTTGGTCCGTTAGTCAAATATTTGCTCTTTTTTATGGCAAACCACATAGGCATATATGATTTCAAAATGAAGCCAACTATTTCTTTTGAGTTTACGGAAAGATCTGATGAACTTATATACAACCTAAGGACTCATTCGGTCGCAGTTAGCCATCTGGAATGGGACAAAGGACCAAGGTCTCTATTTGCCAAGTATTCTGGACAATGTCCCAAGGTGATTGCATTTGAAATGTCCAACAAATACTGTTGGTCTTTGCTCAAAAATCGAACAATCTATGGGTTCATAATAAACCACAGGGAGTTTTTCACACCAAGTGAGCTTCTACCCGATTGTCCCACTATAATAATTATGTCTTGCAGTTTCGCCATCAATATGTTGGAAAATGTGGCGAAAAGGAAGCTTATTAAACTGAAGGAGGCATATGCTCAACTGGAGTAGTCATCTTACATGATTTTTTAGTCGGTGGATGACACCGTTCTTCCATCCAGTGTTGATTACATTGCGATTGCACCCTACTACTTCTAGTTTTTCTAGTGATATTGATAGTGATATTGATAGACAAACGAGAAATAATGCTTTGAGTTATATCATTTGATGAACTCGAGGAAGAAGATACATGTCCAATATAAGTTCATCCATGTTCCTGGATAAGAGAATATTGTTCTTCTTTCACATTCCTGCGAAATAGTTGGAATTAAATTTTTCGACGAATAAAGTATCATCTTTTCGTCCGTCAAAGAAAAGACGCCAACTTTACTTAGGAGGTGTGAATTGACTTCAGTTGAGTTCAAACCAGTTCAACCTATTTCAAGTGAGTTCTGGTTCGTTTTGTTCTAGAAAAACGAACGAATAGTAGCACAGTGAAAATTGCGAAATATTGATAAATTTCTGTTTTTTCTAAGACGTTGTGCGAACGGAAAATATTAGATTATTGATCGGAATTTAATTTATTTAGGTTATTTAACCCATGAAACAAGCATAAAAAACTAAAGCGTGTTTATTTTAAAAGTTTTAACCA
This sequence comes from Dolomedes plantarius, assembly GCA_907164885.2. Classification (NCBI taxonomy): domain Eukaryota; kingdom Metazoa; phylum Arthropoda; class Arachnida; order Araneae; family Dolomedidae; genus Dolomedes; species Dolomedes plantarius. The sequence goes on along the minus strand of OU015490.1, from coordinate 196,613,352 downwards.
ACAGAAAAATTACAAAAATATCGTGATTTTTGCAATTTTTCATAAAATTCAAGTACGATGCGCGAACGGGAGAAGTTAACCGATTTTAATTTTTTATGCCGTTTAACTTCTTATTACAATAGGCAATTATTCCGCTCTAAAGCGTTCCTAAAAAAATTTATTTATATTTTTTGACCCATCCTAATATATATATATATATATATATATATATATATATATATATAAATGTGGGGGAAGCAACGACCACAGCAGCATTGGATATAAACATCCTTTATTAGTTAAATATTAAGAAATTAAAATAAACAGCTCGAGAGGGACGTCTTCCCATCTCGGAGTACAGCGATCGTCTGATAAGGCGGGAATACATCATGCGGGCGCACGCACTGACGTCACACAGACAGTAGCGCCGCGTAACGTTTGGAGATGGAGATGGGATATAATTTCCCATATTCGGCCATCATGACCGGAAAGGCGACCTCGCCTTAAGGTACACAGCAAAAATTTATCAAAAACATTAGAACACAGTTAATACAAATATAAAATAACAGTAAAAATGCAAAATATAAAATGTAAAAAATGAAAATAGTTATACAATACCATAGTTGGCTGGAAATAAACTGGCAAAAAAAAAGACACAGCAAATACGAAATAACTAAAAGAAAAAACAATATTAGTGATGACAAGAGAAAAATGGAAAATTATGTACGTGAGAAAACAAAAAAATTAAGTTCTTGAGAGTCAATTGTCAATAGTCTGTTGTAAAAAACAAAGTAAGTTCAGTTGAATAAAAATATCAAGTTATATGCTCAATGGTGTTGGACCAAGGTTTCAGATATTCTGCACAAGTTGAAGTTTTCACTGGTCCGTCGAAGAATGCACACTTTTCAACACCATAAGTGTTGTTTGGTTTTACTTTTGTAATTTTATATGGTCCAAGAAATTTTTGTTTGAGTTTGAGACCAGGACCAAACTGGGTACGCTTGATTGCTACAAGGTCGTCGAGTTGGAAAGGGTGAGCTTGTTTGCGTCTCAGATTGTAAGTACGACGATTTTCGTGTTGAACCTTGCATATTTGTCGTTTAGCGTCTTTACGGAGATCATCACGTTTTTGGAGAAATGTAGATTTTATTTCCTCGTTGATGATATTAACAATTTTGATGTCATGGGGAGAATGCATTTTAGTCCCAAAAAGAATTTCGAATGGAGTGGAATTGATACTACGTTGGAAGGTGGAGTTGATGATTTGTTGAACGGCTGGAACATGGGAATACCATTTTTCCGGGTTGTCGATAGAGAGTTTAGAAAGTACGGCAAGTGGGCCTAGATGGTCAATATGGTACGTGTGCAGGGGTGTGTCGTCTTTTTCGATGGGATGCAGCATTCCATCTTGCTTTCCACGTTTTCTATTATTGAGGATGCATGTGACACAGTTATTGATGCATCGCTGTATTTTCTCTTTCAAGTTCGGGATAAAAAATTCTCTTTGCAACAGTTCTTGAGTACGTAGTACGGCGAAGTGGCCTCGTTCGTGAGCTGCCTGAATTATGTTCGCTTGCATACCTTCGGGCACTACAAGTAAATCAGTTCCTTGAACAGTTTTATATAGCAGATTATTTTTAACGATATAGTCGTCATATGGTGCGGTTGAAACAAGTTTTTTTATAGTTTCGATATGCTCGTCTGATTGTTGTGCTTTAAGAAGTCGTATAAGGACACTGTCCTGAATAATCATGCAACATGGGCTTCTACTAAGGGCATCAACGTGAGCCATTTTTGAACCTGTACGATGTTCGATTTCATAATCAAAGTCTTGAAGATACAATGCCCATCGAGCTATACGTGAGTTAAGTTCTTTTTTACTTAGGGTATTCACAAATGCATTACAGTCAGTAACTATTTTAAAATGGGAACCAATAACGTAGATACGGAATTTTTTAAGTGCTTCCACAATGGCGAGAACTTCAAGTTCGTAGCTTGTATATTTGCGTTCGTTGTCCGACGTCTTCTTGGACATGTAGTAGACGGGATGGAAACAATTATCATACTTGGATTTTTGTAGCAGGACTGCCCCCAAGCCATCAATTGATGCGTCAGTGTGAATTTCAATAGGACTCTTTTGGTTAAAAATACTTAAAACGGGCTGTTGGGAAAGGAGGTGTTTTAATTTTTGAAATGCGGCTTTCTCATCAGTCTGAAATTGAAATGGGGTGTCCTTACGAAGCAGATCACTAAGGGGTTTTGCTATGGTAGAATAAGAGGGAAGAAATTTACGAAAATATCCAGTAAGACCTAAAAAACGTTGGACATCTTTTGTGTTTTGGGGATCAGGATAATTAAGAACGGCTTTAGTTTTGGAGGAGGAGGGGAACAGTTTTCCGTGCTCCACAATGTGGCCTAGAAATTCAATTTTGTTATACAGAAATTGGGACTTATTAAAGTTTATGTCAAGTCCATAATCACGAGCTACAATTAAAACAGTGTTCAGACGTTCAAGAGCTTCAGACTCATTATTTGCTGGAATGATGAGATCATCCATGTATGGGAGTACAATACCTTTGGCAATAAGATCACGAAAAACGGCATTTATGTATCGCATGAAAACAGAAGGACAAGAGCTTAATCCAAATGGCATATATCGGAATTGAAATTGACCTGAATGCGTCACAAAACTGGTGTAACGACGACTTTTTTCGTTTACGGGGACGTGAAAAAATCCATTACGCAAATCGAGTGTACTGAATATGTTGGCATTTTGGAGACGATCCAAAATATCGTCGATCAAAGGTAAAGGGTAATGATTCTTAACTAACTTACGATTTAATTGCCTATAATCTATGCAAACTCTCGGCTGACCGTTCTTTTTACGAACGACAACGACTTGACTAGCGTAGGGGGAAGAACATGGCTCTATAATTCCATTTGTTAACCATTCGTCAATTTGAGCATCCACTATATCACGTTCTGCAAATGGTAAGCGTCGGGGTGTATGGAAAATTGGCTTATCGTCAGTAAGCGTTATATCAAGTTCGATGTTTGCAGTTTTCGTTTTGTTAGGTTTGTAGGCTAACAATTGCTGTTCAACGTCATTACGGGTTTGGCGAGAAATGTTAGGACCAATATCAAAAGAAGGAGGATCGGCTGAAATTGTCATTACAAAATCGTCATGTGCGGCAGAATCATCAGGTTTTGAAATTTTGAAAAACATAGCACCGTCAGGTGTAATAGTTAAATTCGCCTGTTGGATTACATCGCAACCTAGTATGAGATCGAAAGTCATACAGTTATTTGGAACAACGGAGATATTTACTGGAAAAATTTGATCATCTATTTTAATTTCGGAAGCAAAAGAACCAATGACTTTAGTTTTTGAAAAACCAAAACCAGTTAGCATAGTAGTGCTATTCGTCAACGGTGGTGATCCGAGTTTAATCCACGCGGAATGTTTAAGAAGCGTCGAATGACTGCCAGTATCCACTAATCCCGAAAATGTATTATCAAAAATAACAACCGTTTTGCATATAGTAGTGGGAGAAGTAACAACATGCACCGTGTTGACACCGTCATGCGTCGCGGAGCTTTCAATTTGAGGAGTACGACGGCAGTCCGAGGACTTATGTCCAAATAAATTACAAGAAAAACAGAGAGGGCCAAGAGAACGACTAGGGCACGTCTTTGAGATATGTCCAATTGCATTACAATTAAAACAGCGTTGATGAGATTTTGCTGAGCTAGCAACAGTAAATTTTGAGTCACGTCTTTGTGGTGAAGTGTTTGGTTCCGTGTCGCGTCTTTGACCATCACCGGCACGTCGAAAATTCGAACCAATTGTGTTCTTTTGACTAACTACGGTTTCGTATGTTCGGAGTTTTTCTTTGAATTCGGTATAAGATTTTGCACCGTAAAGAATAATTTTCTCTGATGGGGTACCCTGTATTCCTTGTATAGTATACTGAATGACGGAACATTCATCAATAGTATTAGTAGTGCGGTTTGCAATTTCACGCATCGCTATAAAATACTGCATTAAACTTTCATTAGAACGCATGTGACGTCTTTCAAGTTGTCTATGAATTTCAATGGATGTGATTCTATCAGAAAATTCATTTATTAACGCGGTCTTAAATGAATCATACGAATTCAGATTTCTTTGTGAAAACAAAAAAGTTTTAGCATTTCCTGTAACGAGGCGTTTGGCAAAAACCAATTTTTGTTGATCACTGATAGCGGGAAATAAATTAAAGTTATCCTCTACGTCGGCAAAAAAATTGTGAACGGAATATAAATTATTGCCTGTGAACTGGCGACACGAGGTTGAAAGGTCTCGCAACAACAACCAGAAGTGAGAACTCATAGAATCGGGAATCAAAACATCGTTATTGTTTATCAAAACATCATTTCTGCTAGGAGAGGCGTCAAGCCACAGTTGTTTAGTCTGAGTATCTGAGTGAAACGCGGGAATGTTTTGTAAAGGGCTGGAAGTACTTTGACCTACATTTGAATCACTTGCGGGAGACTCAGAAGGAATTTCGTTTTCAGCGTCGCATAAAAAACTCGTATCCAGAGAATTTTGAAATTTTAATAAATTGGAGAGGGCATAAAGAATATTATCGCATAACTCAGTTTTGTTAGTACTGATATTATCTAAATGTAATAAATTAGCAACAGAAATAAAATCGGCGAGTGAAAGATCCTTCATTAAGCATTCTTTATGTTTCGCGACATCGAATTTTGAGGGAAATGAGGAAAATTGACGCATTTTTTTTCGCGATAAGCGGTCGAATTCGGTATAACCGAGTACTTTAATAATTTTACGTTTTGGGTTGTTCCATATGTGAGGGAGTTAGCAATTAGAGGGATATCGCCTAAGGTTAGGGCCATAATGAAAATTGAAACAAATTAATAACACAACTGAGGGGGAAAATTTTAAAATTAAGAAATTACGGAATTTTGAAACATAAACTAACGGGGAAAACAAAAAAAAAATGGGGCCTACCTCGCTTAAGGGAACAGTCCTTGTGGCTCGAAGGGTATCCAATGAGAATAGGATGAATAGTCCACGAAAGTCCAGTTTTTTTTATATAGGTGAATGTGACTATCCAAAATCACGTTATCCAATAGAATGGCACTATATCCAGTAGTGTAGGAATTGCACTAAGTTCTTGAAGATTACACCGTTCAGCAATGCAGCAATTATTTCGTTTCGATTTCAACGTCCGTGGCGAAAAGTTTGTAGATTCGTTGGTTTGTTACAGGTCTTCTAGTATAATTTTTAGTAGATCAAAATAAATATCCTTGGTGAGAGCAGCCGTCTGCTGCAATTGGCACGTCAGCCACAACTAAATTCAAAAACAAAAGTGTTCACAGCCGTCTGCTGGGATGATACTTCTTGTTTTAAACGGGAAACGGGTCTAGGGGGAACAATTCACGCAGGGAAAGCGAAAGAAAGGTCGAGCCCCCAAATGTGGGGGAAGCAACGACCACAGCAGCATTGGATATAAACATCCTTTATTAGTTAAATATTAAGAAATTAAAATAAACAGCTCGAGAGGGACGTCTTCCCATCTCGGAGTACAGCGATCGTCTGATAAGGCGGGAATACATCATGCGGGCGCACGCACTGACGTCACACAGACAGTAGCGCCGCGTAACGTTTGGAGATGGAGATGGGATATAATTTCCCATATATATATATATATATATATATACAGTTGGTTCTCTGTTTAACGACGCTCTACTTAAGGACGATCTCTATTTAAAGACGATATTTCCCGGTCCCGGTCCCTCCGACGTAAAAAAATTCTATTTTAAGACGATTTTGTTTCTATTTAACGACGATTTTTTCTTACGTGGTAGACTTTTTCTTCAACATTTTATCTACTGGAGGGTTACTTTCTGTGGGGGAGTTTGGTTTCAAAAACAGACCCGGAATTTCCTTTATGTTTGTTTCAATCATAGACTTGTTGCAGTGGAAAATACCGGGGGAGGAGGGGGATTACTGTTTCTCGGAAGATCGAACATTCTTCCCTGGTGGATCGAATTTCTTAGTGCGGATGTGTAATCACTCTATTGTACCTACCATGTTGTCATGTGATTTACGAACTGTCCAAAAGCACCCCTCTCTCACTCCTTCTGGGAAACACGTGTTCATGTTTAGAGAATTCATGTTTGGGTGTAGGAGCTCATTCCAGTACGAATACGAGGTGAGCAGAGCAAAATGGCATCAAAGCGAAAGCATCTTACGCTACACGAAAAAGTTAAAATTATTGAAAACTGGGAAGAAAGTGTTGTAATAACAAAAGTCCAATTCGCAAGACAATTTCAGCTACCGGAGTCTACTCTCAAAGGCATTTTAGCAAGCAAAGAGAAAATTCTTGAAGCAGCACAAAAATTTGGTTTGGGATCCAAATCCAAACGGCAGAAAATTCAATGTGGCCGATCAGAAGAGTTTGAGAAGGCAGTCCTGCAATGGTTTCATCAAGCAAGAGCATCTAACATTCCAATTTCCGGAGTGATATTTAAAGAAAATGCTATTATTCTGGCAGAAAAGTTTCGATTGCAAAATTTTCAGGCTTCGGCTGGTTGGCGAACAAAGTTCAAAGAAAGATACGGACTTGTATTTAAAAGCATATCTGGCGAAAGTGGCTCCGTAGATGAAAAAATAGTGGATGAATGGAAAATAGTGCTGAAGGGGAAATTAGATGGATATGATGAGAAGAACATATTCAATGCAGATGAGACGAGCCTATTCTACAATATGGTGCCTAATAAAACCTTAACGTATATGGGCGAAAAGTGTTTTGGTGGAAAACACAGTAAGGAACGATTGACTGTTTGACTGTGCACTAATTCGGATGGATCTGAGAAATTTCCACCACTAGTTATAGGCAAATCAAAGCAACCAAGGTGTTTTAATAATATCACCAGGAAACCTTGTGAGTACCGCAATAACAATAAAGCGTGGATGACATCACACATTTTTATTGACTGGATTAGAAAATTTTATGCAAAAATGCATCGAGAATAGTTAAAAGTTTTACTTTTAATCGACCTATGCACTGCACATACTCCAAATATCCCTGGACTTACATATTTCACTATCCATTTCTTACCAGCTAATTGCACTAGCAAGTTGTAGCCATTATACCTGGGAATCATTCGCAGTGTGAAAGCATACTACAGAAAGTCTTTAATTAGGAAATTAATAAACAATTCGGCTGACAGTATAAAAATTAGAAAATTTACAATCTTGGAAGTAATGCACATGATAACATCAGCATGGAAAGAAGTTTCTTTATCCACAATAAAAAACTGCTTTCGCGTTGCTGGAATTCACAAATAACTTGTAGTGGAACTGCAAAGTACGGATGTAGAAATCAACGAAGATGACATTATCCCTGAAGAATGGAGAAGTCTTGTTGAAGATGAGGATGTTTCAATTCAAGATTTCTACAATTGTGATAAATATGTTTTAACAACAGATTTCAGAAATGTAGAACAAATTTATGAAGATATTGTAAACGAAAACACAGTGTCACACGAAGGAGGTGAAGTTGAAGACACGGAAAACGAGACACTGCCACCGTCTTACACAGATGCAATTTCTGCTCTAGATGTTCTCCAACGCTATATTACATCGAAAATGGAAGGCGACTCATTTAACATTTTAGAAAATCTGGAAAAGAGAATAACGAAAACAAGGCGAATGAAGCAATCAAAACTTTTTGAATTTTTTAAAACGCAATTTATTGTAATGTTTGTACTCTTTTTTTCTTCAATGTAATTTAAAATAACTTTTTGTGAATAAAATAATGATGATAATAAAACTTACATTTTTAAACATGCCAGTATATTAAGAAATATATTGACAGTCCTAAACCTGTAAAGTGGGAAGGGAAATGTTATTTTTTCACAAATTCTGTTTAAGGACGATCTCTACTTAAGGACGATTTTTCACGGTCCCTTGAAAGTCGTTAAACAGAGAACCAACTGTATATATATATATATATATATATATATATATATATATATATATATATATATATATATATATATATATATATATATATATATATGTCAGAACTTAGTTGAGAAAATAATAATTAATTTAAATTTAAAAGGGGTTTGGGAATTAAATTACTTTCGTGGCGTAATTCGCCTCTAGTTCTTCGTATTTCAAGACGCACGAATTTTTGAAAGTGAAATTCCCCTTTTCATTATATAATCGTGGTGCGTCTGTGATTAAGCGTCCGAAGAGAAACTCTTATATAATTCCCCTTGGAGAAGATGTCTAGATTGGGCTCTGCGCATGTGCAGGGAGAGTTGGCGCGCGGAATTGACCTTGAGATTGTCAGAGCGCGGGATTGAATCGTTGCTGGTGGACGTGCGTTAGCCGGGTCCACAATTTAAAAATGGCGAGAGCTGAAACACGCAGATTTGGAGAGGTGGTCTATACGAAATTGAACTGAATAAACTCTACTTAACTTAGACGATGCTGAGTACTTTTTGAGTGTATGCCTTCCTTTGATACCATGGACTGTAAAACAAGAAGATTGCAAACGATATTTTATAGCAGGCAAAACTAACGCCTGTAATTATATAATTGTACACAAACGAACCAAATGTTTCAGGTTTGAGATGTAAAACTCTACATACTGCGAAAAAGAAGAATTTAAATTTTCTGTGTGTTCATATACATGTAGCTAAAAATTCAGTGATTTTTATATAAAAATCAAAAATTGCATGTTCATGAGAGGAATACTAATATAATTTATATGGATGTATGACATCAATGATTCACTATTAATTAAAATATACGATAACATATATATATTTAACGAAATTATAAATGTATTATTCGGATATATACAATAGATAGCATTAATCATTGACATATTTATTAAAATTTGCTGCACTTTGTTTTTTGCAATGAATTACTGACGAATAAGGATAATTTTAATTTTAATTTATTTCATCTGAAAACCATGTAAAACTTGATTAAAAAGTTCGTACATGATCTTGTAAAAGAGTGTTTAGTGCTGTGAATTTATGAAAGTTGTTTCAGCATTCATTTAAAAATTTTACTCACTATTTTTCGAGTATATATTTTTTGCATATCATTTATCCTCCAAAATTATGTATTTATTTAATTGAAAAAGAAAATTCTGGTTATTTTACGGTTGTCTAATTTCAATTTCCCTAATTTTCTTGAAAGAAAGAATTTTGTGAATGTTTTACTCAGTTATTCTTTAAAATAGTACTTCACTAGTTTTTGAGTATAGATTTTTAAAAATTTCATTTACACCAAACTATAGAGTATTCATTAATTGAAAAAATCCTGATATTTATTGTTGTTTAATTCATATTTCCTCATTTGCTTCAAAGTAATGACTCTATGAATGTCTTATTAAATTTTTCCTTAACATTGTATTCATCATATTTTCGACTTCATATTTTTTACCCCAAAGAATAATTTTAAGAAATTAATATAATTTTTAAACATTAATATAATTTTAAAAAATCGAGATTTATTTCTATTGCCTAATTCATATTTTCTCCATTTTCTTCAAATTTCTTAATGATTTATTCAGTTATCCTTTAGCATTTTAATCACTAGTTTATCCAGAGCATATGTTTTTGCATTCAATTTACACCAAAATATTAATTAATATTTTAATTGAGGAAAAATCTGATGTTTTACTGTTGACTAATATATATTTCCATCATTTTATTCAAAGTAAGGTCTTCATGAATGTTTTATTTAGTTTTCCATTAACGTTGTACTCAACAGTTTAACAAGTGTATATTTTTAATCTCAAAGTATTACTCATAATTTAACTGATAAAAATACTAATATTTTATTGTTGAATAATTCATGTTTCCCTCATTTGTTTCTAAGTAATAATTTTATGAATGTTTATTCTGTTTTCCTCTAACATTGTACTCAGGAGATGTCCTAGTTCAAATTTTTACCCAAAAATATTAAGTACTAGCTGAAGTACCCGGCGATTCCCGGGATTTTAAGAATGTTTGTTAACCAAAATCAATTTAAAAATTAACACAGTATAAATAACATAGAAAAAATATATGTGAAATGTTATACACGTCTCAGAATTTCAGCCTTTCATCATTGTAGTACTAAAATCTGAAAAGTAAAAATGTCAAATTCTCTAATGTTTGTTAACCAAAATTAATTCAAAACTAAGCACAGTATAAATAACATAGAAAAAAAAACCCGTGAAATCTATAAATATATAAATTTATAATAAACTCCTCAGAATTCAGCTAGAATTAGCCTTTCATCATTGGGGCAAAAAAAAAAGAAGCTGCAATTACAGGTTCAGCAGAAATTTCAAATAGAACCATGATATGACTGCAGAGTTGCCTCATAAAAAAATGAAGTGTTTGATTAAGGGCTGCAAACCATTCAACTCCTCTCCACATTTAACTACTATAAACATCCTCTACATATTAAATTCCTTTTTTATGGATAATAAACTCCTCAGAATTTTGGTACATTCAGCCTTTCATCATAGTACCACTAAAAACTGAAACATCCTCTCCAGAAATATAAATTTATTAATTTCAATAATTAAACACACACAAATGTATAAATTACGCAAAAGTTTTTTAACCAACATTTGAATAATTCGTAAATGAAAAAGCATATGAAAATAAAGATAATAAGAACTTCCGGAATCGAAATTAATTACCCTTAATTTTTAATTCATAAAAAACCAACATAATATGAATAAAAACGATAGTTGTTTAAAACCATATGAAAATAAAGCTATTATAAAGATAATAATACCAAAAACCATAAGAAAATAATGCTCGCGCATGAAGTGAATGTTACGATATAAAGATAGTAATAATAACATAAACCGCGTGCATAAAATATTTAGCTGTCCAAGCGAAATAAATTATTTTTTAGAAAAAAACTACTTTTAATTTGTACGATCCACAAAATTTGTACGATCCGTATTCGAACCCGGGTTGTGGAACGTAGAAAATGAACGATTTTACCGAATGCGCCACGATGACATGCTGCTTTATTGAGTAAATAGAAAAATATTCGTACTAAGATTATTGGAAAGTTGCTATGGGTTGGTGAATATACATGTATTTATGGAGTAAGAGGAGTTTTAAGTCAGAAATAAGTTAGCAGGGTAGAAGCTTAGTCTTTAACTCTTCAATACACACAACGACATAAGCGAGCGGGATTGCAGTAGCGATTAAAAAAGATCTCGTGACACTTAGCGTGGTTGATTCGAATTTTCCATCGCGTGTGAGAGTGTCAATATGCCGTTGGATCACGATTTATTTTTAGAGTATAAAATCTGACTTGAAAGATTATTATTTTCATTTATTATTCTGGTTTAATATATGACTTTAAACTTTTTGATTTTATTTATTTTTATCTTTTCACTCGCTGTTTGCCAGCTAACCCTAACGTGGACGCCATATTCAGAGGGGTGATTCCACAAAGAGTAACAGCTTACATTTAGTTTAAAAAATTGTTGGTTTTTTATTAATTAAAAATTAAAAAAAATTAATTTCGATTTTTATGAGTTCTTAAGTTCCTCGGCTGTTTTTAAAGACGACTGTATGTAAAATTTCACGATCGCTGCTCCTAAACTGTGGATTTCTATACAATTATAGACAGACAAATTTTCATTTTTATATATTAGATTAATCTAATTTTTTAAAAATCCCTATTTATTACTGTTTTCAAATTCATATTTACCTCATTTTCTTTAAGTTTCTTATGAATGTTTTGTTTAATTTCTATTTTTTCGAGAGCTTATTTTACAAAGAAATATTAATAAATATTTTAATTCAGGAAAAACCTGATATTTTACTGCTGACAAATTCATATTTCCATCATTTCCTTTAAAATAATAGGGAGTATTTTGAATAAAGAACCCGTTCAAGCGGTTGGCCATCTTTTCGGTCATTAGTCCCAGATAGCTTTCATACAAAATATCCTTTGTCAACTGCAGCTGTCAAATGCTTGCGGCAACTTCGGGAGATTTTCTCCTTATATCTGATTAAAAGCAGTCGATATGTATCGTTTCTGAGATCAGTTCTCATCAGAATTCTGTACGAATTTGGAAGATTATTTAAAAGACACGATCAATCTGCTTCGTGTTCAATTTTGATATCATTGTTTAGAATGTGATTTCAATCTGAAAATAAATGAAATTTTGGAATTTTTTTTCAATAGCTTGGAAGAAAAATCTTATTTAGTGTTTATTTAAATATATGTAGTATTTTCTAAATTGCCTGTTACATGAATATCTGTTTTGGGATAAAAATATTTATATTTCAATCATACCACTTTGTTGAGATTTTTTTTTCCTTTATTGAAATTTCAGTGAATTAAATAGCAATCATCTAATATTTTTTAATTCGGAAATAACTCTAATACTAGGTATGTTTACTTCGTTAAAATATCTTTTCAATATTATCTAACTACTACAGATGGCAAAAGAAAGATAACTACTGAAGTTAAATATTTTCCCTTTTTCGATGTTTTAAAAAATTATGATAGATCGTGTAACCTCAGTGCCATTTGTAACGAAATAAATGTCGCATGAAAAATTACTTACTTACTTACTTACTTACTTACACACACACACACACACACAGACATATATATATATATATATATATATATATATATATATATATATATATATATATATATATATTGTTCCGTTTTCCTGGGTTCGATAGGGTTGAATAAATCCTTTTCAGGAAGTGCACACAAATTAAATTTATTATTCTGTAAAGTCTTCAGGCGCATATACAAATTTAAACAGAAAACACGCAACATCCGTCTTCTATACAGCAGAAAACACAAACCAGGATAACAGAGTATTCAATAAAATATACGCCTAACGCACTTTCAATAATTTAATTCTCTCCAGAAAAGAACACTCTCTGAGTCTTGAGATAATCCTGACATTTTCATTGAACCAGTGTCAGGATTATTTATAGACTTCCAAAGCGCTCTCTATCAGTCGGCCAGCTAGAAATCTCCAGAATATTTGAGAAAGGTCTAGAAGATTGACGACCATTTGGCGACCAAACTAAGTCATCAAATCCATCTCCAATTTGGTAATAACTCTCATATTTGGCAAGATTACCATAGTTTCGTAAAATCCGTAACAATATATATATATATATATATATATATATATATATATATTTATATATATACAAGGTGTCCATAATCAAAGTCCCACTTTCAAAAGGCTGCAAAAAAAGAACCACTGGTCAGAATGACTTCAAATTTGAACTGAATATACTGGAAGAAGAGGGAAACGGTTTAGCATAATAAAAATGCTCCGAAATGTATCAATAGATGGCGCTGTAAGCGGCATAACGAAAGTGGATTCGGCTACAAGTGACATTTTGCATCGAAATACGACGGCTTTGGCATGAGTAGCACAGTGAACCAACTGTAGTGTTCAATGTGCATGTGTGTTTGGGTCGTTTGACGGAAAAAATGACTTCCAAGTCAGTCAACAGTTGTGGCACTGTTAGTGGAAAGCCCATCAACCAAACAAGGTCGTACCAGATTGGATGGGAAACATTGGTTTTTAATTGTCCTTGAGCCAAAAAACGCATAAAAAGCAACAATGATAACGCCTGTTAATTATCGCTAGACTTGCGGCAGACAGGTTCAATATGCTTTCCACCATTGTCCGCCACAAGCTGAAAGCGATAAACAGCATGTTCCACAACAGACCGGATCTGTGTTGCGTAATCCGTGCCTTCAATTCAGCTAAATTTGCAATCGGGCCACTGTACACAACATTTTTAAGATAACCCCACAGCGAGAAGTCACAAGAATTGAGGTCTGGTGATCTTGGAGGCCAGGCTGTTGGACAATGACGGCTGATAAGTCGATTATTTCAGAAATGCCTCTTGAGCAGTTGCATGACTGGCTTTGCGATGTGAGGAGGAGAGCCATCTTGCATGAAAATGATTTTATTCAGATATGCACTCTGTTGAAGTGATGAACTGACCTGGCTGCGCAAAAGACTCGCCTACCGTTTACCATTCACGGTACAGGTAACAGGACCCACAGGACCTATCTCCTAAAAAAAAATGGCCCTACCATACACGATGCCGTCAACCCGCACCACACAGTTACCTTTGGCGAATGCATCGGTACTGGTTGAGTGGCGAATGGGTTTTCCTTTGCCCATATCCTGCAATTTTGTGTGTTGACAAACCCGTGGAGGTGGAAATGGGCTTCATCTGTCCACAAAGTGTTCCTTGGCCATTCATTGTCCACTTCCATGCGAGAAAGAAATTCCAGAGCAAAAGCCTGTCTTCTTGGCAGGTCAGCAGGAAGCAACTCCTGAACATGTGTAATTTTGTATGGATAGCAATGCAGGATATTGCGTGTAATTTTGTGCACCGTACTCGCAGGCATGTCTCAATACCATGTCGGGCAATACCTGTAATAAGTGGTTATCCAAGCGTGCACTGCACGCTTGGATAACCACTGCTCGTCCCTTCCTCTCATGCTGTGGCCACATCTTCTACCACTACTGACGTCGAAGCCATTGATTTCCTCCCTCTGCCAGATATCTCTTCAAAAGAACCTGTTTCTTCAAATTTCTGAATGATATTCTTTAGACCCTTTGCAGAAATCGGACCACAGCCTTTTTTCATTTCCTTTAATGACCGGAATTTCTTTAAAGCTGCAGACATACAGTCGTCCTTCTTGTAGAAGAGCTTCACCAGAAGAGAGCGATCCTTCATTAAGAGACTCATGACATGACAGCTACTCAGACAGCTACTCATGACAGCTACTCAGATACAATATGATGGGAACGCCACATATCCCGCGCTTTTATACCACATGCAATGTGTCGTGCGCATAAGTGTCTCTTAATTAGTTTGCATAGTAAGCCGCTTACAGCGCCATCTATTGATACATTTTGGAACTTTTTTTAATTATGCCAAATCGTTTCCCCCTTCTTCCAGTATATTCAGTTCAAATTTGAAGCCATTCTGACCAGTGGTTCTTTTTTTTTGCAGCCTTTTGAAAGTGGGACTTTAATTATGAACACCCTGTATATATATATATATATATATATATATATATATATATATATATATATATATATATATATATATACTAGGATTATTGCCCGGCGTTGCCCGGGTAGATATATAGATATAAAATTTTTCATGCATTCCATCAAAAAAATAGTAGGCTGCATCCCCCCCCTCCCCCGCTCTTCATGTTCATCTGGCCAGACAGAATGCGCTTAGAGCGTTTCTAATGAAATGATATACAAACAATAAGAAAGAAAGAAACTTTGAGGCTGTGGACCTTCTGATTATACGTCTGATTTTATTGAGAATTAATAACACAGTGTTGCGCTATTCGCACGTTTGGATTGAATAAGTTTACTGTTTAATTATATTTGGTAGATACTGTTTAATTAGATTTAATTAAATTTGTTTGATCCACTGTTTAATTAGAAATAAGTTTTATAATTTACATTTGCCTTTATTTTTTATTTTTCCTTTAAAAACGCAGTTTTTTCCATATCACCCAAGAGACGCACTTTTTTCCACATCACCCAAGAGGTAAAGTGCAGGATGCGTTATTCCCTTTATTTAATCAAATTAAGGCGGGATTCCGCATGAAGCCTAGGATAAAAGTTTCTTTATTTCTTTTTGTTTGTATATCATTTCAGTAGAAACGCGCTAAGCGCATTCTGTCTGGCCAGATAAACATGAAGAGTGGGGGTGCAGCCCAGTATTTTTTTGATGGAATGCATGAAAAATTTTATATCTATATATCTACCTGGGCAATCATTCTTTAAAAATAATTTCATTCTTTTTCTTATGCCTTAATATAACTAATGGACTAATAGTTCGGAATGAAAGTTATGTGTCGTTATGTTTCTATGTTTAAAGATCTTTTCCTCCCACTGCTTAAAAAACCCCAAAACTCTAAAAGATTTATCTTATATGATTTCACGGAATAGGTAATTCAAATACATATCGTATGTTAACTCTGTTTCGCGAACTTAGGGGAAAAACCTGTAGAACTCTTAAACTTCTTCCCATTTTATGATCCTCAAACAATTAATATATTTAGTTCAACAGAAGGCTTCCAAAAATTGGCCATGGGACAAACTTAATTTTTCTTTTTTTGTCTTCCTTTTTTTCCCAAATTTTATTAAGTTTATTAGTTTGAACGCCCTTGTCTAAAATTGTCTGAAGCAGCGGTTCTCAACCTTTTTAAAGACCCACGACTCCACTAAACGTAAGGAAAATAAAATAAACACATCGCCCCCCCCGGTAACCCCCAGACCAACTCTCAAACCACCCCCAGATCATCCCTCAGAACAAACCTCTTTTCCCCCGCGTATCGAATTTGACTGGTTGTGGTGAAGGGACTGCATCCACATTTAAGAGGTACGTTTAAGGGCACAAAATTCATTAAAAAATTAATTTTAAAAAAACTAATTGAGCCCCAAATTCCGTTTTTGCTGCGTTAAGTTTCTCGGGTCCTAAACATTAACTGTGCCGAATTTGGTCCCGGTGGGTGAAACAGTCTATGATTCTATAGCGGTCAAACAAACAGACAAGCTCTTTTCTATATACATATATATCCCTAATCTGCTTTATTCTCTCTTCGCCCTTATGCAAAGGCCCGGGCGTTAGTCAGCAACTGGTGATCTGGTGATATTATAGTCATACGATTCCAGCCCGTACTTTTTCTGACGTAATCAGCGGTCGAGGCCAAGGACTCTCTCAAACCGCGAGATAGAATACATGTCAGACTATTATATCATTTAATAATTATTTATTCATATTACTTACTTTAGATTTAACATCAACCGACCTAAAAAATATAGTTAATTATAGTTTAAGCTTCTAGACATTACTTACTTACTTACACACACACACACACACACACACATATATATATATATATATATATATATATATATATATATATATATATATACAGTGGAATCTCGATCTATCGTTTTTCAAGAGACCGATTGAAATGAACGATTAATCCGGGAAAACGATCGATGCAGAAACAGAACAAAGTAATATGATCGTTGGGACTGGATAAAATGAACGACACATACGGAAAAACGATCGATCGAGATTCCACTGTATATATATATATATATATATATATATATATATATATATATATATATATATATATATATATATATATATATATATATATATATATTATTCTTCAAATATAGCAATAGAAATCAATACAGAAATACCATAAAGTATTTTTATATAAATATAGAAAAATAATTTTTTAACTAATTTTTATTTCTATTTCAATGCTATGTTCACTCATTGGTGATACAGAAAGTAAACACGCAACTATGTCAATTTAAAAAACACTTCGAATATTAACGAAATTTCTGGCTTTCGATATTAAAAAAAAATACATTTTTTTATATTATTTCGTTGAGAGATGCTGTAGGAAGTTATAAAGCTCAACATGATAAATTATTGATGATTGATATGATCAAAATATGTGACAGAAAAAAAAACACACGATATACTTTAAGCAGTGAGAAAACTTATTCCATTTAAGTTGATTTTTAGATTTCCTTTCTAACAGATAAACAATTAAGAGGAAATAAAAATCAATCCGTGACCTACAACAAAATATGAACAAAGTCAATTTTTATCGACCGCCTTCATTCTAAAACATGGTCCTAAATATAAATTATTTATGAATTTTTTTTTTCTTTTACACTGCCTTAATTGTATAGAAATGGACAGTTTTTTTTTTATTTATCCGTGTCCAAGAAATAAAATCTATTTAATTTAGCTTTTAAAAAACTTGTTAATACCCACTATTATAATGGAAAACGCTGTTTAAAGTCGATTATGTTCTTTGGACCCTCTCTCCTTCTTTTATTAGAGGAGCTGTCTCTTTCGTAGTATGTAACTAGATCATCCCCCCCCCCCCTACTGAGTCTGATCCAAAATAATATTACAAACTCTCGTTTTGTATTTATCTCTTTAAATGATCTGTAGTCTAATACTGTACGTCAGAGGTAAACCATCATAAGTGAATTTTCCCATTTTTCAGGAAAACTTTGTGATGGTTTACCTCTCATCAGGACTTACATATGAGGTAGTTTATGTATATATTTCTCCCGTCATCTTGTTTTGCATATAGGACAGTTTTCATCAAAGAAGCTCCATCCAATAGGAATCACTTACAATAAAAATATCGCAAATGAAGAAAATTCACTTATGATTCCTACTTCTGACGTACATAATAGTGATCAATGATTCGGTAATTTTTCTTTTACAACTGAAGATATCAACTAAAAATAAAAATAAATGAACATGTAAAAAATAAAATTGAGATAATAAATTTAATTTAATTTAATTAATAAAATAAAATAGGTAAAATGGAATAAAATAAATTAATCGAATAAATTAAATGAATAAATAATTGAGAAAATAAAAAATAAAATAGGATATCTGTATTTATAATATATTTTTTTTGGAGAGGGGAGCCAAAATATTCGAGCACTTTCGTGAGGTGTAGCACAGGCAAAATTATGTTGCGATCATAAATATTTGACCAAAAACTACGTATAATGTAAAACGTATTTATCCATATCAGAATAAACATACCAGACCCTTTATATGCACAATTAAAAACCCAAATATTTTTTTATAAGGCACAATGATATTACTGACCACTCTAAAGGCCAGGTACTAATACTGCGTTTAGCTTTGCATTGTAATGACAACATCGGATTTAAAACAAGTATCCGAATATTGATGCTTCCGTTATACCTGACCAATTATTGCTGGAATGCTGGATATGATGGAGTGTTTTGATGAATTCTATTACTAAGCTCCAACGCCCTTTTGTTAATTGAACTGCACAATATATGGAATTTTACATGCACTTTTATGTTATCCTTCTTGTATACTTTCCGACATGGACGATACATTTTGCTTCCAGAATTTTTGCTGCATGTCTACGGCATGAAGCATCTCTTAATAAGAAAGGTTACATATGCTCAGGTAGATATATACAGTGCATCTAACAGTAATAGACCAAGATATTGTCTTTATTAATTTTTCCTCACCGTGGCTCTCAGAGAAGAATTTGCAAAGGGAAATTCAGTCTAAATTATTGCCATTGACTAACAATGTGCAGTCAATCCACCCCATTAATGAATAAACAACCATCTTTCTAGCATAGTTGTGCAAAACTTAGGTTCCTTGAATATTAATCGACATGATACCCTAATAAAGTGGTCACATTTATTAGAGTGGAAATAGAAAGGTCTCCTGTATGCGCATCATCAATGGACTTAAAATTTCAATCAAAATTTTGTCAGTAAAAGTTGAAACTTTGCTCCACTGTTCGTGTATACCGTTTGATTTTCCTTTCTGTGCGTAACTGATTACACCTAGTCATTTGCTGGAAATAAATTTTAAGAGATTGATTCTTCTGAATTTTTTCGCGCATGCGTAGTTACTTAACAGCTAGCTAGCTAGACAGTCCACGACAAGTGTGGGGGGGGGGGGGGGGGACTTAAGTGTATGCCTGCTAGGTATGGAGATTGGTATATTTGTCACATGTTACGCTTACGATCAATTCTCTATTAGCATTTCTTGGGTCTGTACACCAACGGTTTTGTGCTGTTGTAACAACTATTTATACTTTTTTACTACAAACGGCTATTGAAAACGGGTCTTTTAACTAAAAGCTGGGATTCTAAAAACAAAATTAATAAATTGAAAAAACACTATTGGGACAATGTAAGAAAAACTAAAGTTTTTATTTTTCTTCCTGGATATTTATGAATCTTTTCATTTTTAAAGATTGGATTTTAAGGAAATAAAATTTACTTATAAAAAATTCATATTATTCCTTATTCAGTTTTATTCAGTTTAATCAGCAAGCAATTTTATTAATTTATACACTTATATTTATGTTGCCTTCCATCACCATTAAAATTTTATAGAGAAAAGTAATTAAAAACACTTAAGATATTTTTTTAACTTAATGTGTTACTCTAAAAATTACTATGCGCCATTTATGAATGAAGGTATGCAACAGCACTTAGCGAGTTCAAGAAGAATTGTTAATGCTTTGCATTTTCAAAGAGGTAAAGATTTTAGCGAGTATTCCAAAGACATGTACGGAGAAATAAAGCATAATTACTCTATACTTTAACAACCTGGTGCTATGAAAAAAATAGTCTCTATGGAAACTTTGTTAATTGGGTCTCGGTGTTCATGCTCGGAAATTTTTGTTTCAGAACTTGGTAAGTGAGCAGAGATGGTCTAACAAAGGCAAATAAAAGTTTGTTCTTTAAAAATGGCTACTAATTAACAGCCACTTCATTAGCAGTTTAAGAAAGAATGTTTCCCTTTTTATGGGGAACTGGGTACGTTTAAGGAGGTCCTTTCTTCTAATAAGAGCTAAAAATCTCGTGTTAAGGAGTTATTACAATGCCCTTAGACAACTTTGAATTATTTGAGCCTCTTCTTTGGAAAGTGAATGAATATTTTGGTTAACAATAGCACTTAGATAGTCTAATTATTGGTTACATTGATTTATTTATATATAATTATCAATCATTCTAATTTAATAATCATACATCCACAATGCTCTTAGACAACTTTTAAATATTTTATCCTCTTCATAGGAAAGAGAATGAATATTTTCGTTAACAATATCATTTAAATAGTCTAATTATTTATTTCATTGATTTATTTATGCATAATTATCAATAATTCTAATTTAAAAATCATACGTCTACAATGCCCTTAGGCAACTTTGAATTATTTCATCCTCTTCATAGGAAAGTGAAGGAATATTTTGGTTAACAACAGCTCTTACATATTCTAATTATTATTTACATTGATATTTTATGCATATTATCAATAATTCTAATATAATAATCATATGTCTACAATGCTCATTGACAACTTTGAATTATTTCAGCCTCTTCATAGGAAAGTGAATGAATATTTTGGTTAACAATAGCACTTAGATAGTCTAATTATTGGTTACATCGATTTATTTATGTATAATTATCAATATTTCTAATTTAATAATCATCGATTACTTATTTTTTACAACTCAGTCGGGTTTTTTAAGTATAAATGTTTAGTACACAACTACTCAACTGAAATTTTGCTGAGTTATCCTCTATTCATAGGTTTTCATAAAATGTAGGTTAATTTTGTTATTGCGTTAAAAATAAGAATTTGCTTAGACATAATTCAATTAAATATCCCAATATATCCAAGGATAATCTAGAACGTGAAACTCCTGATTCGTGGGCTTTCAGTGTATTAAGAGTTAATATTTGGTAAAATAAATGCTATACTGGTCGTTTAAATGCCCTTAGAAGAACTTAAGTTACTTCAAAAGGAAATCAAGTAGGGGGCGCTGGACTGAGTCTCTGATGTTTCGAAGCCAATGTTAAGTCAATGGGGAAGTTCTATGGAAATTGCTAATTCGCATTCAAAAATTTTTGAGAAAATTTTTTCTGCATAAGATACCTGAAGACTTAACAAATGGCGCTCGTTTATCAATTTTTGGTTTTCTCTTAAAATTTAATTTTAATTGATTGTCGAATTTCTGAACTAAAAAAATAAGCGGTACTTATGCTTTAAACTCTTTATAAGTACTCGGGATCAAATAATAATGCAAATTGAAATAATGCTCGCCATTCCTGAAGCTTTTTGCTTTTCAGAGATACTTTTTTCTTTATCTTACGTTAATTAGGGTTAGTAAAATCAGTTTCCATATACGATCAGTTTATGACCCAGTAGTGAAATATATAGAGTTTTGGCACTTCTACCCTACCTTGGGTGTAGATAATTTGAAGTGGCACTCTAATGAATTAGATTCAAACACAGTTCTAAATTAATAAACATTTATTTGAAAGTGACACATATTACTTTGCTTTTCAGCATAAGCATATGTACTAGTACGAGATATATATAACATTCATACAAGGAATATTCTTTCAGTATAGACACTTGCAAAGAAATTCAGTTTGAAATACTCACAATACTTGAACATCAAACCAGCAGTGCTGTTACGTAAACTTTAGGCCACAGAACGCTAAATAACTTTCGTCTAACACGAACTCGCGTAGGTTAGCATCAACCTAGCTAAAACACCACTAGCGGCTGCTCGCAAAACTCCTTTCACTTTCTTTCATCTCCTCTCACTTCGTTTCGTTTCCTCAACACTTCGTCTCTTTAATCTAGCTCCTTGGTATTTATACCAACACCATATGCCTTGAAATTTGCATATCTTAAGCGGCTTCTTTAACTTTATTCACATAAAAGTTCGATTATTGTGAATCGAATCTTATGTAAACCTTACAAATGCTCAGCAAAATCTCTTCCAGAACTGAAAAGCAAAGATTCTGGGTTCAATTTCAAGGTTACCCGAATCTAATTTAACTGAAAATTAAAATGATAAATGTGAGGATGTGCTACCTAGTGGATTTAATTTTTAAGATAATTACTAGGAAATATCGTAAGGTTTGTTACAAATAATTAATATTTCAATATAACCTGAATAATTCATATTTCAAGTCAATTTTGCATAGCGATGTTATCAGCAAAATTAACCTGAAAAAAAATCCGAACTGTCCAGGTAAATATCTACTAAAGGGAAACTGATCAATATTTGAATACGTAATTGTTTGAATTTTTTTAATTTTACATCATTTTAATCTTATCTGACATCATTTTAGTGCTTTGTACTATCGACTTTTTCTTCCAATATGGGGTTTTTATGTAGCATACAAAATATATCTCTCTCAAAAAATGCACAAAGCAGACATGTAGCATTAGTTATTATCCGTGTGTAAACACCTTCTGGAAAAATTCCTTTATCTCTGGACACCATGCATAAACTGGGTCAAAAAATAAATTTGCAGGTGATGCTGAATACATTTCATTAGGAAAATGAAATTTTTATTAACTTCACCTTTAATATAAGCCCATTATCATTTTAATTAAGTAGAAAACGCAAACTTTAAAAAGACGTGTTAAGTAAAAAGATACCTCTAGTGTGTTTAAAGAAATACGAAAATTGTATCTGAAACTTGCGTGTCCTAAGATTTGCATAATTATACCATCAGTCACACCTGTTCAGGTGTAGTGAAAAAATATTCTGGTATGTGGTGTAAATTAAAATTTATGTGTTCATGATAATCATTAATATGATAATATTTATTTATAATCTTTATTTTATTGTGATAATAAATAAGTCTATATGCTTCTGGGAAGTTCATTATCACGATAGAAGATTAATTTATTCATAGTTTTTTTTTCTAAACAAAAATGGTAGAATGAACGTATATATGGTTTTCTTTTCAATGCATTTAATATATTCAACTAAAAGTCATATTCTGTTAGTTTAATTAATTTAATTAATGCAAATAAAGGAATTAATTATATCACTTTTTTCGGTTTTACATAGAAACATATTTTTAAAATTTAATTATGGCGATATTGTCTTTTATTGCACCATTTGAAATTACCATAAAAATTTTATGCGATATATAAAACTATTTTATTTCAAGTAAATACGTAAATGCAGTTATTATTCCTATTGTGATTTCTTACGTAACTAAAGAAATATCGATGTATTTTAATCTCTTTGGTCTAAGCTTTTTAAGGAATGCTTAATAATGCATTACTAAATGCGTCCCGTAAGTCAAGTGACCAATGATTCTCTTTCATAAGAACCCATTTTGAAAGACCATTCTTAGAGTTGATTTTCAATTTAATCAATGCAAATAAAGGAATTAATTATATCACATTTTCGGGTTTTACATGGAATTTTTTTTACTTTAATTATGGTGATATTGTCTATTATGACACCATTTCAAATGACCATAAAAATATAATGCAATATATAAAACTATTACATTTCAAAGAAATACGCAAATGGTGCTATTATTTCTATTGTGTTCTGTTACATTACGAAAGGTATATCGATGTACTGTAATCTCGGACTTGTGGCGGCCCCAGCGGTACAGCGCGCTGGTGTTCGGTGCTGAGAGTGCTCGGATCGAATCCTGGCGTCGCGCCATGAAAAATGCCTCCGTTCATGTCGAGCCTTCATAGGGGTAATTCTGTCCGCCTATATGGTGCCCCCACCATAAAATGGGCAGTAAAGATTGCGGCGTAGTATAGGCGAATGTTTGACGACAAGTGACCGTAAGTCAAGTGACCAATGCTTCTGTCTCAGAAGAGCCCATTTTAAAGATCATGGCTAAAGTTTATTTTCAATTTAATTAATGCAAATAAAGGAATTACTTATATCACTTTTTCCGGTTTTACAAAGAAACACATTTTTAAAATTTAACTAAGGTGATATTGTCTTTTATAACACCCATTCAAATGACCATAAAAAATGTTATGCAATACATAAAACAATTTCATTCCAAAGAAATATGCAAATGCAGTTATTATTCCTAATGTCCTAATTGCAGTTATTATTCTTTAATGTCATAGGTGGTTTTTTTTCAACGGATTATGTCAAAACAGTGATTATACAGTTCCTTGAAACCTTTTTTTTGTTTTCTTGAACCAGAAGTGGGTCAGGTTGTCTTTTATTATATCATTTTTGAAGTCCATAATATATATATATATATATATATATATATATGTGTGTGTGTGTGAGAGAGAGAGAGAGAGAGAGAGAGAGAGATAATAATCACAATCGAATGGAAAGGTGCAGTCGGGCGAAGTATTCATCCAAGAAAACATTGAAGAAATTTAGGAGCGAAACACGCACATGGAGCCATAGAAGTGATACACAAATCACAGACATTATCCTGGAAATCACTTTTATATAACACAGGGCTACAAAAAAATGTTTTTTTTGGTGCCTAGGATTTTAGAACTGATTTTAGCTATATTTGGAGCACTGAATCTAAATATGAAATCAGTTTTTCTCTACCAGCTCTACTTTTTTAGATACAGTAAAACCTCGTTTATCTGGACTAACTGGGACCCTAGGCAATTCGGACAATCGAAAATCCAGATAATCTGGGTAATATGGGTAATAAACAATACAAAATCCTTAACTAAGAAGACTTACTTTGTTTTGTAACAAAATTACATAGTATTGTTTACAAAACATTAAAAAATAAAATATTTTCACATCATTTCTTAACAAAGAATTGGTAAGTCTAGTGAAGTTTTCTTAAACTCAACAAAAAGCATTTTATTACCATAATTTATTGTACAATCTATGCAGGAACTGTACATTGAATCAAACTAAAAGCGAATATTTGGCGTACTTGTAGTTACGTTCTTGCTATCATAGTTAAAAGTTATTATCCAATGGGAACATTAAATAAAAATGTCTACAAATCTGACCCGGATTATCCGGAGATCCCGATCAACGAGAGCCGGATAAACGAGGTTTTACTGTACATCCACTTATCTATGAATATTTTTTCTATTCAATACATTCAAGTATGGATAATTTGTCCTCCTGGGAAACTGGACTTCTGGAAAAAATGGATCTTCCTGAATGATTTCCAGATTATTGACTCCTATTTATTGGCAGCTCAAAGAGAAGCTTGAAATGTGTCTTTCTACACAATGGGAACAAATACGGTTCAATACCAATTGCTCACTCAACGAAAATGAAAGAAGAATATGACACCATAGCTTTGGTCTTGGAAGAGATAAAGTATCATGAACATCAATGGGTGATTTGTGTGGACTTAGAAATGTTAAATTTTCTCCTTGGACATGAAAGTGGCTACATCAAATATCTTGCATTGTGTACCTCTGGGATAGCAGAGACAAAACACACCACTGGGTTAGAAAAGAGTGGCCTAAGAGAGAAAACATGGACGTTGGGGAAAAGAATGTCATTAACGACCCCTTAGTTCAGAGGTCCCCAAACTTGTTTGTCCCGTAGACCCCGTGCCGATTTTTTCTGTTTTGGGTAGACCCCCCCCTGCTATTCTAATACTGATGTTTTAACAAATTCATCAACTTTAAAAGTGTTTTTGAATCTGAAACAGAGCTACTCTCTTTGAGAGGGTTTACTGTAGAGTGAAAAATTTTAAAATAAAAAAATATATAAATATATGTGTTATGTTTTATAGTTATACATTTATTAATTAAAACGACGCAAAATGCAAATCTAGTAACATTTTTACATTGAATAAATACACAACAAAATCAATGCTTTAAATGGGGGGGATGACCCTGATGCTTTGATAGCAAAATTTCAATATCCGGCTTTAATTTTATCAGGTTTAACCTTAAATCTCCTCGGCAAGTGATTTCCAATCTGTTTCTTTCCGTTTTTTTTTTGTAAGGAGATTGACAGCCGCACTAAAACCCCTTTCCACGAGGTATGAAAATGGAAATGCTATCAAATAGTTTCTCGTGATAGTTCATATGCAGGATATGTAACAGGTATGTCTCTTTGAAGCCAGAATTGTTGATATCCCATTTTAAACTGCACCTTCGTTGCCTTGTAGTTCTTCGTTGGTGATTGATCAGTTCTTCTTGTAACATGACATCCGCTTGTAATGATGCGCCTTCGAGTATGTAAAAATGTCATAAAAATATTAAAAGGTTAAGTCGATCGAAGGCTGTCATCATTACATTTAATTGATAAATTTGGAAACGACGGCTGAAAGCGGTACGATAATTAAAGAACGGACCGGTCCTGTGTGATGAATAATCCTGTGTATTGAATAATCTTACGGCGGCGGTCAACTTAGGGGGTTGGTCGCCAGACAAGATTAAAGCGAGGATGTCGCCGGGGTTTGACATTATACGACAATGGACATTGTATTCGGATTTACAACGGCGGCATGTGAAAACCACGGGCGTCGTGGGAGGTTGTTGCAAGCTTGTTTTTCGTGGGGGCGTACGATAGTTGAGCAAGGGCGGCAATTTAAATGATGGTGGAGTAAAACAAGCGAATGAGATGATGGCAAGTTTCAGAATTGGTTAAAAAGAATTTAGAAGGGGGAGACAAGGAAGAAGAATGGGCTTCAAAAAATATAAATTGAGGAGTTTGAAAAAACTCAAGAGCTCTCTCTCTCTCGCTATCTCCCCCTCTCTCGAAGATAGCTACTTCTACGATCTCTCAGGGAGAGACCTTTTTCTTGATTTTTGGCGTTTCGGGTCGAATCTGCAGTTCCCCGTTGCCTATTTAGATTGGTGTGCCACGACGTTGGGAAGATATTTAAAATTCCCCAAATATAGTTTGTGCAGTGAAATATTGGTGTGTGTGTGCGAAGTTATTGAAAGGCAGCAGCAAACTCTCCGGCCATAGAAGCAAGAGTTCCCCGGCCCACCGTCAGAAGTAAATCTACGAGTGCACCGAAATACAACGCATCGAGTGAGTCCTAACATTTCCTTTTGTTAAGATCAGTCATTTTCTTTTGGTAGATGTTTTGATTTTGTTTTAGATTTTTTGGTTTACAAATAGGTGTGGAAATAATTGATAGGAGAATTAATTGGTATTAGATGTCTTTTGTTAGTTATTCTGTGCTCCCTTGCCTTGCTTTGAAAAGTAATCTTTTAGAACTATACTTTTTAGTTGAGAATTTGGTTTATGTATGGATAACTGTTTTTACGAAAGTGTTTAAGATAAAATGTACAAATGTATAAAATTGTAAATAAATTAAATTTAATTTAAATTTAAATCAACTCTCTGTTTTAATTGTTTTCAGTATATTTTCAGTTTATTTGTTCGTCATTG
The DNA here is from genome assembly GCA_907164885.2 of Dolomedes plantarius. Classification (NCBI taxonomy): domain Eukaryota; kingdom Metazoa; phylum Arthropoda; class Arachnida; order Araneae; family Dolomedidae; genus Dolomedes; species Dolomedes plantarius. Next base: position 196,585,568 of record OU015490.1, on the reverse strand, counting down.
CTAATTACGTCCTGAACTCCGGGTTATTAACAAATAATTAAAAACACAACGCACCCAACTACCCCTTTATAAATAATTAATGTACTACCCAACTAATTCACGCCCGATAAAATAACTTTGGACGAGCAATACGACACCGTTTCTTCAATATCAACGTATGGATTGATAATCCACTGTGGTACTTCCATAGTCAATACATCTTCAAACCTAATTTCAAAGTTTGTGTGAAGGGCAATTAAATGTTGAACGTAGGCTGAAAGGTCATTATCCTGACAGTTTGTGTGTGCCAAATTGGGAAACTGGCAAGTTCAATATAACGGCCACCTGCCGGCCATCGCTGTAACCGTTCCAGTTCAAAAGTCCATAATGTCGCAACACAAGTTACATGTACTGCGGCCAAAAAGTGAATAGATTTCTTACACAATTTTATGAAATATGAATATAATTAGGAAATGTGTCTATCTATTATAAGAAAGTACTCGTATTACGAAAATACCTCCATAGGTACTATCTGTGTTAGGCGGATTATTAGATTTACGGGAAGCCAATATTTTGGTGGTGGCCTGTCTAACTCGTGGACCCCCATTTGCATCTCATGCACCCCCAATTTTCTTTTTCACTGGCATGGACCCCTTGCAGGTCTATATCGACTCCTGGGGGTCAATATAGACCACTTTGGGAATGACTGCCTTAGTTGAACGAAAGAAATACATCTTTCCTCCACTGCATATCAAGCTAGGCCTAATGAAGCAGTTTGTAAAGGTTCTTGATAAGAACGGTTCATGCTTTGCATATAAAAAGTAAAAAATGCCTAAGTTGAGTACGGAAAAATTAAAGCAGGAATATTTGAGGGCCCACAAATAAGACAACTCATTAAGGATCCTGGTCTTTGCAAATTCCATGGATGAGGCTAAGCGAAAAGCCTGGACTTCATTTGTTGCAGTTGTCGGAAATTTTCTGGACAAATGCAAAGCTGAAAACTATTTTGAACTGGTAAACGAGATGCTAAACAGTTTCAGATCCCTTGGGTGTAACATGAGCATTAAGGTGCACTATTTACACATCCACTTGGACTATTTTCCTGAAAATTTAGGAGACACCAGTGAGGAACAACAAGGTGAACGATTTCACAAGGATATTAAAACTATGGAGAACCACTACAGAGGAGATGGGATACGCACATGATTACTTCTGGAGTTTAAAAAGGGAGTGTTCCAAAATACATTCAAGAATGTCACGGAAAAGAAGTTTCCGAAGTGTTCAGTGACTAGTTGGTTTCATCAATGACTCTTTCCTCTTTCTTGCTCGTTGCAATTAGATAAGTACTACTGCAATATTCTCTATGATTTTTATGTTCCTTTAACATTTTAAAAAATATATAATAATAATAAAAAATAACGTGTTTAGTTTTTTAATTTGATTTATGGATTTAACTTAAAATAGTGTAACGTATATTTCACTAAAATGTTATATCTTAGAAATTTGAGCTCTTAGGCAAAAACTAACGCCATATTTAAATTTAGGGCATCAAATTCATATGAAATCAGCTCCAAATACCCCGGCACCAAAACCACTGTTGCCCTGTGTCAAGCAATAAGAGGGCTGCATTGGGCACTGGACTTGTCCAGCGTCCCTGCCAGGACAGGATGTGTTAACAGCAGAGCTTACATAGCAAGGTTAAGTGAGAAGAGCCGTCGTAACCACCAGACTTCTGGTGTCCGTGGACAGCAGTTCTGACAGCAATGAGAGTTAGGCGTGAAGAGAGAGAAGTCTTCTGTTCAGGCAAATATTAAATGACTGTTTGGTGATATTGACACCAGAGGGCCTAAATTACTTATTTTTTGATTGGAAGAATTTAGTCTCGTGGAGTTCACATGTCCACATCATGGTTCTCCTGGGAATTAACTAATTGGTAGATCACGCGCTTGCTATGCGTTTTACTAAAAGGGAGAATTTGAAAACAGAACTTATTTATTATATACAAATTTAATGAGGTGTTCGGTTCGGGCCAGATATGGTGATGTTATGGAATTCAGATATTTCAAATGCCTGTTTAATGATCTGCAGGGCTAATATAAATTATAACTTACATTACCTTTAGGTCTCAATTTGGAAGGGGGTCATGCTTTAGTAAAAAGAGAATAGGCTTTAAAAGTAATCTTGGAAGACCCGTTCTCTTGTTACATATATATATATATATATATATATATATAATTCGTAAAAACTTTATGTATTGTTTTTTGACACGTAGGCTTCCAAGATCACGTTTTTCAGGAGCAGTGGATAATAAATATATAGCAGGTAGTGACAACATCTTTTTCACAGAGATTTGTTCAAATGTTTCTAATTTTTTTTTCACAGGTGGAAAATCTTTCCTCCTAAACCACTTCTGAAATAACTTTTTTTTTTCTTTACGACAGCACTCATTTCCAACAACCCTTAAGGGATAGGGAGAAACCTACCGACGTATTCATGCCTCCAAGAAACAGGGACTTGCAGTGGAACAATGTTTCGAACTTTCATATATTGATTTTCACCCTCATTACTTTTCAGATTGAAAATTCCTGTTCCTGAAAGTCACAAAATACGAAGTTAAAGACGCGAGACGAAGGAAAAACCTTCGCTTTTTTTCCCTTCTTCTAGGGTGCTCTGAAATTGCTATCATCCGAACCAAAACACATTACAAAAATGAGCCAGAGGGTTTGAAAAATAGTGAATGAAGGGAAATGTATTTTGTAGTGTTGGTTTAAAAAAAAGTTTGATTTCTACAGTCGTCAATTTCATATTTTACGTATGTATATATTTTTTCATTTTTTTCTGTCATGCAACTTGTTTCATGATTACCAGTTATTAAAATGGTTTAACTTATGTTCAGAAGTAATGTGTAAAGTATCAGAAATATGAAATAAAATAGTAAATAAGGCGAAACTTAATCCAAAATATTGTCTTCCAATATTTCAGCATTTTAGTCGGGAATTTCATTTACGTAAAAATTTTGATTTCTACAGTCGTCAATTTCATTTTTTACGTATGTATATATATTTTCAATTTTTTTCTGACATGCCGCTCATTTCATAGTTACCAGTTATTAAAATAAAAAATATATTCATATTTTACGTATGTATATATTTTTCATTTTTTTCTGACATGCAACTGGTTTCATGGTTACTAGTAATTAAAATGGATTAACTTATGTTGAGAAATAATGTGTAAATTTTCAAAAATTTGAAATAAAATAGTAAATAAGGCAAAATTTAATCAAAAATATTGGCTTCCAAAGTTTGAATAATTTAGTCGGGGATTTCATTTATTTAAAAAGTTGCATTTCTACAGTCGTCAATTTCATAATTTACGTATGTAAATATTTTTCAATTTTTTCGGATATGAAACTCGTATGGTGGTTACCAGTTATTAAAATGGCTTAACTTATGTTCTGAAGTAATGTCTAAAGTATTGAAAAACCGAAATAATATAGGAAAGAAGGCAAAATTTAATCATAATTAGTGTCTACCAAAGTTTGAATATTTTCGTAGGAAATTTAATTTTTTTAAAAATTTGATTTCTACAGTCGTCAATTTCATATTTTAAGTATGTATATATTTTTTCACTTTTCTCTGACATGCAACTCATTTGCTGGTTACCAGTTATTAAAATAATTTAACTTATGTTCAGAAGTAATGCCTAAAGTATTGAAAACCGACATAAAATAGTAAATAAGGCGAAATTTAATCAAAAATATTGGCTTCCAAAGTATGAACATTTTTGTCGGAAATTTCATTTATTTAAAAAGTTTGATTTCTACAGACATCAATTTCATATTTTATGTATGTATATATTATTATCACTTTCCTCTGACATGCAACTCGTTTGGTGGTTACTAGTTATTTATATGGTTTAACTTATGTTCAGAAGTAATGCTTAAAGTATTAAAACTCTGAAATAAAATAGTAAATAAATCAAAATTTAATCAAAAATATTCTCTACAAAAGTTTGAGACTTCAATTTCAGCTGTCATCTCGATTTTGTTAGAGTATTTTTGTTATCAAGATCAGAGATTCTTTCTTTTCATCACACATATTAGCGGTATGTCCAAACCTTGAGCATTTAAAACACCGGGGACTGCCTGTCTTATTTATACATTCTGACAATTTACGACCAAACAAATTACAAATAATACAACGAATCTTTGATTTATTATCATTTCTTGAAATACTACTATAATTAAATTTCATCCTTGCTTTAAAATCACTATCCCGAGCACGAATAATTGATGCTGATTTTTCAGAATCTTTACTCAGTATTTTCTTATCAATATTTCCATCCGTATGCATGTTTAGATCGGTTTCCCTTTGGAAATTACGCCTCGCGGCTTCGTATTCATCCAATTTATTAACCAACTTATCGATATTTTTTATTGTGGACAAGTCGTCTATAAAATGTTCACGAGCGTCAGGAGACATTTTCCTCTTTAATTGGTCTGCAACCAAAAGTTCCTTCAAATCTTCAAATGTTTTGACTTCTAAACCAGTAATCCACTCTTCAAAATAAGTTTTAAGTTCAAAAGCGAAATCGCACCAAGAGGCGACCGATTCCTTCTTGTGCTGAACAAATTTTTGCCTAAACTGTTCTGGGGTCAGCCAAAAGCGTTTAAAAATTAACTTCTTAACACGATCATACTCATTAGCCGACTGATCTGGTTCTCGAGCAACAATGCTCATAATATCTAACGTCAGAAATTGGAGTAAATACGCGACCCAATCTTCTTTTGGAATTTCAATTCGACTGATCTACCTTTCAAATAATCTCAAATAAACACCTATATCACCGAACATATCATAACGTGTCATTAATTTCAACAAATTATGTTTTTTAAAAACAGGTGGAGGAACCGGAACATTTCTTATAGTATTTGCCTCTAATTCGAGTTTCCTTAATTCAAACTCCAAGTCTTCTACCTCTCTCTGCACCTGTTATAGCCTCTCAGCATAATAATATCTAATCTACTTTTACTAAAGTCTTCATCATAAGTTTCTGAACTGGTGATCATTCTAATTAAATCAGCGACTTTAGCACCTTTTGCTGCTTCTAGTGCTAATTCATCAATTAAAGTTAACAAATCAATTTTACGTGCTCCACACAAAAAAGGCCATATCCATATATTTATTCAGAAACGAAAACGAAAACGAAATGTTTTGTACTCACAGAAGTGCTGGTTTTCCTCTAAGACAGAAAATACATGCGTTCTTCATACGCCACTAGTTCATATCTCAAAACCAATCCCTAGGGTCCGTAAATCTTCTGATACCATAATTGTAGGAAATTTATTCCCACGGTTGAAATATCAAAATGCAATAACACGTTTTCTCGACTAACGTTTAATTAAACACAAACCATTTACAACTTATGGTCACAACAGATTATCACAATAAGAAAAAACAGAATGTCAGTGTCCGTGTGACACGACATTAACACTCATCTAGCGAGAGCCAGATAATACAGCCTGCAATCTGCCTTTAGTAAAAGTAAAAACACAGCGTGCCATTTTCACCCAGCGAAAAAAAAAATAAAAATAACGTGCGTCCCATTGAAAGTGATTGAGTTGCAACTCATTTGCTCAAGCGGCGCGTCATCCGTAACTCGTGGCGCGGCACGTGTCCTAAAACATCCATATTGCAACAAGAGTGGAATTCTCACATGTATGTATGTATGTATGTATGTATGTATGTATGTATGTATGTATGTATGTATGTATGTATGTATGAATCAATCAATCACAGATCGTTAGGCTAATCTCTGAGGCAAATTTAAAATTACTAAATTTATGACCAAGAAAGACAGAGTCCTATTTATAATGATAAGGCCAATTCTTAAAACAAAAACTTTACAAGGAAATTTATTTACAAAAGAGATTTTGCATTAAACACGTACAACATATTCAATTAATTTTAACTTAAGTGCAGATTTAGTAGCGCACGCCCGGAGTCTCATAGTCTCAACCGGAGCTTCAAAAACACGTCCGCCTAGCAGCCCGTTACATGAGGGATCTGTCCAAATAACAAAGTCCCTGACTGTATCTCTGCTTCATGTCTTCGTGGGTGGCATGGCGTCTTCTCAGAAATCGCTGGATTTTCAGAGGGGGGGGGGGAAACGAGGAATTCCGTTCTCGATGACAGCCTTGGACTCTGATGGCATTTTTATGGAAACGTATTGCTTGTATAAAGTCAAACAGCTCTGACTGATGACCTGGACGGACATTTTTTAGAGAAAAGACGACGAACTCCAGATTCTGCCGGCAAAGATGAAGACGAAGGATTCACCCGCAGAAACCAGGAATGTTAGACTGTGGCAGTGAAGCCGTATGAGATAGCCTTTCAACCCCGACAGAATTTTAGAATGCAGTGGGAAAGCATGGATGTGGTTTTAATCCTGCAGCTGTCGAAGGGCTCTGGGCGGTCTTGGGGAAAATAACCTCATATTTTCACTACGCTACAATATATATATATATATATATATATATATATATATATATATATATATATATATATATATATATATATATATATATATATATATATATATATATATATATATATATATATATATTCTGCATTTTACCTCACATAGAGTTAATGAGATATAAACCAATAAATTTTTTATTCTAATGCTGGGGCACTTGTTATGAGATGTTCGCCTTTTGTTATTCAATGCAGGTACTTTATTATGGGAACACCATTCAGGTGCTACAGCATTGCTCCCTATGAGGGGAAAACACTGTAACGACCATCCCTTATTCTGACCCAAGCTCACTGCGTGGAATATCCCGACGCCGACCCCTATACCACGTGGGCGGCATGACCCAATAATTAAATATTTATTCAGTAGTTTAAAAATAACACACCATTGAACTTGAATTACACAAACCATTAGAAAGAAATTAAATAATGAATTATGGAAGTAGTTAAGAGGTGTTACTGGGGAAATATTTTTAGCTAGAAGGTCATATTTTACACTATACTATACGACATTTGACTGCATGCCATGCGTTTACATATACGTAAAATTGAGTACTTCTTTTCTTTCCTTTTAATATTTTAAAGGTACATTGTACCGATTTCTCTAGTAATTGGATACATAACGACATCCCCAGATATTCTTCTAATCAAAAGCAACAATGAAATTGTGTTTGGAATATTGACAGAGCTTTCATAGTCATTATTGTTAATTTCTTGCTATTAACTTTCACATAATCTCATATATAAATACTTACTCTCTGATGTTATGTCTGTTGTGTAATAACCCTTGTGGCAATTCCCCCTCCTCGAGGCGAGTAGGAAGACCATTAAAATCGTCGCTAGCCGTGAACCGATGCTAAAGAATGGCAGACCCCCCCCCGAGCGGAAGAGGACCACAATGGACACCTCTTCGGGACGCATTCCTGGGATGAAAAGAGGAGACAGTCTGGCGCCATATTTTGACATTGGCCGACAATGACAGTTTACTCCCTGAAACGAGATCGCTAACGAGGGAGAGGGCGATGAAGATGAAATAATCGGCATCGTTTTTTGCGCACGGCTGGACGTTCAGCCTATCCGGAGCGAGCCGGAGAGAGGAGGCTGGAAAAAGAATTCCGCCAGGGATCAAGCTTTTAAATAAGCCGACGAGGGCTTGAAGGCCAGTTTTTTGTGCGGAGAGTTTTTTCTTAGAGAGTTTAGGAGTGATACTTGATCTCCAAGCTCCACACACTTTTAAGTGACTTGTTTTTTGTGAGGCTCTGCCCTCTACGTGAGAAGACCCTTTTTCACCGAGAAAGGTCGGGGAAACCGATCGGAACTTGATCTCCCCAATTGTGTTACTTCGGAGAAGCTGCTAGCTTCCAGTGGACGAGTGCGGGCCCTTTTTTCTGTGACCTGACCAGCAGTTCGTCTCCTCGTTTTAGCGACAGTGTGCTCCATCCTTGAGAGACAGTTCCCGATTTCTACTCCAACTTCTACGGACTGCTTTGTATATATATCATTCGAGATCGCGGCCTAACCGTGGATATTAAATAAAACTGCAATTCTCATTATCTTAAAAGTCTCTATTTTAGTAAGCTGTCTACCTTACACGTAACCTGTGACGCTACCTAAGTGTTTGCTTTTGACACAAATCACAGGAATACGTTACACCCTATTACATTCGCTCACCTCAATGTTCACCTATGGAGAAAATTTTGTCTACTATTTACAGCTGCATAAATGATGATAATCCAATAAAAATGGTATTTTCAGATAGCCTGAACTTTTCGGCACATTGCAACAGGATTCATTTTATAAGTTTCGTCCACCAAAGGAATTTTTCAGCTGTAAAAACACAGAATACTAGATTTTTTTCGAATAATTTAAATTTTGAAATTTCATTGGTATTTTTTAAATGAAAAATTTCGTAAGGTTTTTTGTGAAATTTCTTTCTCTATTACAATTTCAAAAAAAAAATTTCTCTAAATCCAAGTCGCCAATCTTTGGACACATTTCTCCATAGGTTAACATTGAGGTGAGCGAATCCAATGGAGTTAGTACAGAGCAGCCTGAAGAAAAATGTTATCCAGTAGCCCATGGAATTCTTTCACAAAATTCGGAATTGAAGAATTTCAGAGTCAAGATTTACTGGGATGAATTTCTTATATTTCATAAAACTATAGAAACTCATATGGTTGTATTTTCTTGCTGTTATTTCAACTATTCTTATTTTTCATGGAACAAAGAAAAAAAGTAGTGTGTTTCGACCAGAGTCCTTACTTAATACCCATACTAGCATATAGGAATGGAAATTTGTTTTTGTGCACGAACTTTCCGATGAAAATAAAAGATATAATTTTTTTTTCAAACAATCATGTAAAGTGAATTCATGCAAAGCTCTCCATTTAACATCTGAAATATTCCTTGTTATATTTTTTCTACCGATTTCGGTTATTTTTTCATATCACTGAATAATAAATTGCCTATTTATCATGACTTCTATTATGGAAAAACAATTCAAAATAATCGTCCATAAAGCTCCCATTTGCAAGAAGGAAAAAAAAAACATACATAACCGAAAAACGCAACTGAAAATGATTTGAAAACAGATTTTTTACTCCGCGAGCGATATTTCTAAAACACCTCTGATTTTTTCTATTTTTTTCCCTCCAGAAACCTAATTTCCTTCTCGATACGCACAGAAAATCAAAACGATAATGATGTTAAGGAAAGATAGCATGAAATAAGTTTTTCCATCGTGAACTGCTTAACAAATAAATGGAAATTTCATAAATCGATGGCTTTGAAGATTGCTTTCTTGCATTTCTAGCGGAGGATCTTACTTTTAAAATAGCACTCCGAGATTGAAGCACAGTTTTCAAATCTATTATCGCTTTTCTCTAAAGAAATGATGAGACTTTGGTAATAATACGAAGTCCCTGAAAAGGCATTTGACGAAAATTGTCACTCGGCCGCCTTTTATATTATTTCTTGAAAAAATTCAAAAAAGTTTTTCCGATAAGTGCTGAAATTATGATCTAAAATGTGAAAAGTATATTGAAGAAGCCGAGAGCATATAATAAATTTAGAAATTTTCAGATAATAGTTAATGCCTTGTATTATGCGTTTTATTTATCTAAAGAGGAAATCACTGAGCTTGTTATTTACGTCAATAGAAATTTCTATTTGGCAAGTAGAATTGATGTTCTATAAAGAATGCAAGATTTTTATTGCAAAGTTCTTCAAATAGGATTTTATTAGTTTAAAAGATTTAAAATTTCAGATATATTTATGCGACCAAATGACGCATTATAGGAATTTTTAAACCCTTCAATTGGCACAGAGTGATTTAGTCCCTCCACAATCTTTCAAATCCCAACAAATATGTCAGATCCCTTCCGTATAATAAATACCTTTATAAATATAAAATTTCATTTCGCTCGGTAAATTTGTGATCGAGAATCATGTAAGTGATCAGTTTTAGCATATATTAAAACAACAAGAATTACTCTGACATTGAATCACAAATTGATTTATTGATAAAGATAACATATATATATATATATATATATATTTATACACTCTTAATCATGATAATCATCACACTATATTACTATGAATACATTTAGTATACTCCATTGAAACGGTAATAATTGATTAATAATTACCGTTTCAATGAATATTTTTAACACACTCAATTAATTAATAATTATCATAATTTCTGTGACATTGCGCGCCCTACCTACATAAATATACTTAATCATTATTAAATACCACTTCAATTTTTATCCACACCGGAGTTATCAATATTTAATTCAATTAGAATAAGGAAGCATGTCTTATGATAAATTGGGAAAGAACAGACAATACCCCAGGTTGATTGTTTCTTTAGGCACTGAAGTAAATCTTGCATCTAGCAGTAATAGCACGGTCTTTGGCATCTCATTGGAAGTACTGCATAGCTTAAGTTGATTCCTGTGGCGGTGGCTCGGGGTGACGCTACATTATCTTCAGCGGCACTCTCTCTCTCTTCTACTCCGGCAGCAATCTTGTCACATCTACGTCAAATGGCACTATCACCTATCATATCAGCTTCTAGCAATTTAACTACTTTTATGCATTTGCGATTTGATTTCTACAGCCAACTTTGGCTACGCTGAACTCGCAGTCTAACGTTGCTCGCAATCTGCAGCGTCATCTAGTAAAGCAGTATGAGCATCATCCTCAAGAGTCAAGTCAAATCATAAGTCAGAACATCTCTATATGTAAATCAAACTCCTTCTCTCCTCTTTAACGCACTATTTCTTCTTTTTCTTAAATTCTTCGTTCCTCCCACTTTGGAATCCCATTGGTGTCTCCATTCGATTTCTAACAACAACCCCAGTCACATCCATTCGTTTGGGTTTTTATTGATATACTTCTTACTGACCATTCCTGATTAAGGGCGTACCTATCTTCGTGACCCCACTTTCATCGTTCTCATGGATCAGGACCCTTTTACAACCTGGCCCGGGACTGGAGGCTCTTGTGTGTGATCCATTTTATTACGGTCAAAACTTTGCTCCCCTTTTCTACTTTTCTTCTTGCTCCTATCTTCTTATCTTCTTATCTTCCTATATTCTTATTCCTTCCTATCTTCTTATCTTCTCCAACACATGCTTTAAAACCTATTCTTGTATATTTCATTTTGCCGTCCAATGTTACTAGTCCTGTGACAATATTACTGCTGGAAATTGCTAGCTATTCGCAATACATTAGCTGAAGAGATGCAACTAATGGTATACTTTTCACGGCGTTTTTTCTTCCTTCCTCGTTAACCCTGGAATTTCTTATACTTAATCTAAACATGGATTGCTCAATACAAAAACTCTGAAACATGGACATAAAATGTTAGCAAAAATAGTTTGCCTAAAATGTTTATAGTTGCTTTTAATCATATAAACGCGTGAGACGTATTTTTCCGTCACATATTTTCAGCTTAAAAGGCGTTTGTCACTGATTCCATCTTACAATTTCGAATTCAAAAGTTTCTCAGAGGCATATATTTGAAGATTTGAAAACAAAACTAAAGGATGGAATAATTCCTCACAAACGCTTTTTCTAGCAGAAAAAAGGGGAAAATAAATTATCAAATGCTTGGACGGTCAATACTGTAGAATGATCTTTTTGGCAAAGAACAGGTAAAATTAATCTGTGTCATCTAAAGCAGGCATTCCCAACACGTGTACATTTCGATACCCTTTGGAATGGAATGAACTTAGAAACTTGGAGCACCCCTGTTAGAACTTTAACTTTTTCAGTTATATAAATATTAGGAACGTGCAAAATTTAATTTGAAATTAATACTCTCTCCATTACTGGTTTTATTCATTTATTGAAAGCTATAAGTAACAACACAACACAACACAATGGGATATATTAGTACAGTTTCAATAATAGCCCAGGGATTCATTATAGTATTACACTAAAGGACTACTAGAAATCTCTAAAAAGAGTTCTGTTTTATTAATGTGAGACTTGCAACTGATGCTTAGATCACAAAGGTTTGATACGAGACCGAGAAGTTGACGACGGAACACTCACATCATCCTGAATGTTTAGCAGTTTATATCTTGCGTTGTGTTTTATGGTCGTCTTAACTCAGAAGGCTTGCTCGTTCATATATTAAGCTGTAAAAGGCAAAAGTAGGTCTGTTGCTTTCTTAACTGGGATAGGACATTCTTTACCACTCACTTTAGGTAATCTTTGAGTGTGGATTCAGCACAGAGATCAATGAGTTAATTTCGTTCGCAATGTGAGTGCGTCGATTTGCGTCACAATCTGTCTGTCGATCTCGAGAGTCATTTACCCAACATAATATTTATTTTAATTAGGCCCTACTAATATACGAGGGCTGTCCGTAAAGTATCTGAATTGAATGTATAAAACATAATACAGACACCGCTCTGCGTGCGCACGCAAATTAGCATGTTTAAACATATGTAAACTTGTTATGTTGGCAATTAGCCAAGCACTGCGAAGAGCGGTTCTCTTGTATCAATAACGAAAAGTGAACGCAGTGGAAGTCTCGTGTCGGGTTGGATCATGACGGAATCTACTGAGCAACGTGTTTGCATCAAATGTTGTAGTAAAATTGGAAAAATGGCAACAGAAACGTTCGATTTGCTTAAGAAAGTATACGGTGATGATGTTATGGGTCGAACTCAAGTGGCCGAACTCAAGTGTTTCAATGGTTTAGACGTTTTAAAGACGGACGGGAATTTGTGGAAAGTGATGCACGATCAGGGCGTCCATCAACATCGAGAAAGTATGTCAAAGGGGAACAGGTTCGTACTGTAGTGCGATCATATCGACGAATGACAGTTCGAGAGATTGCGGACGAGGTAGGAATAGCAAAAACTGTTTGCCACGAAGATTTGGGCATGCGGTGTGTATCTGCTAAGTTTGTCCCAGGTTTGCTTACCGAAGATAAACGAGAACTTCGCATGCAAATGGCTTCCGAGTTATTCGAACGGTCGTGGAGGATCCGGAATTTCTGAATAACATCATAATTGGGGACGAGACATGGGTGTATGGATACGATCCGGAAACCAAACAACAATCATCTGAGTGGAAAACTCCGAGTTCCCCCCGACCAAAGAAAGCCCGGCAAGTTCGAAGCAAAATCGAAGTGATGTTAATTCTTTTCTTCGAACGCGAAGGAGTTGTGCATTACGAATTTGCCACGGATGGACAAACCCTTAATAAAGAATTCTACCGTGATGTGCTCAGGCGACTTCGTGATTCCGTGAGGAGGAAACGACCAGCAAAGTGGAAATCTCGGAAATGGATGCTTTACCACGATAATGCTCCTGCTCACTCCTCACATGTGGTTCAAAATCTTTAAACCAAACATGGCACCGTTCAAGTCCTGCAACCTCGCTACTCACCAGACCTTGCTCCTTGATACTTTTTCGCATTTCCAAAAATAAAGAAAACGTTTAAAGGACAACGGTTTGAGGATGTGACGACCATCAAACAAAAATCGATCGAAAAGCTGTTGACCATTCCAAAGAACGACTTCCAATCCTGCTTCCAAGAGTGGCAACAACGTTGGGCTAAGTGTGTTGCTTCTAAAGGACGATACTTTGAAGGGGATTAAACTGAAGTGTGTATATCCATTATATTTTTTTAGTTATAAATTAAATTCGGATACTTTACGGACAGCCCCCGTATATATACATACATACATACATACATACATATACACTGCTGGCCACCCAAATTGCAACACCAAGAAAGACAAGAGATAACACAACAAAATTTATTTTGTAGATAACATGTTGACCAAGTATCAAATGATTAAATTTATAGACTTCTGTGAAGTGTGGTTCCTGCCAAAATCAGTAGCCAGAGTAGCCGCCATTGTTGGATATCACCGCTGCCACACGCCTCGGCATTGATTCAAAGAGACTTTGGATGAGTTCTTCGGGTACTGCAGACCAAGCAGCTTCCACACGTTGCCAAAGTAGATCTGCTGTGGCAGCTGGGGATGGAATCTGGGTCAATCGTAGAGCAACCATGGACCACATGTTTTCTATCGGCGAAAGATCCGGAGAGCGAGGCGGCCAGGGAAGCAATTCAATCTGGCTATTGACGAAGAACCGTTGGACAATGCGTGCCACGTGTGGTCGCGCATTATCCTGTTGAAATATGGCTGTGGGCAAGCCCTAAAGGTAAGGAAGGACAACTGGCTCCAACACCTCGGAGATGTACCGCTGGCTGTTTAAAGTGCAGGCAATGCGTACTAGAGGTGTGCGAGAGTGATATCCAATACCGCTCCATACCATAATACCCGGTGCAGGACCAGTTTGGCGGTGCATAGCGCAGCTGTTCAGCATCCTCTCTTCACGGTGTCTCCAGACTCGAATGCGACCATCGTGATGTTGCAGACAGAAGCGTGTCTCGTCGGTAAAGAGAATTTCATTCCATTCTGCCGTCCACATCCTTCTGTCATCGCACCATTGGCGGCGGAGACGTCTGTGGTTCTGCGTCAAGGGTAGACAAAGCAATGGACGTCTTGCGGACAAACCACTCTGCTGTAAACGGCGTCGAATGGTACGCGCAAACACTGGAGGATGCGTTACAGACTGCATGTGCTGTGCTATGGTTCCTGATGTGACTGAGCAATCCGTCACTGTCATGCGCACAATTTGCCTGTCATCACGTGAAGTGGTGCGCTGAGGTGGATCCGATCGAACACGCCGGTCCGTCGTACCCTCCTGCATCCAACGATCCCATATCCGCATTACAGTTGTTTGGTTTCGTCCAACACGACTACCGATTTCCCTGAAAGATAATCCACAATCTCGGTAGGCCACTATCCTTCCTCAGTCGAACTCGGATACTTGATCAAAAGATGATCGCTGTTTTCGACGAGGCATAATTGATCGTTTTTTTTGAAAAAACCACAAGAAAAACACAATTGCCGAACTTGAAATCGTCGAAATCTCCAAGCCTTAAATAGCGCTTTGAAGTGGCGCCACAGGCGCGCGTGATGTGCGTCTGGGCTGAAATTCTAATCATTTGCATATCTCACCTCCGCTAATGCATGTTGTAAATTTCATGTTATTTGCATGTTTCCTTCAGGGTGTTGCATTTACAGTGGCCAGCAGTGTATATACAGGGTGGCTAATAAATACTGTAACACTCCAAAAAATAAGAGTTAATTTTAATAGTTTCGAAAAACAATTTATCTATCTATTTGTGTGATTGGCAACTTTTTGTAAACGCAGACGATTTTTGTTTAAAGTAAAACATGTAGAATATTTTTAAAGATGGAAGCCAAAAGGTTAATGGTTAAACAGCTTTTTGATCGCGGATTTTCTGCAGGTAAAATATTTAAGCAATTAAAATGCCTTAGTTTTAATAGGACGTTTATATATAGGACTATAAATCGATTATTGGATACCAATAGCTGTAAAGATCGACCAAGGTCCGGTCGTCCACGCACTGTTCGTACAAAAGAACGTATCAAAAGAATTCGTGGAAAGATACGAAGAAATCCACAAGGTTCTGCAAATAAAATGGCTGCAGAAGAGAACATCAGTCGCAGAACTATGCAACTTATCATAAATGAAGACCTGGGTTTTCGCCCTTATCGCAAAAGAAAAGTTCAAGGGTTGACTACTGCACAAATAGTAAAAAGGTTACAAAGATGTAAGAAATTGCTGAACCGGCACGGTAGCTAAAGAGTTGAAAAAATAATTTTCTCTGATGAGAAGCTGTTTTGTACAGAACAAAGTTATAATGCTAAAAATGATGTTGTATATTCAGCAACCTTCGAGGATATACCTGAAAATCTTCGAACTGTTAAACGCTTTCAGAACAAGAATTCTGTTATGGTTTGGGCTGCAGTGTCACACAATGGAAAACTGCCTCTGAAATTCATCGATAAAGGGATAAAAATCAATGCTGAATATTACAAACAGGAAGTATTGGCTACACATTTATTACCACATGCTAACAGATTGTATCCCAAAAAGAATTGGATATTTCAGCAAGATTCTGCACCGTCCCACCGATCCAAAACAACACAGGAATGGCTCCATGCCAATGCCCGAAGTTTATCAAGCAAGAAGATTGGCCACCTTCTTCACCAGATCTAAATCCTTTAGACTATTGCATTTGGGGGATTTTAGAGTCTAAAGTAAATGCTAAGCAGCACAGAAGTTTGGACTCCCTCAAAGCTTCCATACGGAGTGAATGGGACAAATTACCTCATAAAATGATTCGTGCCGCAATAGGACAGTGGCGTAAGAGATTATCTTTAGTAATCGATAAAGATGGCGGTCGATTCGAGTAAAATTATTTCATGGTAAACTTTCATGTATAATGTTAATAATATTGTTGTATTTCTCATTTTCTATTTCATCTGTGTGTAATTAAATGATTCGATATTTGTCACAGTATTTATTAGCCACCCTGTATATATATATATATATTTAATCTCATGGCATTCGAGGCCGATATTGCGACATACCTGTTTTAAGAAAATAAAAATGTTTTTTTTTTCACTTCAATAATTTTGTCACTTAAGAAATGAAAATAAAACTGGTCAATGTCCTATGTCGTCGACCTCAGTGGAAAAGAAACTAAAACGTTTAGTAACGGAAATGAAAATATAGTAGTTTCCTACACTGTGAGGAAAACTTACACAGCAGAAAAGCAACCCACCAGTTTTAGAATCGGGTTCAACTCCTGCCATGGCAGACAGTTGTTTTAAATTATATCTTGTCAGGTGATGGTCGAATGGCTAGGGCTCTGGCTGTCGGTTCGAATCCTCCTGTTGTCAGGAATGTTTGTAGCTGATCGGAACCGGCTTTAAACTGTAGGTCCCGGCCTAATTAACCATCGTGTAGCAAAAAGTTGACCGTATCGCTCCAAACCAAACCAAAATTACCTGTAAAGTACCTTCGAACACTAAGTAATTGTAAGTCGTTCTCCGTTATTGACAATTACTTAGTGTTCGAAATAGTATTGAAAACTTTAGTATTTCATTTTGGAGAAGTTATAAAGGTTTAATATCTTAATAATTAACAGAATTGCGTTCATAGCCTGTTTTACTTATGTGTATTTCCAGGATTTTTTTATAGTTTTTTTTAAACTATTTTATTTGAAAATATCACTCCTTAAACTTAGAATATTATGAAAGTTAATTATAAAACATTTGCATAGTGTTAAAAGAAACAAAAATTTAAAGTTTGTCCTCTAGAAAAGTTTACATAAAAATTTTAGAAAGAAAATAAGCTTGTAATGTTTTTTATATTTCAGTTACAAAAGAATTTTATAGGTTTTTATACCCATTTTATTAGGAAAAATATTTATCCAACTTATCAATTAATTTATACAACTTGTTTCACTGAAAGGAAGAGAAACATTGCTTTTCAGAAGGCAGAGAATTGTTCAAAATATAATTTTCTGGAGTTATTAACAAAAGTTTAGGAAGAAACATGCTGTTGTACTCTGTGGAATTAGGAAAGTTGGTTCCAGAGAGACTTTGTTGCTGTCAATGATAATGTCTCTTGGGAACTGCAGTGTTTAACAAGGAAACTTTATCAAACACGTAGCGTTTCTTCCTTTTTTTCATTCTTTGCTTTTTATTCAGTTGGACGAGAATTGTTAAATAGAAATTGCTTCAGAGAGGGATAGAAAGGCAGTCGTTTAGATTGTTTTCTGTTTTTTTAAATTAAAAAAAATTGCATTTGTTTGTAGCTGGATAAAGATCGAAAGCTTATATGGAAAATAGTTATATAGTCTCTTTCAAGAACAACTAAAAAACCTTGAAAATCCACGACCGATAATTAAATATTTTAGTTTTAGAATACAAGCTGATAAATCCCTCTAATTTTTTAACTCCAAAATTTCATGAAATCTGACTTTTACTATGTCAGTAATATAGAAGAGGTGGATGTGGATGAGACTTTAAAACCAATAAAGATGCATCATAAAATTATTTTATAGAGAAAATGTTGATGATAACAACTGATGATAACAATGATTTACTCTCAGTTTTCTTTTATGAAATCCACATAACTGCACTATCAGATCACAGGATTGGCTCCGCCACGCCAAACATAGCCCAACATGCGAACATGTGTTTTCTGCAAATCAAAACCACGAAGATGGTGGTATTGATGGTCGTTCACCACAATTCAATGGAAAATGAAGAAATAGGTGGAAAACTTTGATCATACATTGAATGAAATACTACAGCAAAAATCTGTAATGGATTCATAAAAGGACTGCTATCTTCCATATGACTTCTAGACAAACAAATAATACTCACTGATTCAATACAATTTCTCAACACAACAATTTATTGCAACAGCAAGGTCCTTTCATTATGTGGACTAGTGGCACAGCGATTGAATTTAACACTAACCTGTTGTGATGACGTAACAGAACTGTAACTGAGGCAGAATATAATGTAGAAACAAACAATATTAATATTTTAAATAAAACCGCAGATGAAGCAGAAAATATTCAGCATAGGGAAGAAAGTAATAACAGAAAATACACTGATTCCAGGTTATCCTTCTTGGGGATTAATAGTGTCTAACCGAAGTCTGTATATAGAATTCCACGATATCCTATACGCCCCACTCTTAATCCTTCTTTGATTTGAAGTTTTAAGAAGAGTAAATTTTGTTCTCCCATGATTATTTGCAGGAATCTTAACACTAGTTTAAGATTTTGCTGACAATCTTATTTCCTCTTATTTGTTATACGGCAACTGCATGAAAAATTAATGGATGAATGACTTGTGGACAACTGGGCTATTTACACTGCAAGACTGTTTGAATGTGTGATCAGGGACCATCAGCTGTATTAACTGTCTGGTTGAATTTGCTCATATCAGGGCAAATCATTGGGCAAAATTTATAAACTGTCAAAAGAAAATAATGTATAGGAAAGAATGTTTCCTTAATTATACGAAAATCTTACTAAAATGTTGTTTTTAATTGAATCGGCAGTTTGAAGAAGGGAACAAGTGCCAAAAAATTGAAATTGGGTTTTTTTTTTAGCCATACTGTTATTTACGTACAGGCGCTCCTTGTAAGCTGTAAAATGCACTGGAATAGCGGGCGAATGTAAAGAATCTTATGTAAAAGTTTAGTGAAGAAAAAATAATAAATAAGACAATTTGTTTTAAATTTTGTTTCAACTTCCCACAAAAAATGCTTTTGGATTCGTTCCCTTCTTCAAACTACCGATTCAATTTGAGTTACATTTACTGTATGAAAATTTATTTTAAACTGTCGAATCTAATCAAAACATGTAGCTTGTCTTAGAATAAAATAAAATATTTAAATCAATTAGTTTTCATATCTACCATCCCTTCCATTTTTCTCCTTAGCATAGTCATTGATAACATTTTGAATTCTGTTAAGTACGTTGTCACAAAAGTACTTCGTGGTTAAATGTCACACCAGACCATTGTCCAAATTTATTAGCTGCCTAATCAAACATCAGAGATGTGTAGCGCAGTATGGGCACATCGCTCCCACTAAACATCATTGAGGACACAGGCTTTTTAATAGTTTGATAAAAAATATTGAGATTTCCTCTAATTTGTTGTTCACTGAATGAGTTCTTGAAACAATATGCAGCAATTTCTGAAACAAATTTTGCAAAAAACTGTTTTTATAGAGCCTTTTCTCTTACAATAGCAACTCAAAAGAACAAAATTCAGGTAATACATACAAAGAAATTTTTTAATACAGTTGTAAGATTTGGGATGTATTAATTACCGTTGTATTTCTTTTAAATACGAAAAAATGACTACTTAATTTGTCTTTGGTCACAAAGATTTTTCTATCTGACATTTAAGACCGCTTTCTACTAACCCTATTGAATTCACTCGCCTCAGTGTTAACCTATGGAAAAATTTTTACTACTATTTACAGCTACATAAATGCCGAAAATCAAACAAAAATGGTATTTTCAGATAGCCTGAACTTTTCTGCATTTTACAACAGCATTAATTTTATAAATTTCACCACCAAAGGAATTTATGAGTGTTTAAAACACGCTATACCAGAATTTTCCCAAATAAATTAAACTAAAAAATATTATTTGCATTTTAAACGAAAAATGTCCCAAGGTGTACAATTTCTTTCTCTATTACGGAAAACAATTTTAAAAAATCTTTAAATCCTACTTGGCGAAAATGCTATTTTTCTTTGATTAACAGCATTTATGTAGCTGTAAATAGTTGACAAATTTCTCTCCAAAGGTTAACAATAAGGTGAGGGAATCCAATAGGGTTAGTTCACAGCAGCCTTAACGTCATCTTAATTATTCTTAACTCAGCAAAACTCTATCCCCATTTTAAATTGTAGAAGCGCTGAACGTTATAATTCACCGTGGTGTGTGGTCGAGAGATGGTCAATAATAAAACTCTTATAACAACTCCAGAGGCAAAAAAGTAAATAAAGACTTGAGGAACACTAAGGTGGCGTAAAAAGAAAAGCTCTCTTTGAGGCCATTGATAGTGATCAAAATACTACAAATGTTTCAAGATAGATGGTGATGTTACTTCATGACCCACAATAAAACTTTCAGATAATGGTCAAAGTGGTATCCCAAACGACAGTTATGGTGGGGAGGAACTTGGTAGACGGTGAACATGATCAGTGAAATAAGAGAATAATTGGGGCAAGAACTGCTAAGAGAAAGACAGCCCACTGACCAATGAGAGAAAAAGGAGCGGGCCAAAATGGCCCCGGTAAACGGACAACAGCCCCTCGAAGAAGAAAAAAACGAGAGAAGGTCAAGAGATTTCGCTGGCTGTTCCCTGGATCTCGGGCGATATAGAGACTGACTGAACTGTATCGGAGTCTTGCGGAAGTTTCTGGAATCTGACATGATGATGCTGAACATGACCTGATGTGGGCCCCTGTCAACGAAATCCTTTATCACTGTATGTTTCAACAGTAGTAAGTACCTCCCGAAAGATCCTAGAAATAATTGCTTTGACTGAATAGTTTGACTCTGCTTCTGATTACTCATGTATTAAATGATAATATGAAGGGGAACTTCATTCTATTATTAATTTCCCTTTAAAAGAATGTTTAGTATTGTTAAATAAATGATCAATGGTTAAATGACAATTGGTCATATTGTTACTGACAATTGGTCATATTGTTAAATAAAGACCAATTCTCTATGTTTCCTTGCTTGCCCCAAAACATGCACTCATCAATTTTTTAAGGTTATTTTACAGCCTATAGAAATAGTCTGTACGTTTAGCCACAACCAAGAAGTTAAGTAAAAAAAAAATCTAGGATTTAACTTGCACATACTAATGAGAATAATGTACATTTTTTAAATGTTTAGCACTATTTAAACATCTTATTTATGTCTATCTGTAAATATTTCTATCATATTTCACTCCGGGCTTCAGTACTGGAATGTGCAACTTGAGTAAAAAAAAGACCTCCGTCCTATCTCTAAAAGATATTAGAAAATATATCCAGTCCCAGAATCTGCTGGCGTATTTCAGGGAGAGTCTTTTTCCCCCGAGGACTCTATTTGTGTCAGGGTCAATTTATATCTCTGCACCGAAAGGGCGAAGGGAAACGAAAAGATTAAACTCAATTTACGCTACCAAAACTGTCACTAGAGTTAAATTGAATGAAACAAAGTTAAAAGGAGTTTGTATTGGAAGTGTAGAAACAAGAAAAAAGTAGCTGTTTGAGAGTGGAATAGAAAAGAGTGGTTCAAATGCACTGTTAAACTCGGCATTGCTGGTCGATGATCAGCGGTAAGTGTTTAACACTCACTGAGAAAGTGTAGATGTATAAAGTTGTCTCCAGGTTGTTTAAAAGTAAACAAAGTAATACATGTTCAATAAAAAAGTTCAGTCAACAAAAGACTTTATTAAAGTAACTTATTTTATTCTTACTATACATTACTCACATTACTAACTCTCATTACTCATTGAGAAAGTGTAGATGTATTAAGTTGTCCCCAGGTTGTTTAAAAGTAAACAGAGTAATATACGTTCAATAACACAAAAGCAAAATTCAGTAAACTGAAAGACTTTATTAATTTAACTTACATTATTCTCTACATTACTCACATTATTAACTTACATTACTCACTGAGAAAGAGTAGATGTATTAAGTTGTCTCCAGATTGCTTAAAAGTAAACAGAGTAATGTACGTTCAATAACACAACAAAAGAGTTCGGTAAACTAAAAGACTTGAATAATTTAACATGCATTATTCTTACTATACATTACTCACATTACTAACTTACATTACTCACTGAGAAATAGTAGATATTAAGTCGGCTCAAGGGTTGTTTAAAAGTAAACATAGTAATATACGTTCAATAACACAAAAAGAAAAGTTCAGTAAACTAAAAGAATTGATAAAATTAACTTACATTATTCTTAATATGCATTACTCACATTACAAACTTACATTACTCACTGAGAAAGAATAGAGTATTAAGTTGTCTACAGGTTGCTTAAAAGTGAACAGAGTAATATGCGTTCAATAAAACAAAAAGAAAAGTTCAGTAAACTAAAAGACTTGATTAAACTAACTTACATTATTATTACTATACGTTACTCACATTACTAACTTGCATTGCTCACTAATAAGAGTAGGTGTATTAAGTTGTGTCTAGGTTGTTTAAAAGTAAACAGAGTAATATACGTTCAATAAAACAAAAGGAAAAGTACAGTAAACTAAAGAGTTTATTAAATTAACTTACATTAAGAATTTATAACATGTAATAAATTCGTAAATATGGATAATTAGAAAGACAGATGCAGATAGATTGCGAACATTAAAACTAAATCAAGCTGGGTTCATTAATGTAAACTAAAGGAACGTCCTTTTTAAAAATAGAAAGTACTACATTCGAACTTTAATCGCTTAAGGCCCTCCTTTTACTATTCCTATTGGATTCGCTTATCTCAATTTTAACCTATGGAGAAAATATGTCTGCTATTTACAGCTACATATATCCTGATATTATAAATTTCGCTCACCAAAGGAATTTATGAGCGTTCAAAACACACTATATTAGATTTACCCCCCCCCCCCACTAATAATTTATACTTTAAAATATTATTTGCATTTTTTCTAAAAAAGCAAAAAGTATTACAAGGTATAAAATTTCTTTCTCTACTAAAGAGTACATTTTTTTCAAAAAAATCTTTAAATCCAAATCGGCAATCCTTGGACAAATTTTTTCCGTAGGTTAACATCGAGGTGAGCGAATCCAATAGGGTTAATACAGGTTAATACACATCAGCCTGAAAAGAGCCTTGCCCATAAGCGTCTAAAATAGTGTATGTACATTTATATATTTTATATTGAATATAAGATGTTATCCTTCATGCGTATCAATTTTAAATACAAAAGCTAAATCTAGTTAAAGTAAATACATGCTAATCCCGCTAATGTACGTAAAATTATCCCAGACATTTCTTTAAAATGTCATTAATAAATATGTTTGCCTTCGTATAACAGAGCATCCATTAGAGATATGAAAAGTTGTGTTATTTGACTTAGTTTTAAATCTTCATTTTTTAGAAGTCTTATTACATTTCCACTCTATAGATTCCGCGGGCTCGAGGTGGCGTTTTTTTAGTGTAATGGATTTCGGTACTGAGGGTGTTCGATCAAATCCCGACTCTAGCCATTAATATACCTCCGTGTCTAGGCCGGATATGGACCGTTAACTCCTTCCACACCAGAGACGTGCGTGAGTACGTTTTGAGGTTCATGGGCGTCAATACGATGAACGCACATGCATACGTCCATGGTCAAATCACCTACCGGACATAAGTGTTATAGTGGTAGTAGGACAGGAATATTATATCTGTCAGCTGGTAGTCTGGGATATGGTTTTTCGCGACTACCAGCTGAAATTCGTAAATTCGCCCAAAAATTCGTAAGGAGAGTAGGAAAATGTGACCTGGCTGCCCAGGAATTCCAGCATTTCGTAGCATTGAACATTTCACTGCAAAGCACAAATGAGACTATACTACATGACTTATCTTTACTTATGTAATTGAAATGCTTGGCTATGTAACGTTAAATTACATCTATTACACCATACTGCTTACTATATCTAATCATAACGATAAATAAATATATCTACAGGTCTATATATTCATTTAGCTAATCTGGTATCCTGGACCGTACAGCTGAGGCTTGCCTGGAGCGCAAAGGGTTAAATCCGTAGACTGGAAATTACCTCTATGAGGTCAAAGAGCGTATGATCACCCCAGATGTCAACCTTGGGGAGTGCGCCTTCAAAATTGAGGTGGCAGCTAGCTAAGACGGACTCCGACCCTTGTGGTGCTATATAAATAGGAGCCGCACACTTCAGATCGAAGCCAATACGGACCTGGTATGGAACTTTCAGCCAGGGGACATTAGAAACAATAACAACTAAGATTTCTTTAATTTTATAACAAGTAGGAAAGATGAAGTAAAACAAAGCAAAAATAAAATTATTCATCTTATATATGAGGAGGTGAAAGGCAAAGTGGTGTAAGTCCAAGGCGTTTTACTACAAAAACTGCAAAAAATTCCACTATAAATTGAACAAATTGTAATTCATAATAATTTTTGTAATGTTAGAAATAATAATTATTTGAAATTACATTATAAATTGAACATGGAGATTAAATTTTTGTCATCAAATTAAAAAAAAGTTGTAAAAGTGACTTACATCACTTTGCCTTTCACCGACTCATATTTAAAAAAATACCTCTGAAAGTATAAGCATATTTGTTTCTGCTTTATAGAATATCTCAGATTGTGACTCAAAGATCGCACAGTTCTGCAAATGAACAATTAAATATATACACATGTGACTGAGAACTGTATTTCTTTTGTTAAAATTGAATAGTTCATCAACGTTCAGCCATTATTGTCTCAGTACTTTAGGACATTTCAGAGGAACGAGACTTTCATTAATTAAGAATCAAAGATTATAATAGTTTCAATTTTATTTATCTTATATTCTTCCATCTGAAAATATTAAATGTTTAATCATGTGTTTTTATGCATAACGAATAATCACTCCTATGTAAACATTATCTTATTCTGGAACACTTTCCTTAGAACTTAGAAATCATGACATTCTACTGCCTTCACAGAGGACAAATCAAGACCCACAGGCCCTCAGAAAACTCCAACTGAATCTTAATCTTGTTAATGGCGCGGAGGCGAAAGGGGGTGTCCTCGCGGAGAATCGAACATTACAGGGAGTGGTGCAGAACGGAAACA
Organism: Dolomedes plantarius; assembly: GCA_907164885.2. Taxonomy (NCBI): domain Eukaryota; kingdom Metazoa; phylum Arthropoda; class Arachnida; order Araneae; family Dolomedidae; genus Dolomedes; species Dolomedes plantarius. The sequence continues at coordinate 196,560,273 of OU015490.1, read as the reverse complement.
TTCTTCCGGGGAAAGCAGAGAATAAAGTAGAAGAAAAAATAAAATAAAATAGCGTAATATATGGGGGAGCCGCCCGAAGACAGGGACGACATGCAACTAAAATCCAATTGTCGCCTGAGGGAAGGGGGGTTCTCGAGATTCTTTGCTACACTTACGATCAGGTTCTGTGTGAAGTGCAGATTTTCGCTGATGAAGGTGTAAAATCTTTGTAACAACTACCCAGAGCGCCTGGTGGCTTTAAATATATATATATATATATATATATATATATATATATATATATATATATATATATACAGAGGCTGTTCGCACATTTTTTAGACGATTTTGGTAAGCGGTAATAAAAAATCGTTTGCTGCAAAAGAAATAATTGCAATTGTACAATATTTTTAAAAGTCAAAATTATCGTCTGCGGCTTGAAAGTTTTGTTTTTATTCAAAATGGCGTTTTTAACAAAGCAGTGGTTCGTAGGCTACATTTATGCTATTTCCGAAGAGAAATATGCATACTCCGTTATCCAAAAACGATGTGAGAGTCATGGTTTTGTGATATCTGAAGCGTCGCTAGGTAATATCGTCAACAAGAAAGGAAAATAACGTCAAATTGGAGCCTCAAGTGGGACAAAAATTCCAAACAAGTATCCAAGGAAAAAACGGACAACTTCGACTATTGCAAAGGTACGTTGTTTAATGTTAAAAGACAATCCCCCTAGTCAAAAAACAGTTGCAAAATCATTAAAATGATCGGTGTCCACTGTAAACAAAATGATAAACGTTGATTTAAATCTTAAGAAAGCGAAAAAACGCAATGTGCATAGTCTTCTTCCAAATAATATCGCTGAACGCAGGACACGCTGCAGAATTGTATATGAGAAACACTTATCCAAAGAAAAATGGAAAACAATTGTCACAATAGATGAATCATGGGTGTATTTAAATGATAGCAAAAAAAAGAGCCATTTATTATCATAAAATTGCAGAAAAAAATTTTAGTGCATGGTTCAAAGAATCGAAAGAAAGTTTTTCTAAGGGATTCATGATTGTTGCCGGTTTTTCTTATAATGGAAAGTTAAAAATAAAGAGAGTGGAAAAAAATGTCAAGATTAACTCCAAATACTATCAGGAACATATTTTATCGCCAATGTTTCTGAATGAAATACCATCGCTTTACCCACAGTGCCATCAATCTGTGAGACTCCATCAGGACAAAGCTAGCAGTCGCACATCAAAATCCACTGTAAATTTCCTAAAAGAAATGGAACAAAAAACTGGTATCAAGGCCATACCCTTCACTGATATCCCTACTAAATCTCCCGATGTATCACCTATGGATTTTTGTGCTTTCGGTCTTTTAAAATCTGCATTATCCAAACATCGTCCCAAAACCCTTACACGACTCTGGAAAGCTGTTCAGGAGGAATGGGATAGAATACCTCTTCTGACACTTCAAAAGGCATTATTATCCTGGAAATTGCGGTATCGAAAGATAGTTCAGAATAAGGGATGTCAAACAGAACATTTAAAACACAAGAATTTTATGTAATTTAGTTATGTGAATACATTATACATCATCTAAAAAATGTGTGAACAGCCTCTGTATATATATATATATATATATATATATATATATATATATATATATATATATATATATATATATATATATATATATATGTATGTATATATATATATATATATATATATGTATATATATATATATATATATATATATATATATACATATATATATATATATATATATATATATATATATATATACATATATATATATATATATACATATATATATATATATATATATATATATATATATATATATATATATATATATATATATATATATATATATATATATATATATATATATATATATATCGAACAGACATCATTACATCATTTTACTTTTTCAGTGTCAAGTCTCACCATTCGTGTAACCATTTCTCCTTTAAATGGGTGAGGCCGTCATTAAATACAAGAAATCAGAAGTTCAAGTAAAAATATAACTTTTTCTCTGCAATAGATATGTTTACATGTAAAATATTTCTAACTTTTTCGCCTCGAGATACAATATTCCTAAATCCTATCATTTTCGCATATCGTATGTTATCATTTTCACCCATCTATTCTATGATTTGATTTCAATCTCTGCAATGGTAAAGTTGATTACAACTGCGCTGGTTCGTGTACAAAATATTTAGTTATAGTGTACGTTTTTTCAATGTTTTCATCAAATTTGGCAAATGCAACGAAAGTTTCCATTGAGTTTTTTTCATTTTTAAGTTAGGTACATTAATATCATTTCGACGAAGATGACATAGTTGATGAAAGACAAGCGCATTTCTCCGGCTCCATACTGTATGTTTAATATTAATTAATATGGATAGCACTTATTGGCATGGTAAACAAGAATCCGTCTGTCTCTTTCGGGTGTGGATATGAACTCCAAATTAAAAATTTCTTTACTATCTGAAATGAAAGAGAGTAGCATTTTGTCTGTTTTTAAGCACGGATTCTAAAATGTGCTTTTACAGGTGTAAGGTTGAAAGTAGCTGTATATTAATTGCCTCAAAACGAAATTTTTAAAGACCAATTCTGCCCTTACAGAAGGAAGTTACTGAATATCTATCCAAATTCCTCTGTCGATTTTATGGTGTGTGATTACATAGGCTATATTTTCGTACAATGATTGTTATTAAGTTCAAATTTAAAAGAGTAATTTATTTTTCTTTCGAACATAAATATAATTAAGAGCGAGGGGTGTTAATCCCATATTAATAGAAGATTATTCAAGAATTGAATTCTTTTCAAAAATCTCAATACGATAATTTTGACTGCAGCGCTTCAAGTATAATTTTACAACCGATTTTTTTTCTGTTTCTTAAAGCAACGTAAACTTGAAATAACGTATGTGTGAAGTATAAGATCCTTAAAAAGATATTCGAAACGTCCTATTAAACACAAAGTCCTTCTGTTACAGGTAAAAACATGTATTAAAGTTTTGTTTATAGAGAAGTGGTCAATAGGGTAATACGAGCACCCTACTGAAGTGAAAACACAACAGGAAAAAACTATTTGGGAATACTATTATAAAAACTATAGGGATTATATATTAAAATTTTTATTCCCCATAATATAATTTATCCCTATTGTATTATAGGGAATATGTTATAAAAATGTTAAACCTCTATTATAAATACTATTATAAAAATTATAGGGATAATATATTAAAATTTATATTACCTATAATATAAAAAGGATTTATTATATTATTTCCCTATTATATTATAGGGATTTATATAATAAAAATGTTAAACCTTATTTAAGTGGTAAAAAGAAACTAGTACTGCTGTGCGTCTTTCTGTAATCGAAATATCTAACAGGTGGAGGGGAGAGGAAATTATGTGTATAATTGCTAATAAATGGTAGCACTTTTTGCTACTTTAGGCAAAATGTTTGTCTTGTTTAGATAAAACATATTTCCAGTTTGACTAAAAGTAAAACCATTTAATAGGGTTGAAAAATCTCCATAAAAACTCATTTCGTCTTGATAATCTTCTTTAATAATATAAATTTTAAAAAGTTGTTTCTTAGCTTAACTGTAACTTCCCGATTGTTTCATCCAATACTCTGAATCAGTTTAAAACTTTAATTACATCTTTTTTTCTTATCAAGGTAAGTCCCTCCAGGTATTGAACACTGACGTTAATGACTTTAAATAGTGTCAGCAGTGACAATTGTATCAGCTTTACAGTGAAAGAGACAATAAATCACTCTTTATTGTCAGTCCGAAACAGTTTAAGCAAACAATAAGGAAAATGTTTAATTTTATAAATGATCACATGTTATAAATAAAATATTTAGCTACATAAATTAAGTATATAGCTGTAAGCTGATGAGAGGTCAGCATTAACATTTCTGTCAAAAAATACTAAATTGTTTTCTCTAGTAAAGATTTATTTTAAATTTTATTGATCCTACACATATCAAAATAACTCGGACATGAGGTGGATATAGGCATAGAATAACTTCCTTCCTCATGAATTTTAAGTTTTCAGATATGTATATGGTTTTTGCATTATAATCAAAATCAGATAGTAACTGATATTCCTATAAATCATTTCTACGAATTAAAATACATTTAAAATGACTGTTAAACTTCAATTTAATAGCTACAGTAAGTAAAAATTCTACTATAATTAAAAATTACTGTAAATATACTATAAATAGGTACTACAATTAAATTTAAAAGCATTTAGCACTGGCATTTTAAATTGTTACACTAATTAAAAATGCTACTATAATTAAAATGTAGTGTAAAACTACTATGATTAGCTACTGCAATTAAATTTAAAAGCATTTAACAGTAGAATTTTAAGTTATTACAATAATTAAAAATGCTACAACAATTAAAAAGTACTATAAAGATACTATAATTAGGTAGTGTAATTAAATTTAAAAAGCTTTAGCATTAACATTTTAAATTATTACGATAATTAAAAATGCTACTACAATTAGACAGCACTATAAACCTACTAAAATTAGCTTCTATAATTATATTTAAAAGCATTTAACATTATCATTTTAAATTATTACAGTAATTTAAAATACCACTGTGGCGACGTAACTTGTGTTGGGGGGTAATTTAAACTTTAAATTAATTACTAATTACTAATTAATAATCAAGATTAATTCTTACACTTCATTTAAATCAATTTACTTTTACTATCTGGGTTTCAATTAAATTTACTTCAATAATAGCCATTATGGTTAGTACATTTTAAAGACGTGCGTTGTGTGTTGTAATAACCCATAATAATAATTAAAGTTTACCCTTAGGTTCGATTTACTGTTGCATCACTGTGGTGATTAATGTGCCAAAAAGAAAATGCAATTAAGTCTAATAAAATTACCTCTCTATCATTGGAGTACACCTAAAAATAAAATTACTTCACCGAAAAGAAAAGACTTCAAAAATTCAACTCTGCTGAAATAAAAAAAAAAACTAAAGCTAAAAATTAGAAAATTAATTCAAAGACAAGAATGGCATGACTCAACTTTACAAACTAATAATAACAATTTATTAACAATTTCACTGACTTTATAACCATCAATCTTGTTATCAATATCTAATCAAAATATCTCCGACATACCAAATTCAATTATTAATAATGCATTTGCTGAAAACCCTCATTTATATCATCTCATCACAATCAAATAAAGAAAAAATTAAAATTTACAATAAATCAAAATGAAATGGCTGGTGAATAAAAAAATAACTTACTCATTCTATGAGTAATTGCTAATAATTAACTAATTTAACATTTAAATTGAATCTTAATGACTCTGCTGCAGCTTTCAAAAAGGAGAGAGTTTAAGGATAGAATTTAAAGAAAAGAAAAGAAGGCATGATTTCACCGATGGCGAACCTCGCCCGCATCATCATCTCTGGGATCCAGTTGTACGGACATCGTCATTCTCTTCAGCCCCAAAGGCCCGAGGGCCCCGTCTTTCCACTCCAAGTTCCGAGTCTTGAATCCAAATCTCCCGCCTTTCCAAGTCAGCCTTGTCACCTCTCCTTGACCACACATGGAAGTAATGAGTTCCAACGCGCGCCGTCAATTCTGGATGGAGGAGCCTTTAAAAATAGGAATTAGCCGAAGGGACCTTTTCTCCATAACATCTTTTATCTCTAGTTGGATTATAATTTCATCAGTCAGACGCCTCCATCAACCCATGATTGTATACATCCGGCACATACCAAAGTTCTGCGATTCATATGCTCCTCTCCTGGTGCTTTGTGGTCGCTTCGAAGGAAGGGCCGAACAGGAAGTCTCAGGTTACCAGTGCAGAAACCAGCTAGAGGTATCGATAAGAGATTGTTCTCAAGAGAAGCTTTAGTTTTAAGAAAAAAATATTTATACGAGGAATACCTTTGAATTTTCTATTCAAGATAATTAAGAAAATTATCTTGAATAGAAAAATTACAATTAAACCATAATAAAATTAAACCATAAATATAACAATTAAACCATAATACAATTTACAATTAAACCATATACACTAAAAAATTTTCAAAAAAAAATTTCTAAAATTTTCTATCAATTTTTTAACCAGGTAATTGATAGAAAGTTGAAAACGTTAATTATTTGTAAAACTATTAATTATCATCACAACACCACTATAATGAAAAAGTGCTGTAAAGTTACAATATTTAGCTACTATAATTTAAAAACTAAGTTTTTACTAATGATAGTTTTTAATTGAGAAATTAATGTATATAAAAAAATGTATATGAAACATGTGAGACAAGTGTACAAAACCAGCCAACAGAATTACATCACACCAGCCACTTTACAAAATTTCTAAATGAGATATAATTATCCAATATTTTAATAATAAGATATAACATGTGATGATCTCCTTCAATTTAACTCTTCACAGTGTCAAAACATTTAGAGAAATTTGCGCACTATTGTCCAAATGCGATGACATTAATCAAATCAATTAATATTTGATCATCATAAGTTTAACCAAGTATATTTAGCAGAGGCTTAATAAATCTATAACAAAGCACAACCATTACTAACATTTAATTGTTTACTTTACTAACTAAATTATCTCAATACTCGATATTAAAATAAACGTTAATTATTTGTAAAAATTTAATTATCATCACAACAAATGCCGCCTTTCCCGCAAGAAAAAAAATTTGGCACAATTTTTGTTTTTTTAACCGCGGAAAAATTTCATAAATTAAAGAGAATTGACTAAAGTATAGAATCACATTGCACACTGTGATATATTGTGACCATTCGACCCGAGTCAACATAACAAAACACATACAGTATACATGAGAGATTACTTATTAAAAAAATATATAAACCATGGAACATCTAGCATACTACCCGAAAAAAATTTCACTACCACAATTGTATATAAAACAAGCAAAAATGAAACATTGAACACCTAACATATATCTAAAATAATTCATTACCACAACTGTAAGCTCAACTTACAATTAAACCATATACACTAAAAACTGCATAGTAAAATAATCCTCCTCGGTTAAAACAATCATTGCAAAATCATTACACCCTGTCCACAGTTTACTTCCATAATTTGAAATTGACAGTGCGACCATAGCATACAATCAGAAACAAACAAACAAAAAGTATGTTTAACACAAATAAACAAAACCTCTTCGAACAAAACTCAATACAAAATTCTCCATATGAAATTCATTATCACTGTTCAAACAAAATTAACACCTTTACTATACAACTTCAAAAAAAATGTATATGAAACATGTGAGACAAGTGTACAAAAATTATAACTTTAACCGTACATATAATAAAATAATTTTAACCTCCCGAACACCTTAGTATACATTACAAAACCAGGTAATTGGTAGAAATTTGAAAACGTTAATTATTTGTAAAACTATTAATTATCATCACAACACCACTATAATGAAAAAGTACTGTAAAGCTACCATATTTAGTTACTATAATTTTAAAAATGTTTTTACTAATGATAGTTTTTCATTGAGAAATTTACTTGCGAATAATAAAAAGTTGTACAGAACAATAAATAAAAATTTCGCGTATAATACGATGTGTCAAGAGTTGCATTTTACATAGTCTTATGAGGGAATAACCTTATATTCTATGTCTAATTGTACATTTTTCTCTAATCTGTCATATAAAATTCGTCTAAGAATTTTAAATATAAAAGCAAATTAAGTATTCAAATATTTCTATCAAATGACACTTACCGGTGATATAAACCAGGATGAAAACATCAGATTTTAGCCACACATTAATTTTTTCTAGTGATATAATATTTTTCTAATGATAACATATAACGAAGAGATATACTTTTAATACAAGGAATTCATATAAAAAATAATAATTAATTATTAAAAACGATGAATAAAAAGAGGAAATGGCTCTGAGTTTGACTGAAGAATAATTTTAAATTGACTTTTACTTTAAAATATTCCTTTTTTGTATTTTCTAAATATAAATACATGACTGTATAAAATCAATGATATAAAACTTGTCTTAGACATTCATAGATATAAAAGGATGTTTCAAATTAATGATAGGTTTTTATTTTTAAGTTATCTGTCAATTAAGATTATCAAGTAAAAAAACATTTTACTTTTAGTCTAAAGACTACATTGAATAACAAAATTTGGGAAATATTAATTTTAGGAAATAAAATATGCTTTAAAACTAGAAATTATACATTAATCAATTCATTCTAATTAATTTTTACTATACCCTACTTAAAAAGAAGTATATTCAGGAGTTCTCATAGTGATAGTAGTTAAAAACCTAAAGTTTTTGCAGTAGTTTAGAAACTCCGATGGATTTATAATTGATATTGTTACAATTTATCTAAAAAAGCACAAAATCTCATGTACCTTTTTATAAACCTGACTCATCGCTGTTTTTTTTTTGTCTTTCATTAAAATGTTCTTCTTAACAATATATTTTTTATTTTACAATATTTCATTTATTTACTTTAATTTCTTCAAACGTTAATGTGTAGCTAAAAAACTTCATACGTTAAATAATGCCAAATTCTATATCAACCAATAATTATTACTAATTTTCTAATATTATGCGTAAATAATTACATTGCTCAGAATTTCAAAAGCAAGGGAAGTTCGAAAACGAAACATAGAAAAACAATTTCCATAGTTACATTTTGATTTAAAGAAAAAACAAGTATTTTGTTCCAAACAAGATGTTTCTCTCTCTTCGTAATATTTAAATATTCTACTCAATAGCCTAGTCCTTAAAAAAATCTATCTATTCATTTTAATTTCTTCACATTTTTAATTTTATTTTCCTTTCATAAATTTATCATAATAATTCGTCATGAACCTCTCAGATTTTCCCTCCTAGGCAAATATAGAAAAAAACGTTTTATATTCCCCGAGATCTTAAACTTTCATGTCTTCTTCTCTAATTCTCCATCCAAACATATTTTTCCTGGAGGGGTGGGAAAACTCCACTAATAGGAAGTACACCCTGCGAACGAAAAAGAGGTCTCTAACGATGTTTTATTCTTTTTTACCCTCTTTTCCCCTAAATTACTTCTTATAGTACGGTTTCTTGTTGATAGAACCCCTGTTGCTAAGGCGTTGAACCCCGAGTTGGAAGACTGGGAAGAGTAATTCCAATATGAACGCTAAATGCTTTTAAGTTTAGTATTGTGGAAACTTGCATTACGTGTAAGTTACTTTATCCATCTTATGAAGTAAATATCTTTTAAGAATTTCTGAGTTGAATCTTTATATTTTTATGACATCATAGTTAACGAAATATGCTCTTTAAGTTCTTTATACAAAATTTGATAAATTTGTCTAACAAAAAGTTTACACAAAATTAATTCAATAAAATTTTGGTTGAAAAAGTTTCATAGTTTACGAAATATGTTCTTCAATTTCTTTATGCAGGATTTGATCAAATTGTCTAACAAAAAGTTTACACGAAAATTAAATTCAATAAAATTTTGGTTGTTAAAGTTTCGTAGTTTACGAAATATATTCTTCAATTTCTTTATAAATGATTTGATCAATTTGTGTTGGATAAAGTTTACACAAAAATTACTTCAATAAAATTTTGGTTGAAAAAGTTTCATAGTTTACGAAATATGTTCTTCAATTTCATTATGGAAGATTTGATCAATTTGCCTAAAAAAAAATTATACAAAAATTAATTCAATAAAATTTTGGTTGAAAAAGTTTCGTAGTTTATGAAATATGTTCTTCAATTTCTTTATAAATGATTTGATCAACTTGTGTTGGAAAAAGTTTACACAAAAATTAATTCAAAAAAAATTTGGTTGAAAATGTTTCATAGTTTACGAAATATGTTCTTCAATTTCTTTATGCAAGATTTGATCAATTTGTCTAACAAAAAGTTTACACAAAAATTAATTCAATAAAATTTTGGTTGAAAAAGTTTCATAGTTTACTATATATGTTCTTCAAGTTCTTTATACAAGATTTGAAAAATTTTGTATCAAAAAGTTTACACAAAAATTAATTCAATAAAATTTTCGTTGAAAAAGTTTCATAGATTACGAAATATGTTCTTCAATTTCTTTATAAAAGATTTGATCAATTTGTGTTACAAAAAGTTTGCAAAAAAATCAATTCAATAAAATTTTGGTTGAAACAGTTTTTAAACCTTTCAATTTTTTTAATTGAAAGTTACTTAAATACTTAGACTATTTGTTATAAAAATATTTAAATCATCATATTTTTTAAATGATGGTAATTTTCAACTTAGTGGTTAGTAGCCTACGTCTGTGGGGAATTTTGCCATTCCACTTCTACAATTACCTTAAAACAATGGATGCATGCATGGGTTGGAACAAGCAAGGAAGACAAAGCATTGACCTTAAACATACATTTATTTGATAATGCACAAATTTCAATTAAATTGCCATAGCTATTTATATAATAATCTCTTTCATATTAACATTTTTAACATTGAGAACCCAGAAGCAGAGGCAAACTATATTGTCAAAAATGATTTTTAGAATCTTTTGGGGAGGCACTTACTATAGCTGATGTATGCAGCGATGATGCTAGCATCGACGACAGGGACCCAAAATCATCTCCAGTATAGGAACATCTTAGCTGGATATTCGCACTTCTCCAAGACTCTGAGGCAGACGAGAGTCTCTATCATCTAACTCTGAGGAACCAAGTCTGAGATCGATCTCCTTCTTCTCCAATTCCATCCGTCCTTGGCGGAGCTGTTGTCCGTTTACAGGGGGGGCCATTCTGGCCCACCCCTCACTTTCATTGGGCAGTGGGCTGTTTTTCTTTCAGTGGTTCCTGCCCCAATTGGTTCTTTATTAAACAGCCTCTGTCGCCTCTGTCCATAGTCTATGAAGTACCTCCCCCACCATAATTTTATTTTGCAAAACAACTTTGACCCTTCTCATTTGACGTTTTTACTGTGGGCCATAAAATAACGACCATCCATCTTGTAAAATTTAGACTTTAGATCGCTATCACTGGCCACACCGACAGCTATTCTTCTATTATTTATTGGTTTACAAGCCTGTATTTACCCCTGCCTCTGCATCCTTTATAATACATTCGTTACTGGCCACACACCGTGGGGAATTATAACATTCCACTTCTACAGTTAGAATCTTCTTTTGATCTTTTTATAGTAATTATATGTTAAATTTATCCGAGTTTTTAAATCTTATGTTTATCTTCTTATTTTTAAAGAAGAAAAGAAAGTACCAGTTATCACACAGTGAAAAAAATAACGCTGTATTATTAGGTGCACCAATAAATTTCGGTTGTTTTCCCTCATTACTCTAATTTATCTTAGGTAAGATTCTTAACCAAACTCTGGGGAAATTTATCGAATGTTCCAATCTTTTTCACAAGATATCACTCCTTTACACATTGTTCTGAGTGGCTGAAACTTTTTTTTTTACTCTGAAAAATGGTAAGGCCTCTTTTGTAATGTATACAGCAATGTAGCCAACATGAAATTGTTGTGAGGACTAGCCACACAGCCCGCCCACGTTGTATAGTGGTTAGCATTCTGAGCTGCAACGCAGTGAACTAGGGCTCAAATTCCGAATAAGGCTTGGTCATTTTCGAGTCGTTTCCCTCATAGCGAGCAATGCTTTCCATAATAAAGTAACCAGCAAGCCAATGGAGAATAACAAAGGGCGAATGACTCACGACAAAGTGCCTCCGCATTTGGGAAAACTCAGGTCTACTCAGGGACTTGGGGGTTCTTTCTATGATATCAAAAGGATGATTACCAAACACTTTAGGCAATTTTACAGGAAAAATGAACCATGTCTATACCTGAGAGTTGGAACAGAGCAGTCTTTTATAAAAAGTGTTTAGAAATGCTTCTGTAAATTCCCTGTCTGACCACAAAAGTCTGCGTTATGCAAAAATATAGTTTCAGAAAAAATATGGCTTCCTGTAGCAGAAAATAGTTTCCCCAACCAATGGGTAGGTATCAAGATCTCCTTTATGAGCGATAACTATTCCATTCTGATTGACCCTTCCTTATAGACCAGGAGATCATATTACCAACCTTACATGTTGTGATGCGGGGATTTCTGTGATCTGATCGTGGCTTAAGGGGATCCAGGACACAAAACTCTTCAAATTTTCAAAAAATAATTTTATTGTACTAAAAACTTTTGTATTCTTTTCCGCTTAAAATAACGTTTAAATCATGTTTCTATCTTAATTAGAACAGGAGAAATTAATTTTTTTTTGTTTTCAACATTCTAATAGCAGCAAATCGTTGTTCAAACCTGTGCGTTTTTCTGGATGATGGGTTTTTTCACCATTTCTTGTATTTAAACTGTTATAAGTCAAGATCCGTAAAGATAAATCGTTCAAGCTTGAAAAATGTGTTTTTCAATTATTTTACTTTACTTTTCTTTCAGGAAATTAAAAAAAAATTACTTTTGAAATTACGATTTTTTAAAAATAAGTTACATAATCTTATTTTTTTTTTGAAATTTTTACTCTAAATATTTTAAATTTTTTTAAAATTAATATTTTGAAAAATACTGAATCAAAATTAAAACTTATGTGTTTCTGTTTAATTAAAGAAAACAATACTGAAATTCAACAAATAATATTTCAAATTATAACAATTTTAAATGACCCCACTTTTTAAAAAAAATTTAAATTTTAAAATTTTTTAAAAACTTTTTCAGAAGTCTTATGCTGTGATTTTGTTTAGAAATTAGATGGTTAACCATCACAAAAAAACTCGAAATTTTAACTCAAAAAATATAAGAAAAATTAAAATGTGTCCCGGACCCCCTCAATCAAAGATATCTGTCAAATCGTGGCAGAAAGGATGAAATCCACTGCTCCAAATTATTATTTTCCAGTCAATGAATGTGTAGAAACAGCAGTGATTGAATGTCAGCACAGTTCAGATTCAAAACAAAGAAGACCGATTTAAAACTATGGTATGATATTGACAAACCCTCTGCAGACATATGCAAATGGGGATGGAGCAACTGAGAACCCTGAGGGCTTTCAATATCATCAGCAAGAATTTTGCAGTGCACAATAAAACATCCAGATGCAAAGTATGATATCCTTCCTCTGCTACTCTGCCAGGGCCTACTGCCAGGGCAACGTTATTTTTTCATTCTCAATGACACCATTTCTAGTAGATTTAGATAAATTTAGTTAGGTGCAAGGCTATGTTTTGTGTTAATACTGATATAACATCCTGTGACTCATAACGTTTCTCGAACTGTAAAACAATTTAGTGATTTTACAGTAATTTCTTTCAGCGTTTCCTTATATACGTTCGTTTAGTATTTATTCATATCCATGTATGTCATCATATTAAATTTGTTATATATTTATGTCCATGTATGGATAAAGGGCATGATTGTCACCAAAACTTTGTTCAGCTGCGGCGTCGATGAAGCAAAATTCTAGACTAGATCTTTTCAAACTCCACGGTCGTCAATTATTACATCAGAGATTCACATTCAATGAATTAACTATTAAAAATAAATTTATATAATTTAATAAAAACATATCCTCTGCCTTGATATTGCAAGTTGTATTTGCAGTTTTAAGTAAAGGTACCTACACTTATGGACTGATATAATTTACATAATATTCGAGTTTAACGGGAGCTTTATTTTAAGCACACTCGAAAATTATTTTTAATATGGGATTTTCTCTATATAAATTAAAGCTCTGAAATTAACCTGAATTTTTTTTACAATTCATAGGAAGGGGCTATTTTTCGTTCCTTGTATACCATTGGTTGTTTCATAACAGAACATTGTGTCTACTTTTGATAAACAAAATATTTTAAGGCTTTAAAGTGGAAATTTTTTTTATTTATTTCCACTACATACATTTAAAGCTGAATTTTATTTAGATTTATTCTTGACTGATTTAATCTGTCATGTTCTGATATCAGTCAAGATATCAGAAGATTTAATATCAGTCAGACTGGCGGTGGTTTGGTCTCTGAATGCACCAATTAACCTGCTACATATTTTCAGAATTGTTTCTAAATTTACTAATTTTAACATTATGGTATTTCTAGAAAAATACAATTCAAATTTTCTTAATATTACAATTAATTTTTCGTTGTTGTTGTTGTGGCTTATGCCCCTTGACCGACAGTAAATATCAAATCAAGTCCATAAAAGCTATTGGTCAGTATGGTTCGGCTCCGGTTTTGAATAGTACCACAAGGGTCGGAGTACGACTTGGCTAAAGGACCGATCCCGTAATTTTGAACCGAGTCAAGTGACGAAACCGGCACACTTGACCCCGTACCTGCAGAGGTAATGAGAACTTGGAAGAAATGGCAGCCACGAAGGGTTTTTCGTGCACCAGCCGCCATTAATGTACACGGTGGTGGATTTGTCAGCGACCGGCATCGAACCAGAGACGTTCAAATCACTGGTTCGCTGCCTTTGCCAACTGATTCACCGCACCCGACAATTAATTCATTTTCATTTAACAAACAGAAAAAACGGCTGAAAAACTATGTTGTATAACTACTGATATTCTAACATTTTCAGTTCCATCCATCATTTATTTAAGGAGACAAGGGACCTTCAACTTAATTTTTAAATTTAAAATTTTTAACTTTATCTACACAATGAGAATAATTAACATTCTTTTTGATTAAATTGTAGACCCTTAGAATTCAATATAATGATTTTTTGGCAGAAAAATGAGTGTTTTTCAAATATTTATTCCAAAAATGCTAACATTTTTCAAAATGCTCCATGGGTATTCCATATAAGTTAGAAACCTTAATGTTTTTAACATAAGTTTACCTTATGTATATAAACATAATTGGACAGGGAATTTTTTTATTATATTCATATAAATTCTTAATTTTTTTTAATCTTCCTGTTATTATTCTTATGTTTTGGCATGTTTTTACTTTATTTCATGGTCTATAAACCTGAAAAATATCGGTGGTTTCAAAGAATAATGCTTGCCTTTATGAGAAACACTTAAGTTAACAATTTTAAATAACTTAATTAAATTCTTTAAAAAATTTAGCTCGGGGAATTTTTGAAAAATTTTTAAGAAAGTTTGAAAAACAAGTATTTTGAAGAATTTTGAAGAATTTTAGAAAACAAGTCTTTTGAAGAATTTTGAAGAATTTTTGAAGAATTTTTTGAAAAACAAATCTTATTCTCCACAATTTTTACTTTATTTCATGATCTATAAATCTGAAAAACGGTGCTTTCAAAGAATAATGTATGCGTTTATGAGAAACATTTCAATTAAGAATTCTGAATAATTTATTTAAAATCGGAAAAAAAATTAAGCTCGTACGGAAAATGTTGAAAAATTTTGAAGAATTTTTAAAGAATTTTTGAGAAACAAGTCTTTTGAAGAATTTTGAAGAATTTTTGAAGAATTTTTAGAAAAAGATGTCTTGCTCTCCAGAAAATACTGATTACTGAATTCTAAGTGACTTCAGTGTAGTAAAAAAGAATATTAATTATGCTCATGAGGTATATAGAGTAAAATATTGAAAATTTCACAAAAACGAGGTTACAGATCCTTTGCCCCCTTAAGCAAATGTTTAGAATTGTTCCTGTTTTTAATTGCGGTATATTTATACTAAAGTAGATCAAACTATCGCCAAAAACTACCAACTCCATTTCATTTTACCGAGAAAAACCCACACAGAAGACCGAACAATGTTTCTAACGTTATTTGCTGAATTCAGTTTTAATAGTAAATGATCCATCCCTATACCGATAAGGCGCCTTAATCTTCTCAACACATTCAACTGAAGAAAGAAAACTCCCCGAAGGGAAAACCTTATTTGCTAAAAGTAGCTCTGGAAATAGTCCTCGCTGAAAAGGTGGGGGAGGGAAGAAGGGAAAAACACGGGAATAAAAAAGTGATGAATAGAGGGTATGCAGAAATTTTCGGAAGATGCAAGACGCCAAAATCTAATTTCTTTTGTTGAGTGCGGGGAATCTTGTTGAACCCTCCGCTGCGCTTTGCTAAAAAGGAAGAGAGCTTTACAAGATATTTGAATATATTCCACTCCTGTCGGATCAGGTAGACAAAAAATTATTTCGAGCTGTCTCTTTAAATAAAACGGTTCGTATTGCTGAGCAAATTTTGATTTAAATGAACAAAGAAAATGGCAGCTTCAATAATTTTCCGTTTCCATCACTTTGAATTTTAAATGAATATTTATTATAAATGATATTAAAATCATCACGCAAAAGATCTGCTTCCCAAAGTTCCACTCAGTTACAACCAACAAACTTATTTAAGGGGGTCCAGGGCACAAAATTGTTCGAATTTTCGAAAAAAAATTCATTGCATTAAAAATTTCTGTGTTCTTTTACGCTTAAAATTACGTTTAAATAATGTTTCTATCTTAATTAGAACAGGAGAAATTATTTTTTTTCTTTTGCAACATTCTAATAGTAGCCAATCGTTGTTTAAACCTGTAAGTGCGTTTTTCTGCATGATGGGTTTTTTCCCTATTTCTCGTTTTTAAATTGTTATAAGTCAAGAACCGTTAAAGATAAATGGTTCAAACCTGGAACATGTCTTTTTCAACTATTTTACTTTAATTCTGATTCAGAAAATTTGAAAACAATATTTACTTTTGAAAATATGATTTTTTAAAAATAAGTTACATCATTTTTTTTGAAATTTTTAATATAAATATTTTTAATTTTTTTAAAATTAATATTTTTGAAAATGCTGAATCACAATTAAAGTTTATATATTTATGTTTAATTAAATGAAAAAATTTTGAAATTAGACAAATAATATTTTGAGTTATAAGGATTTTAAATTACCCCACTTTTTTTAAAATTTTAAAATTTTAAAATTTTTTAAAAACTTTATGAGAAGTTTTACGATGTGATTTTGTTTACAAATTATATGGTTAACCTTCACAAAAAATTTCAAAAGTTTAACTCAATAAATAAAAAAATTTTCAAAATGTGCCCCGGACCCCCTTAATTTATCAAATTTTTCTGCAGTTAGTGACTTATAATAAGATTTGACTCTTTTCGTCATTCTTTCGTCATATTTTTTCCTCATACTTCTATTTTTGTAATTGAACCTGCAGTTTGAAGAAGGGAACAAGCATTGAAAAATTGAAATTCGTTTTCTTTTTTGCGCCATATTGTTATTTACATGTAGACGTTCCTTGTAAGATTTAAAAGGACTGGAATAGCGGGAGAATGTAAAGAATTTCATATAAAAGTTTAGTGAAGAAAAAATAATAAATAAGAAAGTTTCTTTTTAAAGTTTTTTTTTTTTTTATTTCACACAAAAATGGTTTTTCGATTCGTTCCCTTCTTCAAACTACCGATTCAATTCGTTTCGACCGATTCAATTTGTCTTGAATTTTCTATTTTCATCCCTTGAATGGATTTTAAATGAATATTTATTATAAATATTAAAATTATCACTGAAAAATATCAGCTTCCCAAAATGCTTAGTGACAACCAACAAGCTTATTTAATTTATAAAAATGTTCTGAAGTTAGCGACTTATAATAACATTTGACTCTTTTCGTCATTCTTTCGTCATGTTTTTCCTCATACTTCTATTTTTGTAATTCGTTTCGACATCTCGAATTTTCCATTTCCATCATTTGAATGGAGTTTAAATGAATATTTATCATAAAAATTATTAAAATTATCACGCAAAAAGATCTGCTTCTCAAAATACTCAGTGACAACCAAAAGGTTTATTTAATTTATGAAATTTTTCTGCAGTTAGTGACTTATAATAAGATTTGACTATTTTCGGCAATCTTTCGTCATATTTTTCCCTCATATTTATATTTCTGTAATTCGTTTCGACATCTCGAATTTTCCATTTCCATCACTTGAATGGATTTTAAATGAATATTTACCATAAAAATCACTAAAATTATCACGCAATAAGATATGCTTCTCAAAATACTCAGTGACAACCAAAAAGTTTATTTAATTTATGAAATTTTTCTGCACTTAGTGACTTATAATATGATTTGACTCTTTTCGTCATTCTTTCGTCATATTTTTCCTCATACTTCTATTTTTGTAATTCGTTTCGACATCTCGAATTTTCCATTTCCATCACTTGAATGGATTTTAAATGAATTATAAGTAATATTAAAATTATCACACAAAAACATCTGCTTCTCAAAATACTCAGTGACAACCAAAAAGTTTATTTAATTTATGAAATTGTTCTGCAGTTAGTTACTTATAATAAGATTTGACTCTTTTCGTCATTCTTTCGTCATATCTTTTTCTCATACTTCTATTTCTTGTAATTCGTTTCGACATCAGATATCAATGTGTAAATTCAAGTGTCGTGTGGAAAGAAGATAGCCTCAGTTTCGAGAATCTAACCGGTTATTCTTAACCGGAGTCTAGCCAGTTAGATCATGTGGAAGAAATCAATAATCATTCTGCAACTGCAGCTGTTTGATGGTTATGTGTAAAATACAAGCAGTACAGAAAGACTGCCACTGATCCAGAAAAAAATCGATTTATTCTCTAGGGCTTGTGCATTAAGACCTACAGTTTTGAACATTATTTGTTGGAAATTTTTCATTTATCTTGCTAATTGACGAATTTAGATAACGAAGTTTTCCTCTTACTGCTTTGCTGAATTACGTTAACGTGGGGGTGAGTGAACAAGTCAAGTCTTTAAATCAAGATTAATCAGAAATACATCAGCCATTTCATTTTATGTAAGGTAAACTTCAGGCTTTTGAAATGTCTCTGATAAATGACTTTAACATAAGCATTGAAGTAGCCAAGTGCCGGGAAAGTATTTCCAGGAAATTTACTTTCTATTCAAAAGATCTTTCTATTTTTACAATGTATGACACCGTTGCATCTTGAATACCCCTCGTATAACATACAAATCGTACATTGAAAATTTCTCGTAAAGGAATGCTTCGTTATACTATGATAATGAACTGGTAGTGACCAAAAGATCTTCACTGGCATTAAAACCAAAAGCAAAAACGAGTTTCTAGAAGAGATAATTTACGGTATTTCGAGGATGGCTATGAAATTTCTATCCGCAAGAAATTTTGACAATTCAATCTAAATCGCTTACGGTGACATCGCAATAATTATTTAAATCGCCTTAAGGCAAGAGTAACGATACATCTCAAAAATGGCTATTTTGAGAAAATCACACTTAAAGATAAATGTCTTCGCCTCCAAGAGTCTGTGTAATAGTTAGACTTCAGATCTATCGTAGCTAGAGAAGTCCCGGTACCCATGAAATATAGACCTCTAAAAGATGAACCACGAGGTAGAGGCAACTCAAAAATGGACATTTTTGAGTCGTTCCGTTACTCTTGTCGGAAGGCGAAATATGAACTATATTTTCTTAAGATATAAATGATGTGTTAGTAACGTAAATGTTGGAACTGCAGTATTACAAAGAAAAATCGCATTTGTAGAACAAGAGGATTTGGAGGTGAGTTGAAATTTTCCTCACAATCGTGGTGTGATATCCACGGTGTGCTACATCTGGTCAAACTTACGCTAATACAATAGCTGTGCGAATCAACTAAGTTTAACCAAATGCGAATCCACCAAGTCTCATTAGAGTCAAAAAGTTGGCATACAGTTACTCCACGACATAAAATGGTCTTAAGGGTTCACAAGTCAAATGACATTTACAAAAAAAAGCAAAAACCAAGTGTCGAAAACCGCGGAAATTTTCTCGGATCTGAAAAATTTCCGAACCTAATACATCTGAAGATTTTATTAACCCAAAAGACCACAAAAAGCAAACATACGCATCCGCAAACAACATTAACTGAATCTAGTTATAACAGCAAATGTTCCCATCGGATATCAATACGCCATCTTAATCTTGTCAACACTTTCAGCTCAAGAAAGTTACTCCCTACGGTGAAACCCTATTTACTAAATGCATCGCTACAGATAGCTTTTACCCTGAACAGAAAAGAACAGAAAAACTCGAGTAAAAAGAAACTGCAAAGGAGGAATGCAAAACCTCGCAATATACGTGATGCAAAAATCTAATTTCTTTTGTGCTCAGAGTATAAACCTTCAGACCGTTTAGATAGAAAGGATTTTTAAATAAGTTTTTCCCTAGGTAATATGAATTGGGAATACGTAGCTCTTCTAGCTTATTTTCATTCTACTTTGTTCGTTCGTTTAAATGCATGACAAAATCTATATTAAATTATAGTGACCATATCAAAATGAATGTTAATAATGGGATTCAAACTAAACTAGTGTTCAATTAAATAAAAACAATATTTCTCAAATAGCATTACTAAAAAATTCCGTAAAAAGATCATTGAAATCTTAGTAATGTTTGTGCCAGTAAATTATCATTCGATTCATCATAAATCCATAGAAATAAGGATGAAATTATTTCTATAAAATATATATAACTGACTATGTCACCGTTGATTCGCGATTCATAGTGGAAATATTTTATTCACTAGGCCAGAAGGTTTGAAGCAAAATATGCTTAGTTACATTTCTGAGTTACAGATAGTACTGTGATGAATACTGTATTTAAAAAGAGGATAAAATTCTAGACTGATAAAGCTTATGTATGCATATGTACAGAATTAAATTTGTGGTTTTCTGTTACAGTTTCATATACACTACCCTACAATAATGGACCGGACAGCAAGATGTGATGGTATAAGGGAAAGAATACATGCTTCAATAGGGGGATGGTCCCCCACGTGATGCAATTACATTAGCAACCTATCTGGGCATACTTTCAACAAGGTTTTAATACACATCTAATGGTATTTGTGTCCATTCCTGCTGCAAGAATGTCGCCAGCTCAGCTGCAGATTTCGGACGGGGTTCCCTGGTCTATAAACGTCGCTCTAACTCATCCCACAAATGTTCTATGTGGTTTATTTGCAGGGGGTCCCGCTTTAGGTCGGCACACTGAGCAAGTCAGGGAAGACGTTTTATACACATATCCTGATACCACTGCTTCACAAAGGCTGCAACATGACATGGAGCGTTGACACCCTGGAAGTAACATTTGCGCATTCCATAAAATTTCCAGAGCGTAGGAAGAACTTAATTGTCAAAAATGCTCATGTGGGTATCGGCGTTCAATTTACCAGAAACAACATGCAAAGGTCCCAGGCCATACCACGAAAAACTCCCCCCAAACAAGTACACCACCACTCCATCGTTCCAACTCTCAAGTTGGAATGATGCACTCGGGTAATAGACGTTCGCCTGGTATTCGCCAAACCTAAGCACGTCCATCCAACTGGAAAAGCGTATAGCGTGACTCACCGCTACATAAAACAATTTTCCAATGGTCCACAGTCCAGTTGCGACGTTGCAAAAATCAAGCGAGTCTGCCGAATTTGTTTGATGGGGTGATGTTTTGTGTGCGGCAACACATCTGTGTACATTTAGGGAGTGCAATTCTTTCGGCAAAGTATTGGGATGCACCATAACCCCTGCTGCCTATTGAAACTCGCTTTTGATGATTTAGAGTGGTTTCTTGTGGTTCTTGAGAACCTCACGCTTCAGGACAATCCGAATCCTTTCGGTAAGTGTACGGGGAAGACCAACGTATGCAGTTCGTGTCCCAACTCCCGTAGTCTTCCACTTCATCACGACATCACCAACAGTTGACCGTGGCTGTGATAATTCTACCGCGATTGCTCGAATAAACCTGCCACTAATGTGACAACCAACTATAACACCTCTTTTAAAATCATTAAGTTCCTTTCGTTTCGACATATTGTCACAATTTCACACAGAACTAACGACGTTACCACTTCGCGAATCGTATATAACCTTGACAGGCGACATGCGATCACTGGATTTGCATAAAATCCAACATGCAGTCGGATTTTATTCAAATCCTCTGGCGTCTGGTCCATTCTTGTTGGGTAGTGAATATCTACTTCCCTCACATAGTCATTAGTACTGTGTGGTCATTAAATCAAAAATATGATTCCTTCGTTCTTCCTCTAATTTCTTTCCTCAAAGCAGGGAAAATTATCTAGTCATCTACATTTCCCTATGGTTAAAAAATTATGAAAGTAAAGTAATTCCAAGTTTTCTGCGACTTCGATCACCGTGTAATTATTTTTTTAAAATGAAATAAATAATATTCTAAGTTTTTTCCAACGTGGAAGGCACTTTTTCTATTACGATATTTGCCTATACACGCCGCAAAAAAAGTAATATTAAGGTATGTGTTGCACATTTAGTTCCTCGAATTACAACAATGTTTGGAATCAAACGCTCAAATATGTTCACGCAAAAATCCTTTTATATGGGAAGAGGAGGAACAAAATATATAACAAGGTTGCCGGGAATCTAAAGAATAAGTTTAACAGCAAGTTGCAGTGTTTGATCTTTTCTGTTACTTTCACGCGCACAGAAAATGTATAGATATAACACTAGAAAGCTAAAATATAAATAAGTAGGAAAGACAGCAATGGGCTATTGTGTATACATATCTATATATTTTGTTTCTAAAGAGTGTTTTTTGTGTTTTATCACTTTTTCTCCCTTCATACTTAACAAAATCAATAAATGTGTTGCATTTTGAAGATTAAGATATCGGCTTCATGCAAATTGTTGATCTATAATTACACATCTTATTGTTTGTTTAAAAATCGAAATATAAACATCATAAACAATTTTTCTACCCCTAGATGGCGCGCCCTAGCTTTTTTTTATTTTACAGTTATCCATCGCACTGAACTTTTAAATTTAAAAATCGTTTGCTTATATTACCATTCTGTGATTTCATTAATGAGTTTCTTTATTGGCAACATCCGAGTAGGTATACATTATTCTTTTTGCATTGAAAAACCATATATACACTCATGGACAAAAAAATTAGCGCACCAAGAAGGAGTCGTCAAAATAAAACGAAATTTTACATACGTAATGACGACGTTGATATAAGTAAATGATAAGAAAATCAAAGAAAAAGGATAATTTATTTTAGAGAAAAAGGCAAAAGAACGGAGGAGTTAATACTCCGTTCGACCCCCTCTAGCGCGAATGCACGATGCGATACGATCGGGCATTGAGTCATACAAGTTCTGTATGATGTCTTGAGACATTTCGTTCCATATTTGCTGTAACCTTGCCTCTAGTTCGTTCAAACTCGTGGGATGCCCAACTCGTCGTCCCAAATGATCCCAGATATGCTCGATTGGAGACAAATCTGGTGACCGTGTATTGTAGGCAATGGCACCCCATACCATCACACCAGCTGTGGGAGCGATGTGTTGCTGTACAGCAAAGGCAGGATTGAAGCGTTCACCACGGGCTCTCCACACACGAACACGATTGTCATCACTGCCGAGATTGAATCTGGATTCGTCGCTAAAGACGACCCGGTTCCATTCTGCTGCAGTCCAGTTTCCTCGTGCGCGGCAAAACTCCAAATGGAGGCTTCGATGGGTGGGCGTCAAGGGCAGCACACGTAATGGGCGCCGCGATACCAACTGTCCTTCAGCCAGGTGCCTTCGTATGGTTCGAGAAGACACAGAGGCCCCTAGTGAAGGTGCTACCTGTGCCTCGATGGCGGCCGATGAAACAGTTGGCTGAACGCGTGAATTTCTTACGATGTGGTGGTCTTCTAGACGACTGGTCTGTCGAGGGCGTCCTGAGCCTGGTCTTCGTGTACATGACATCTCTCGGGTCCACTGGTCCCAACACCTCCTCACAACACAATCAGAGCGGCCTAATTGACGAGCTACTCGTCTAGCTGACCACCCAGCTTCCATCATCCCGACGATTCTCCCCCTCTCAAACTGCGCAACTGCTTATATTGTCTTCGAACACGGCGTAATGGCATGTCTATCTCAGCTCTTCCTTTGTAAATGATTCAGTACATTCAAACAAGCTTTGGTTACCTGTTTTATACTCCACAGAGTACGACGTTCAACGCCCTCTACCGGCTATACGTAATGCGCAATCACGCTGCATTTCTAATCATTTGCATATCTCCCCGACATGTACCTTCTTTGCAAGTTTCGTTGCGATCCCGCAATTATTTCTTGGTGCGCTAATTTTTTTGTCCATGAGTGTATTATTTCTAGAAAATAAATTTTTGTGACGATCCCTTTCTCTGCCTTCATACTTAACCGAAATCGATAAACAAGGTACCATTTTAAGGGGGCTCACAACCTTTGACTAAGGGGAAATGACCCTAAACATGATCACAATCGAGCTACTGAAACTCCAATAGTATTAATATATATATATATATAATTTTTTTATTTTATATCAAAATTACAAGTCTTCAGTTATATTTTATACAAAAATAGAACTTCTAAAGCCATAAATAATTTAAAAATTTTATTTTTAAATGTACACATTACTAAAAAGGGAAAAAAAATCACTGGATGTTTCGCGCATCATAAAATTAAGAAATATGCATACAGAAACTATTTTTTGGTCAAATTTAATTAATAATACACTCACGTTTAATGTAAATCCAAAAAATATACAAAAAATATAGTTTAAATTGAAAAATTTACATAAAATTTCAAAAAAATTTAAATTTAGCAATTTTTTAAAACATTTTCAAGTGTAAAAAATTTTTTTACAAATTTTTTTTTACTTTTCTGGTTTTAGTGTGTAAAGAAACTTATAATACAAATCTGATAAAAATTTTGTGTGTCTAGCACACATAGTTTGGGAGTAACAGTTGTCGCAAACCCAAAATTCACATATTTCAGAAAACTGAAGTTAAAGTTGGAATAACATGGGTATGGCAATAGAGTGAGCTTTACATAAACTCTCATAACTCGAGAAATAATGCAAATTTTTTTATGCGGTTGTTTGCATATTGTTCAGAAATGTCCTAAAAATCAGAATATAGCAAAAACCAAAAATCGATTTTTCGAAGTTTCAAAGGTTGTGAGCCCCCTTAATGATTAAGTTCTCCGCTTTTGACAAATTGTTAATTCAAAATCACACATTGTATTGTTTGTTTAAAAGTCGAAGTGAAAAATTGAATTTTCGTCCTAAAGTTCTTTCCATGGATGCATCGAAACGGCACATTCAAATAGTGTGCAAAAAGAGATTTTGTAATGTAAATATCACATTTTCCAGGAGTTTGTGTCATACTAAAATTTTAATATTATCTACATAGGCATTTTTATGTGTCTCTATCTCATGTTCCCTGTTTTGTGCTATACTTCACCTCCAATTTTGTGACTGAAGGTGTTTTATAATCGGTTTTGTATTATCTTTACTTACATTGTTATTTAACAAATAAACAATGACTAAAAATGAACCGGTTCTTCTTTCATTCTACTACAAACCACCAACCTCGCTATGAAAATTGATGCTCGCTATGATCGTATTTTAATAAACTCGCTATAATCGTATTTTAATCGCATGCGAAAGGGTCCCACGGGCCCTCTAGTATATATATATATATATATATATATATATATATATATATATATATATATATACATACACACACACATATATGTGTGTGTCTGTGTAAGTAACTTTGCCATTGGAGTACAAATTTTTAAATTCTATAGTTATTTATATACTGTGGATAGAGTAAAAAAGGATGTCACGGTAATTTTTTGTTCCTTTTTTTAATTGAATTTCCACACATACACATTTTACTTGTGAAGTTACTAAATTTTTTATAGTACATTAATAACTGAATAATTTTCCACAATGAGATAAACAACAAAATTTATAGCATAATATAAATTATATTGAATGTGTTGTTTTGTAAATGAATGAATGGGTTACAAATTGATTAAGATCCCAAAATATTTATATACTAGCTGAAAACCCGCACTTCGCTACGGAGTACATTCAAATTAAATTACAATTGATGCAAAAAATATATATATATTTATAAACAAATCGTAAAAGATATTTTTATAGACAAAATAAAGTAGAAGAAAATATTGAAATTAAATCTAATAGGACATGCTAAAGAATATAGTACAGTTAATATAGTACAGTTTGAAGAACATATCTTTTACTTTATTTTAATATTTTTTTGGATAATGTCCAATCGTCCTGCCGCATTAGCAAGGGAAAAATAATTTTTTTCGTCTATTTCATTGATATGGACGTGGCGATAAATTTATTTAAAGTACGAGAAAAAGAAATCACGTGATAATCATTTAATAAATTAAATTCGAAAATTTAATCTTTAAAAATTCACCAAAAATCATAAAATGGAAGTAAAGATTCGAAAAAGATTTCATTTTGAAGGAATATTTATGATCTTTCTCGTGATATAAATTTCATAACCCCCAAATTGTTATTTTTAATGCAAACGTAAAAAAAGTTACTAAAACAGCTTAAAAATTTCATTTTAAAAAATGTAAGAATTTTTCAAACCTTTTTCTTAGTGCACCCCTACTCTATAAGAAGAATCGCCATGCAAAATTTTAGCCCTTTGAGTCTCCCGGTTTGGTCTGAGCGTTGTATGTTAGTCAGTGAGTCAATCAGTTACGGAACTGTGTTATATATATGGATAAAGCATATAAATGTTAAACATACATTGAATAAATATTTATTCCTTTTTTCTTCATTTCTCTCTCTTACTGCTCAATTTTAGAGTTATATTCAAATTACATAAGAACTGCACATCTCGATTTGCTTATGTCTGTGTTCCAAGCATCCTCCCTGCGTCCTTGATCAATCTTATCCTAGTCTACAAAATATTACTACAGAGAGTTTTTCCAATGTAATTTTCGCCAAAGGAGCAAAAACTTTAATCGCAATGTACGAAATATTATACGTGGAGAAATACTCTTTTAAAAACATGACTTGTATCCTATCTTGTTAGAAGTTTAAGGTGGATTTAGGGTCTCTCTGCAATTGGGATTTAGGAAAGGGTGTGGCAGATCGAAAACATTCTTTTTGGGGAACGTGGAATCGAAAGGAGGGGAAGATAAAACTGAGATAGATGAATGGAGAGATCGAAGACACTATACTGAAAACGAATCAATTCCAAATGATAGTCAGGGAGCATATCCATATTGCAAGTGACTCAAATACAGGTGACCCTCCTATAACACGGTAGATAGATTTTTAGAAAATGACGTGTTGTGTGAAACCGTGTTATATGAGACCCAGAGACAGTACAAAAAAGGGGGTTACGTTCCGAAAACTTATTAAAAACAATTTGTTTTTTGAAATTCCATATAAGCAACTTAATATTTATTAAAAATATAAATGTATGAATAACACAAAACGAAAAGAAGCAAAAAATATTATTTTAATTTTATGGGACCTTAATTTAATAAATTTCTTCCTCATCACTGCTCAATACAATCAAACGAGAAAATTTTTTCAGTTGAACGATGTCACCTTCACTTTCAGAACCTTTTTCTTCATTTAGAATTTTTGCACCTTCTATACTTTTAAAAAATCTGCAATTTTGATTTGTTTGCTGGTTCTTAAAAGGTCATTGTAGATTTCACGATATGGAGATAGACAATTTTGCATCTCCCTTTTGAATTTTCGACTTCTTTCAGCAGAAGGGTCTGCATTCAGGAAAAATGATTAAAGATTTTCAGTTAAGCTTAGGCCTTCTTACAACTTCATAGAGTTATAAATGAATAAATTATAATTTATTTATACATTTTCATGTAAAACCACTATAGTTCATTATTATTTCTCTTCATTATTTTAAGGTAATTTAATTTTTAAATGTGTTAAACAAAAATCATGATATCTAGTGCTGTAGAAGTACAGTATTGTACAAAGGTTTTCGCAATTTTTTAATCGTGTTAGAGCAAAACCGTGTTACAGGTTGCAGTGATATGTGAGGGTTCCCGCAATTTATCCTATCGTGTTAGAGCGAAACCGTGTTGTAAGATGCCGTGCTGTAGGAGGGTTACCTGTATATAATATTTACGTAGAGAATAGTAAAACATACTTAAAATTTTATGTATCTCACTACAAAATATTCCGTTACCTAACGTTTCTTGAATAAGAATTCAAAGAACTGACATTTATTCCTAAAATAGTCTAACTTGGGACGTCAAGCAAATTTAAATAAAACACATAGCTGCTAACGTAACGTAAATTAGCTAAGAATAACATTTATGTTACATAAGGAGTTGACTTTCTTTGAAATAAAATAGAAATAAATTAAATGTAAAATCCATACGTATGATTTGTGAGAAAGTAAAATTTTTATCTTAACTGCCTATTTTTCCTAATGCAGTGAGAATTACATATTTGGTTGACGACAGACCCTCAAAATTTTCTAATTATACTTTTTTAAAAAAATTTATCATGATAAAAATGTAAGTAAAAAGTTTCATATTTCTTCGCTATTTCGAAATGCGCATTTGATTAGAACCACGAGAGTTTCTGTTACAACTGCTTTGATCAATAAATGCTAAATTTTTATTAAATTCTGTAACCACAGAGTAACTACTTACAACAAATGGTACTTTATATATTAACAAAATGTTTACTTTAAAAAAAAGATGTTATTTCAAATTTAAATGCTTTACATTAACTAATTGATTAATAATTTTATTAAAAAGCAGTGTAATAGAATATTGAGAAACATAGGATTTATATTTACATTTCAAACTTAAGGTACTTGTCTACATTCAGCGAATTTTTTCAAAAAAAAAATACAGTGCTGATCAAATACATATATTTTTAGTTCAAATGTGATATAAAATCAGGAAAACTAATGTAATTTTGGTAAAAATTCCATTACATTTTTAAATTATAAAGATTTTTTTAATAAATATTTAATACAATTTAGTGCACCAGAGACCCTATACTCAATTCAACTAAATATATTTTTATTTCCTTTATGCTATACACTACTGTGAAACTTGCCTATGTTCTAAGGTAAAACTTTTACAATATTTCCAAACATCACTGAAATATACCAAAACTTTTCAGGTATTCTCTTCTGACGGAACTTCCGCGGGTTATTTACGTAGGATTACTTATAGTTGCTTACCTCTTTTGTATGTATATATGTATGTATGTATGTATGTATGTATATATATATATATATATATATATATATATATATATATATATATATACTCATGGACAAAAAAATTAGCGCACCAAGAAATAATTGCGGGATCGTAACGAAACTTGCAATGAACGTACATGTCGGGGAGATATGCAAATGATTACAAATGCAGCGTGATTGCGCATTACCTATAGCCAGTAGAGGGCGTTGAACATCGTACTCTGTGGAGTATAAAACAGGTAACCAAAGCTTGTTTGAGTGCTAAATCATTTACAAAGAAAGAGCTGAAATAGACATGCCATTACGCCGTGTTCGAAGACAATATAAGCAGTTGTCGCAGTTTGAGAGGGGGAGAATCGTCGGGATGATGGAAGCTGGGTGACCAGCTAGGCGAGTAGCTCGTCAATTAGGCCGCTCTGATTGTGTTGTGAGGAGGTGTTGGGACCAGTGGACCCGAGAGATGTCATGTACACGAAGACCAGGCTCAGGACGCCCTCGACAGACCAGTCGCTGAGAAGACCGACACATCGTAAGAGATGCACGCGTACAGCCAACTGCTTCATCGGCCGCCATCCAGGCACAAGTAGCACCTTCACTAGGGGCCTCTGTGTCTTCTCGAACCATACGAAGGCGCCTGGCGGAAGGACAGTTGGTATCGCGGCGCCCATTTCGTGTGCTGCCCTTGACGCCCACCCATCGACGCCTCCGTTTGGAGTTTTGCCGCGCACGAGGAAACTGGACTGCAGCGGAATGGAACCAGGTCGTCTTTAGCGACGAATCCAGATTCAATCTCGGCAGTGATGACAATCGTGTTCGTGTGTGGAGAGCCCGTGGTGAACGCTTCAATCCTGCCTTTGCTGTACAGCGACACATCGTTCCCACAGCTGGTGTGATGGTATGGGGTGCCATTGCCTACAATACACGGTCACCCCTAGTATTGTTCCGTGGCACCATGACAGCCCAGCGGTATGTTCATGAAATCCTGCAACCATATGTGTTGCCACTCATGCAACGGCTCCCAGGAGCCATTTTTCAACAAGACAATGCTCGGCCTCATACGGCAAGGGTGTCACAAGACTGTCTCCACACTGTTACTACCCTTCCTTGGCCTGCCCGATCCCCAGATTTGTCTCCAATCGAGCATAACTGGGATCATTTGGGACGACGAGTTGGGCATCCCACGAGTTTGAACGAACGAGAGGCAAGGTTGCAGCAAATATGGAACGAAATGTCTCAAGACATCATACAGAACTTGTATGACTCAATGCCCGATCGTATAGCATCGTGCATTTGCGCTAGAGGGGGTCCAACGGAGTATTAACTCCTCCGTTCTTTTGCCTTTTTCTCTGAAATAAATTATTCTTTTTCTTTGATTTTCTTATCATTTACTTATATCAAAGTAGTCATTACGTATGTAAAATTTCGTTTCATTTTGACGACTCCTTCGTGGTGCGCTAATTTTTTTGTCCATGAGTTTATATATATATATATATATATATGTATGTATGTATGCATGTATGTATGCATGCCTGTATGTGAAGTAGAAGTTCAAAAAGAAACAGACAGTTAAATTTTAAAAAATTACAGTTATTTAATAAATTTTATAGGTTATTAAATGATAAATGTCAATCGTGGCTAAATTAGGATTGTTTTCTCAAAGAGTTAAAAACAGTTGAATATATTTTTTTAAACATGCATTTTGTATTAAATGATTTGAACTGCAGATTTAAATATTCATTTGTAATTTGTAATTAGTAAAATACTGAAAAGGTAATTCTCCATGCCTAAACTTTGGGATAGAGGATATACTAAGGCAACCAAGGGCCTTTACCATACGACTTTACCCTCTTCTGCAGCGGGCATTCCTAATATCGTATTCTACTTACCCTGCTACTTCCGCCACGCCATTATCGATACAAATAGCGGGAAACGTTATTAACCCGTTGAGTGAGTTTTGTAATGCATTTGATTACCAGAAGACGTTATATTACCAAGAATGTTTTAGTAAATATTCTTGGTAAAAGAGAATCCATAAATATATCCTCTAAGAAGAGAGAATTTTTCTAAATAATATTGCTTTTAGGAAATGTTTTTTTTTCTAAATTATTTTATCTATTTTTTAAAAGGCGATATTTTCATTTTCTTCAAGTTGACAGTTAATAAGAAAAAGTATTTAATTTTTATCCAGTTATTTCGATTCTTATTTTTTTAATATTGCTGTAAAAGTTCCCTTACGAGAAACCCATACAAAATGCAAATTTCTTCCTCGATTTTCGAAGGAAAAATATGAAAATCGCCCGTGACTTGAGGGTTGAGGTATTGACGAAAAAGTTGTTCATGTTTTCTGTTGAAGTTTCTTTGAAATTTAAAAGAAAGAATTTTCATTTGAGTTCAGTCTTTGAAATAGTATTAGTTAAAAGTTCAATGAACTGACCATTTTCCGTCATTTTTATGACTGCCTTAAAATATTTTTTGCGGTGAATTTTTCACGGTTAAATAGCGAAAAAAGAAATCACTGCTTAAACTCATCATAATGGTAAATTAATTTGATACCCTTTAGACTTGTATTTTGTTCTACAATCTTTGACATGTTTTTTTTCGCCATTATTCAATTCTTCCTGTGTATCTCAGGTGATGCGCATACCACTGACCTAGAAATTCTGTATTTACCTATAAATATCAGTTAAAATAATGCAATTTACATGTTTTTGAGAAACATGTTGGATAAGGGAAAATGGTTCTTTTGAACATTCTTTTGCAACATTTTAAAAATTAATACAAAATTTTTTAAATTAATTTATAGCCATATTGTGTTTGCAGTATGTCTCTAGATAAAATGAAATAATGCTCAGAATAATTGTAATATGTTAAAATGGAAAAGCAAACATCTTTTTTTTTATTTAAAGAAAAACATTGAATTAAATAGGGGCTGTAAAAATTTCTTAAAATTAAAAAAATATATTAAGCCCTTAAATTGTGCTCCAGTTACAAATAGTGTCATATTCAAGGACTATATGAAAAAATGTCTTTGAAATAATGTCTACATGAAATAATTACTGTTATTAAAAGGTAAATATGAAATATCCTTGAAGAATATAAAAACTCTAATAATTACTCCTCCTTTTATAACTGTTTCTTAGAAATGTCGTATGGGAAATTACAAATCATATTTCTGTTTTTTTCGATATAATAAAAAAGTATCAGAATTCTAACAGTACAAATTCAGGTATTTTTCTTTTGTGTTTCGCATGCATATTATTTGTAACTAAATATTGCAATTGAATGCGATAACAAAAAGCTGCCTGTAATTTCATTGAAAAAAAGAAAAAGATGAAAACTTTAATGTCAACCTATAATTTATATCACAAAAATTCTGTAAAATTGTATGTATATAATGTAAGCTGTAATTGTAAATTGTAATATGTTCACAAGCGATTTTAAATATGCCGTATAAGCTTATCTCTGTGATCGGCGAAACCTTTACAATTCAAAAAAAATACTACTTGCTTCATAATCTTATAAAAACAAATTGTACCTCTGAATATTTTAAATGGTGGTTCTATCTTTTAAGACTTCACTAACTTTAAAGCTACTGCATCCTGAAAGAGGTTACGTAAAGCATTTGGGTTTTTTCTGAAAAATTTCAAACTTAAAGATTTAAAGAAATTCAGAGCTATCATTTTTTTTTTGCTTAAAACGGTTTTATTTGACTTTCTCTACCTGTCATCATTACTAGCAAATCTTAACATATCTTCACATACGTTCCCTTCGGATCGAGAAACATTAATGCTAAAGCACACAAAATCTGTAGTTGGTGATCTATGACGTAAAATCGGGCTGAGGATAAAACAATTCAATCTACAATCAAAGAACTTCAGCTAATGTAGATGTTCGAAATCCTTTTAGATAGCTGAATCTATGGAAAATATATCTCCCGAGCCGAAGGAAGCTGAGATCAACGTTGTCAAAGACTTAAGTTAGAAGCTAGACAATGAACGATAAACGAGGTTTTTTGTTTGGATATGGAGAAGGGCAATATTTTTTAATAGAGATTTGGACATTTTGACATATTCTTTTATATCACAGAGAAAAATGTTTTTAATGCTTAACTATTAAACATTTTATGAAACAATTAATTTATAATTACAGCTTGTAATACTAAAACTACAAGTAACTTGCTTTAATTACCAGACTACGGCAGCAATTATTTATTCATTGCTTTATCATAAAATACTCTGCTGTATTTTTCATTGCTTTATTGCATTTTATTGCTTCATTGTCATCGCTTTATCGTCTTTCGTTTAACATTGCTTAATGGAGGATTAGGCTATAAGTCCACAATCCCTTACTTTCATCCTTGTTTAGAGAAATTACACTTTAATTGCACAATTCAGCGTGGAGTGCACATTATTAATTTATTTAAATTTTTCTAAAGCATTAAATTGCACAATTTAGAATTAAACTTTACCGCATTATGTTTATAACACTGATATCGTGTTACGTATAACGTTCGGAGTTATATGCAGATTCGCATTTACCATGATAGACGTTAGAATTATTCATAGATAAGCCACATTCAAAAACCGTTTATCACCTCTTTGCACATTATTTAAAAGCAATTTTTTATAACATTGGTTTTTCCCGCGAGGTATTCGTTATATCCAACAATGAAAAAATTGGTTAAGAAAAGTCATTTCATGGTTGAGAAATTTCTTGACAGAGTTTGTGAGAGGGGAGGGGTTGCATGTTCTTCGAAACTGCTGATAAATATGGAGTAATTTCACGTATTTTAATAAAACTAAAGTGTTTTTGATGGAGGTACGCATAGTTAATGACACACAAAAAGGGGTACGTGGGTTGAAAAGGTTCAGAACCACTGCCCTAGAGGTTCGATATATGAAAGTTCCACTGTAACTGAATTTAGATACTTATTGAAAAGAATATAAAAAAATTAAGGTACTGACTGTTAAATAAATTCTTGGTATACATCAAACAATATGACTGTTAAATAAATTCTTGGTATACATCAAAGAATATTGCATCTTTCACTTTCATTTTCTTATAAATCAATATAGAAGTAATTGTGCACATAGCGAGGACTGTAAAAAATACAGTGCCCATAAAATGTAAAGATACATAAATTTGTCAATATAATTCATTAATCAGGTATACATCAATACAGTGATAACGATGCTAATAGAGAGATCCATTAAAATACAGTGCATATGAAATGGGAAGATACAGATAAATGTCAATATATATCAATAATCGCATACGAATCAATATAGAAAGGATCAATATAAATAGGGTTCTTTTGAATCTGGAAGAGGGCTACTGAACTGTTGTCGTGTTTGATTCAACCTGCTAGTATTTCATGTATAAATTAACACAGAATATGACGCATTCTTTTGAATTTTCCTTCCAGCCATATGTCGGCACAAAAAAAGATAAACCATTCGTTCCAGACAGAACTACTTTATTTCTAGGAAACCGAACATAACTCTATTAATGTGACTTTATGTGGTTCTAATTTGTAAAAGAAAGAAAACTGAAATTTTCATAAACTTTTGAAAGATGGGTAAACAATTAAAACTGTTGCATCAGAGGCAGAATAATTAGGAAAAATCAACTGCAATTCTAAATTATGCATAACACAATTGGGTTCAAATACACTTTAATAAAATGTCTCAAAATAAAAGTTAGTGTCAAAGCAGCATTGAAATCAGTTTTAATTTTCCTTAACCTCATAGCAGTAGTCTTCCAGAGGCGGAATTTCAAACATCATCCTTCAACCTCGAGGTCGACATTTTGTCAGATGAATTATTTCAGTGTTTTGATGAATTGATAATGTGATGGATATCTTTATCCGTTGCGTTGCTATTTCATTATATTTGTCATGGACTTTTGAACATTACAAAACGATAATCAAGCAGTCTGAGAACAACTATTTGTGTATTTAACGAAAAGAAAAATAATAACATTTTCGTCTTAGCATATAGTTTTACAATTTTAATTTCATGTAATTAAATCTCTGAATAAAAAATCATTGTTCTATCCTCAGCATTTAACATTTTTAAATATTTGAAACCTTGAGACCATGTAGGATGGCTATGAAAAAAGTTTTTTGTGGGGTAAAAAGTCAGACAAGTGAAAACTCATGGATAAAGGAGATAACTATGATGGAGTATGGAAAAGTGGAAAGGACCAAATTTGCAGAAGGACTAAGCTGTACATCACTTCGTCATGCATTTTCACTTCCATCAGCCGTTTTCATAAAACTTGCCGCTGCGCTACCAGCATGGTCGATTTTAGTTTATTTTCTTTTGTAAAACAACTCAACTGAAAGTAACATAAGTAAAAAATGTTACCATTACCTGTCATCATAAATATACGTTGTTAAGGGGTAGTGGGAGCTCAGCCGAAAAATTATAATCATTGCTAAATTCTCTATAAAGCTTATTCTAAAGCATCGTGATTAAAAAGTGTGAATTTCTCCATTGCTTCAGAACAGAGTTAAAGATAAGACTGAGAAACTCAGCACCAGTGATTTTAAAAATTACATGCCTCTCTGTATGTACTTTTTTTCAAAATTAAGATATCGACACTTTATCATTATATCAAATAGGAAATTGTTGTGGAAAAACATTTTCCCTTAAAAAATGGAGTAAAAATTCAGCTAGTACAAAAATATAGTGGGGATTACATCACTTTCTGTATGTACTATTGTTCACAATTTAGATATCTACACTTAATCATATCAAATAATAAATTGTTGGGAAAATTTCTTCACTTATAAAATGGAGTAAAAATTCAGCAAGTACTAAAAGAAGTGTAGAAAATAAACTATTACGGGCTATCGGTTGCTATGCCGGCGACGGTGAAGCCTAACCTCGCGATCATTTATGCTCTCCCATTCACGCCTCTCTTAATGAATCATTTCTTCTTCGCTTTCTTTCGTGAGACTGTTCCCAATTTTCACTTGACCGTGCAGCTCTCTTTCGAGTATACCTGATTTCAATGTGTAAATCCATCTTGACACGCGATTGCGAATTGCGGATGGCCGCTAATGTTTACATCTAGTAGTTGCAGACGTTGCTATTCGGAGTGTAGAAACATTGTCGATTTTTGTGCCGCATACCTACGCGTTTTATATATATAGATATGAGGTTGAAATGCAATGGCTGCTCAAGAAAAAAACAAGAGCACCTTTCGCTGTGCACGACTAGAGCCCAGTTGACACTGAGAGAAATACCTCCGTGATAGCACTTCAATGACAGTCCAATAATGAAGCTCAACGAAACCCGCAAAACTTGCCGGAAAATTACAAGTGAAAGATTTGAAGGGCACCGTCCCTCAGCTTCATGGTGGAAAGACCCAGAAAGTTCTGGGATAGATAACCTTCACTCTCCCGAAAAATTCCAACAACTGTATGTATTGACTAGAGTCAACTCAACAGTAAAACCATATAAAATTTTACATGAGAGAACTCCCTAAAAATAATTAAAAATGATCTTTGGTGCATTTAATTAAAAATAAGGGGCAACAAAGTTTATCTTTGCATCTGTATTCCAGTACTCTGTAAAGAAATGTTGTTGTTGTTGTTGCTAATGACCCATGGCCGAAGGTGTTCCAGACTGGTTCATATAGGTTTACACTAGCACCAGCAGGATCCGAGACCTTCTTAGCTAGGTGCCACACCAGTTTTGACCGAGCACCCCCAGGGGTAACGTCTGTGGGGGTCGTACCCTCTCCTACTCTCTCTGACCTCAGAGGGCTATGTAGAAATAACTATTGTAACACATTATCCAAAAGCCCGAAAACGAGTAAATTCTTTTCCCAAATGTAGAATAAAACTACCATATATCTCAGTACTGTCTCCCTCTCTATAACTATATATATATATATATATATATATATATATATATATATATATATATATATATATATATATATATATATATATATATATATATATTATTTTATATGTTTCTTTTTTCTTCGTATTTTACGGGAGTTACAATTTCCGTACCATATTTTTACACAATGTTACAATGTTACACTTTATTTTAAATTACAATTTCTTCGCATCCTTTCCCTTTTAAGAATCACCAGTTTTAAAGGAAAATTCTAATTGTTATATATATTTATAATAATTATATATAAATAAATATATATATATATATATATATATATATGTATATATATATATATATATATATATATATATATATATATATATATATATATATATATATATATATATATATATATTGCACAACTATATTCGACTTATATGTCTTTATCAAATGTTCATCAAAAGATAAAAGTAAGTTACTGAAAACAAAGTATTTTCTAATGATGCCTAGATACTTTGCGAAAGAAGTCAACGTTTGTTTACTTTGTATAAACCTAATATTAAGGATTAAATTAAATACCGAAACTTCGAATTTGTAATTAATGTGTTTCATTACTCTTTGGAGTAATCTTGGACAGATTACTCCAAGTGATACCCATTCTTGATTCTGGAAACCCGTCATTTAAGCAGTTTATTTATACTGAAAATCTAGACAAAACTTTCGCAAAACAGAGAACGTTTGGATTATTTTAAGAAACTTCCTTTTATTAATATTAAGTTACGTAGCTTTCATTTAAATCAGGCATTCACAACAACTATACATCTTAAACAGGAACGAGATTTTAAATTTAACGCTTCAGTGAAACAACAGATGGC
Source organism: Dolomedes plantarius (assembly GCA_907164885.2). Classification (NCBI taxonomy): domain Eukaryota; kingdom Metazoa; phylum Arthropoda; class Arachnida; order Araneae; family Dolomedidae; genus Dolomedes; species Dolomedes plantarius. Next base: position 196,522,496 of record OU015490.1, on the reverse strand, counting down.
ACTAGCATGCAGATACATTTCAATTCAAAACAGTTGTGGGAAATAAGCAGTTTTTAGATAGGGAAATGGATGAATAAGGGAGAGAATGATGAAATAAGTACAATTAATCTTTCCTTATGCCAAAGTGTGATGTGATTTTAAATATATATATATATATATATATATGTGTGTGTGTGTGTGTGTGTGTGTCAATCAGTAACAAAATTCAGAACAAGAGAGACATTACGTCGAGCAAGGTCTTATTTTGTAGTTGTTAACTTCAGTAGTTAGAAGATTAAATTCAATTCACTTGCGAGGAATAAAAATTTTATTTACTTGGACACATTGTCTACAATACTGTTATTTAGCTGGGTTACTATTAATACGAAATATAAAGGCAGGTAGAATATTTACACTTACTACAGTAGACAATGTTAGTTTCTGGTTCAACCCTTATCCAATACACTAACTAGCGGCAATCGAAATTTAGTTTTACTTGCACACTTGCATTATTATTATTATTATTATTATTATTATTATAAATATATATATATATATATATATATATAAATATATATAATAGCGACACATCAATTATTAATTCCAGTCCATTGAATCTCTAAATTTAATATTGTCTTATAACTATTCCCGCGTATCTGCACATCGCCTGGCTGTCGCTGGACAGATTACACCACAGATATCAGGTTCACAAACGAAACTAAATTTGCTTATGCTGGAGTGTCGAACTGAACAGTTAGAGATTGGTTCAGGGATTGAGCAGTCACCATTATCCATTCTCTCTGTTAAAATGTATATAGATTATAGTCTTTTATATTTTTTATAACATGTTTAACTATTAAATAATCATAATGTGCATAGTGAATAAACTAAATAATCATAATGTGCATAGTGAACACTCTGCTCTGGCCAGACTACAACTTTTTAACCCAAGAAGCCACTGGAATTTGTAAAGTCTCGTTCTTTTGATACCGTATATCGCGTTTAAGGCTTGTCCAGTAGTTTCCTTATTTTACATACGTACATACACACACACACACACACACTATATATATATACAACTAAATTGAACAGAGCTAGAAAATTTTAAGAAGAATGTAGACAAAATCAATACAGAAATCAAGCACTCAGGGCATCCACGCACCAGAGGTAAGATTCTGCAATAGTACCAGAACTAAACCAGAAGTACGAGGTAACCGACAAGTCTCTTCATCAGGGAGCCTAACCAAATCAGTTACCTCAAGGGGAACTTTCTGAATAGGATGTAGGTATAACCAAAAGACATCCCAAGGCCCCGAATTTCTAATACTGATTGTAATTGTCATCTCGAGGAGTTTAAAATCTATGTTTATACAGCTTTAGGGCATATTGTAACTGGGGATCTTAATATTGTTAAAGATATCAGGTTGAGGGAACTCTTAAGCAAAGGCACAAAATTTAGGGTCAGAAATAAGGTAAACTTAAAGCAAATAGTAAGTTCTATCGGTAAAGATTTAGATTATTTCATAGTAAAATTATCAAGAAAACATAATTGGGCTATGAAAGGTTTCATGGAGTGGAAGGTACGTGTTATACAGGATATAAAGGGGAATTACGAAGAATATGGTAGAAATGACAAGCGGGGTTTCTTTCTAAACAAAGAGCTGTATAGAAAAATTAAAGAGATAAAAATTAAGTTAATTATAACGGTTGTAGATAAGGTTGCCAGTAACTTTGGTTTTATGTGTAAGGATTATTTCAAGCAATTAATTTCTAGGTAGTACAACTCAAACAATACTTATCAAAAAATTAGCTTTATCAAGAAAGAAATAGATAATAGGATTTTAGCCTTTAGCAAAAAATTTAAGTTTAAGATTTATAACCTAAAATACCCTTACCCTTTTCCCACCATTAAATTCCATAAAGTACCTACGAAATTTAAGGTTCGCTACGTGTAGTACAAATTGTTATAACACTTTGTTTAGTAAAATGTTTTTTAGCTATCTAAAAATCATTCTAAATAAAATCAGGGTTACGGAAAATAGCTTTATTATAAATAATAATCAGGATGTTTTAAAATTTCTAAAGAGTAAGAATATAGATATCATTCATACGTTTGATTTTGAAAACCTTTTTACTAGTATTCCCCATGATAACTTAATGAATATCTGTTCAGAAATTTATGATGAATATCTGGATAGTACTTTAATCTTAAAATGGGACTGGATTGATTTATGTAAATTTAATATTTTTGAAAACTACCTCTTTAATGGCTTAAGTTCTTTAAACAGATAAAGGGCATCCCTATGAGTAAGGGCCTGTTCACATAGGAGTCCGTTGCGTTGCGTTAAGGAAAAGATGACGTTGAGACAAAAATAAACCAATCATAGGCGTTAAAAATTTCATTGCTAATCGTTTGGAGGTCTATGATTGGTTTATTTTCGTCTCAACGTCATCAATTCCTTAACGCAACGCAACGGACTCCTATGTGAACAGGCCCTAATAGTTATTCCAGTGCTTTTGCTAATATCTTTCTTCACTCATACGAAACTAAATTTCTTAGCTTAAATAATGTTACCGGATTTAGGTATATTGATGACCTTACAATTTTTAACTGCAACGATTTGGAATTTCTTAATCAAATTTACCCGAAAGAATTAACTTTAAACAGGGCTAATGAAAATAATCATTCCGCGACTTATCTGGATTTAAAAATTAAAACTCAAAATAGCGAATTAAAAATTGGGATATATGATAAAAGACTAGATTTTAACTTTGAGATTAACACGTTTACCAATTTCAATAGCAACTTGAACTATAAAATCTATAATAGTATATTTTACTCGCAACTTTACAGAATTAATAACATTTGTAATAATTTTTTTGGAGAAGACTTTTTTCGCTGAAGACTTTTTGGAGGCATGTAACATTTTCGAGGAAAACCTAAGTAAGAACAATTTCCCTATAAATTTCGGCAATTTAAAAGTTTAAAAACAATGGCATTTAGACTCGGGTATATTTTAAACTTATTTAGGATAGCGTTTCTGGTTTCATATTTTGTTTAACCTTCAATGAGGTGTAACGCTGTGGTTTTGCCAGAGTGACGTAATTACTAGGGAAAAATTGGGATGCTGTTTCGCCATAACCGTCACCTATTGAATTAGGGTCTGTTTGCATCTGTGTCTTTTCATTAGGATTGTATGTGTACTTGCATGTATGGTGCGTTGAGCCCTTACTGTAAGTTGTCTATGTCTTTTCATTTTCTATTGACTAACTGTTTCTTTGGGGAACTCGGGGCCTTGGGATGTCTTTTGGTTATACCTACTGTGGTAGGGTTAATTGGGTGGGTCGTGATTTAGTATAGTGGTAGGCAATGATACCATTACTCTGAATTCTAAACAATACATTAATTTATTAATATAACACATATATTAGTACACATTTAATTATATTATTGATAATTATGAACCTAAAGAAACACTCATTATATCAAGGTATTATTTGACTGCACTGTTTCACTTATTTAAATTAATTTCATTTCAGTACGCAATATATATCGTTTCTTAACTTCCGCCTATATTATAAGACTCGGGGATTTATAGACTTTTTGGCAATAGGTAATGAAAGGTTACCTCCATTTTTGCAGACTGCAGAGGGAAACATTCGCCGGCATATTCACGTGCATCGATTGGGATATCTTTCTTCAGGATTCACTTTCGCTGGTGAACGCAGTCATCAGAATCACTATATGTAGCGGGAAGAGGCGGACTTTAACGGCCGGATCGGTTCTCCATCTTTGGCTTGTGGGGGTCAGGCAATCTGTCTTGGTTCCGTATCTCAACTATTCTCATCTCATCGGTAGCTTGCAGGGGTCAGGCAATCTATCTTGGCTCCGACACTCCTTTATGCTCCTCTCATCGCTAGCTTGCGGGGGTCAGGCAATCTTCCTCTGCTCCACTATTCATCTAATCTCCTCTCATCGTTGGGTTGCTTACAGCGATGCGCTAAATCGGGGCGCAATTTCCCATATATTCTTTTTAGAATTCTCGCTTACGAGGCTACAACTCTATATTCACGTGTTAAGTCTGAGAGTCAAAATCAATTATATTATATTATATTTTATATTCTAACTCTCTTTATTTTTTATCTTCTCAACGCCCCGCCTTTTACATTTTCATTCGTCTCTGATGTTCCACCTTTTTTTTTACTTCCACTTCGATTGGCTAATTTTCACCCCCTAATTATTTCTTTAACCATTCAGAGTGAGGGGCGTTTTATACAAAATCAATTCAGTCTTCGACTCATCCCTGCCTTTCTAGGGATCCTGTTTTCCCAGAACATTTCCTATGTGTGGGGTCCTCTTCTCTTTGCCAACAATTCCCTTTTCATCTCGATGTCCCCTCTATCTATACCCCTCGCTGTTTCGTCTCTTAAGTGTTGCTTTTCAATTTCTTCTTCTTCATCCGGTCCTTTGTATGGTCAAGCGTCATTTCAATTTTCTCATAGTACCGCCGATTGTCCGATTTAATTGGGTTGTCTGCCCTTTTCGAACTTCTAACATATCGTATCCCCACGACATTCTTCTTGTATCGTCTGGCGTCATTTCACTGTTCCATTTTCCGTCCCGTTTGTTAATTGGTTTTTCTGCACCTTTTCTATTTTCTTTTTTTTATATGTCGTAACCCACGACACCTACATCCTATTCAGAAAGCTCCCCTTGAGGTAACTGATTTGGTTAGGCTCTCTGATGACGAGACCTGTCAGTTACCTCGTACTTCTGGTTTAGTTCTGGCACTATTACAGGATCTTGCCTCTTGTGCGTGGATGCCCTGAGTGCTTGATTTCTGTATTGTTTTTGTCTAGATTCTTCTTAAAATTTTCTAGCTCTGTTAAATTTAGTTATATTTGCCTTTTTCAATGTAAAGATATGCAGCAACTGCGCAATCTTTTGTTGAAAAGTTATTTATGTTTTCAATATATATATATATACCCAACAAACACAGGACTGACGGCAGCTTATCGGGCCAGTGCTGGAGGTGTTTTCATCGTATTAATTTTACAGTAACATATTCTTATAATAAATATTTTAATGAAAGAAAAAGAATTTTAAATTAACAGTCCTTAGTTAAAATAAACAAATCACACATATTTAGAAAAATATTAATGTAATGTAATGTCAGAGACATAGACAGTAGATGTCATGAGACCCCAAAAAAGATCAAAAAATAAGACCCTTTATCCTCAGTACGTACATTGAAGAATATATTACATTGTTTTTTGTAATTTAATCAGGATACGAGAAATAATATTTACAATTAGAATAAAAGGCCAAAAAATTAGTTTAAATAAATGTTAGAAATAAAAAATAAGGCAATTAAGTTTAAAATAATATGTAAGTTATATTTAATAAATTAAATTGGCAGGTCTGAATATCCGCGAGTACAGAAAACAGAAATGCACTTTGGGGGATCGAACCCAGGAAGCATGGGGAGCAAAAACGGACGCCACACACCAGCATTCACTGACAGATTGTTAAGTGTAGAACTTCAGTAAGAGGAAACTGCCTGGAATGGAACAGAAAAACAAATGAAAAATGTTAAGCACTATCAGAAACCAATGAATTAACCTGTGAACAATTAATGGACTGGGTAAGATTTGAAATATTAAGATCGGAACATAAATTTTTAATTTCAGCTAACACATCGCGGATTTTGATGAATTTATTTAGTGTACATCTAGGTTTCCCAAAGATTAACACTCCGTCGGGCGCGTCTCGAAACTTACGTCATCGGGCGCGGTGTATCTGTCAGATACATCTGTTTTATGTGCTTTCTGTTAATTTGCATTACTTTAAATCTTCTATTTTTATTCTTTTTGGGTCCAGGCTTTTACACCCGGACCTTTTTTTATTTCTTTTTTACTTTTTTACATTTTTTATTCTTCACAAAACACCAGCTAATAGAAATAAACTGATAAAGGCTTTTATTTCAATATTATCTGTTAGTCTTGCATCTCTTTCTCTACTACATAGATTAGAAACTGCAGAAATGTAGTCATTAGGGCATTTCACAATTATTTCCAATATGTCGTCAGAAAAAAAACAGTTCCAAGAGCCGTATGTAGATTTTATACCTTTCGCACTTCCGATTACTCCAGGTAATTTTGTGATAATATTCTGCGATCTACCTTTGAAATATTTTCTTCCGATCCATTTTGCCCATTTAGTACTATTGTCTTTTCCTACATAAAAATCATAATTATTAGCATCATCATCAAATTCTGAGTCATTATAATCACTTTCACTGCTATCAGAATCAACTTCGTATGTTTCTAAAATATCTTCTTCGTTATCATCACTTTCATCAAATTCTTCAGCATTAAATTCATCATTTCCATCACTAAATAGAATACTATGAACTAGCTCAAGGTATTTTTGATTATCCAAATCTAAAAAGCTTTTAGCACTCATCATGGGAAAAGATAAATCAAAAACGTACAGGGAATCTTGATACTTCCGTAAAGCTTCAAGAGACAAACGTTATCGGGTGCGTGTATCTAACAGATACAAAACTTCGAACAATCTTCAAAACGGGACTGGTCGTTACTGCATGCCAAAGGAGGAGGTGTTCAGATGGACAGATACTGATAAGGTCAAGTTCGTAAGAACAAGTTTTAGGGGACAAAAGCAGAGATATTGACACGTGTGTATCTGTCAGATCAACGCGCCCGATGGAGTGTTAAACATTGTTGGGTTGTAAATTTTAAATAGGCTTGCTAGATGAGAGATTTAAATTATTTTTAAGAGCTTAGCTGTATGAAAGAGTATTGGAGGTTTGATTGGTACCAAACTGGTTACCAGTTTTTACAGTGACGTCAGCCTAAAATAATTAATTCGACTTCGACTTCCACAGCCAAAGTGTCGGTAAGGATTCCTTAAAAAGGATTTTAAGTGGCCGTTCGGTTTTGGGATTTTTTTTAAAAAAAATTCAATGCGTAAGTTAATTAAGTAATTTTGAAAGGTCCGATATTAATCCAATTGCAGTAATGTTTCCAGATAAGATTTTGACAAAGTTTCATGAAATTGATTTGGGATATTGAATTTTGACTAGGTTGTACATTTTGTTGAGGGTATCTTTGTACCCTTCCGTCATTAAAAAAAAACATGGCTCAGGTTTGGTTTCCCGCCTAACAGGAAATTCATCATTAGCAGCGGGAATTTCTTTCCTCCGGATTACGACAGTTTCCTAGGATAGAAAATTGGTTTGAGAGATTGATTCGATCATTAATGCTAGTTAAGTTAGAGTAGAGAGCAATTCGCTTTAGACCAAAATTTAAAAAATCACATTATGTTCGATTTCGTTCAAAATTACCACATCACATTGCATACCAAGATTATAATATTTTATACATTACATATACAATGTATTTTTCATTTTCATAATAAAACTAAACTTTTGAATGTAGTTGACTTTTTTATGCGGCCCGCCTGCCTTGAAAAAATTTATCATGTGGCCCAGATGCTGCAAAAGGTTAAACACCCTGCTTTAAGCTCATCAGCCTGATTCAGAGGTTTAACTTTTTCAGATTTAGGAATATAATCAAAAGTGGGTGTAGAAGAAAATTTAAACGCACACTTACTGTGCATAAGATTAAAAAGTTCTTTGAGATTGGGGATGTTAAACGTTATTTTGAAAAAAAAGTCATGTTTTTCAAAAGTCCATAGTAATCACACATGGTTTCCATTACTTATTTCACTGACACATTGAATTGTGTTTTGTTTTGTTTTTTATTATTAAATTTTGCCATTATCTTTTGAGAATGTATTTTCGTTTTTATCAATGCAACTCTTGCAGAAGTGCCACGGACGGGTAAGGGTGACTCGGTAATGAATTTAACAATCCTTTCTACTGCTTATATGTGACATGGAAAATTGCTGAAGTCAATACGTTGACTCTCCTGATCAGATTATTTTGCTTCCTTTATAAACTGCTTTAGTTTGTAATCAGAAATATGCCTCGTTCTGTTACTTTAACATATTTACGTACAATCATATCAATATAATCCTTGGCATCAAAGTTTATACGTTGAATTTAAAACTTTCTAATTCCCCTTCACTTTTCATTCCTTGCTTTTAGAATCCGGCGTAATCTAAGCTCTCTTACGTGGCTGCGATCAATTGATATCCTACATAGGAGGAGATTTTCAGAAGCAGCAAAGTACGAATTTCTTTGAATGACTGGGTCAATTTCATTTTTAAGACACTGATGGAGGTAACGTGAATAGCTTACAAGTTTCCACAAGTGCTTCGATCCATGGATATAAGATAGTTTCAGCTTTATGTGAAACGAAACAGGTGCATATACTTACAAAATGTACTCAGTCAGTATTCGGAGACCTTTTTTGCAGTATATTCTGTTCCCACATACAAGTGAAGTATTCAGTTTGCTAATGTAAGCTATCATGAATAACAAAGTTTTCCTGGTTTTCTCTTAGACAAATCAGAAGAGCACCTTCCAACAGAGATTGCATTAGACATTTCTAACAAATATTTTGGGTCCACACTTAAATCATCCTTAATTTCTAGTAATGGAATGCCATTTTCAATAGGTGATAATTCAATTACTGGAAGTTCATAGCAGTTTTCTAGTTGTTTACCTATTTCTCCTCCAAATTAGGACGTAGGCGCAGTTCATTTCCATGAAATAGACAAATCAACCACTGCAGTGGCCTTCTTAATTCCTTTTCCAATAAAGGAACCACACCATTATTCAATCCAGTGTTCACGGCAGTTCCCTCCATTCAAATTACAGTAATGTTTAAATGCTGGTTTTTGCGATTGAAAAATGCTATTATGCTATCTTATATACATTTTCCAATGCCAGACATCTGCTTCTGAAAATCTCGTCCTTTGTATGATATCAGATGATCGCAGTCATGTAAGAGAGAGCTTGGATTACCCCGGATTCTAAAAGCAAGGGCTGAAAATGAAGGTGGCATCAAAAAGTTTTTATTTCAAAGTATAAACTTTGATGCCAAGGATTATATTGATATGATTGAATGGAATGATGTTAAAGTAACAGGACAGCCTATGAAGAGGCATATTACTGATGACAAAGTAAAGCAGTTTATAAAGGAAGCAAAAGAATCTGATCACGAGAGTCAATGTATTGACTTCAATAAATTTCCCATATCACACACAAGCAGTTGAGAGGATTGTTAAACTAGTTAGCGAGTCAAAAATACATTCTCAAAAGATAATGCCAAAATTTGAAACAGAAAGCAATTCAATGTGTCAGTGAAATAAATAAATGAAACCATGTATGATTACTATGGACTTTTGAAAAATATGAATGTTTATTTCAAAATAACACTTTTCCTTTAAAGACATTACATTAATATTTTTCTAAATAAGTGTGATTTGTTTATTTTAACTAAGGTCCGTTAATTAAAAATTGTTTTTTTCATTCCAATGTGTATTATAAGAATATGCTACTGTAAAATTAAGATGATGAAAATTGCGAAATTCTACAAAATCAGTTGTTCTGTAATGACATCTAAAAATTAGAAATACTTAGAAATACCTAAGTTTCCTGTAAAAATATTTTGAATATTTTATTTACAAAAAATATATATTATTAATTTAATATACCATAAAATAAACAGAAAAAAAGAAATTTATCTCTTTTCACAAAAATATCTATTTTGAAGCACCTGAAAAATATTTCAGTAGAGCAATAAAATTTTATATTCAATACCAAAAGGAAGCTTTTGAAAGCTATAGCATACTGAAATTCGAAAACATGTTTTTTTTCGCCTCGTGACATTGGCCGGGAACTACAATGCACTAGTGTCATCTGATTGGACATTCAGTTGCACGTGATTGAAAAGGCACCATTAAAGATTGCTTACAAGTTGGCTGAAATTAATCCACAAGTAAGTTTCATTCGTTAGTCTTAAATTATTGCCTTTAGATTTTATTTAACACCCTTACATAGTGAACATTATTCTAGTACTGTTATAAGATAGTGTTTTAATCCAAGTTATCATATGAATTGACCGTATTTCAGATCAAATTCTACTGAACTGAGTGTATTGAATTAGCAATACTTATACTTTTATTAGCAATACTTATGGCACTTACGAGCACTTTCGTATGTATAAATAAAAACATTTTGTTTCGGAAAAATTTAAGATTCGTGTTTCAGTTAATATTTATGGACAAAGGAAGTAAAAGGTTTGTTCATCATTATAAATTTTCTTTGATAGTTTTCTTCCTGTTCAATGTATTGTAAGATAAATCAATGAAATATTAGTTTGATATCTAAATTTTAATAATTATTAAATTATTGCACAATATAATTATGATCCATATGATGTAATTTAATGTAATTGACATTTGTTTCTATGATATTTTACTCCAAAATTTATTCATTCACTGAATTAGATAGCTCATAAGCCTATAAACAAACATCCCAACTCAAATTAAGAACTCCCCCTTTGAAATTCAGAGAAAGCATATTCACAGAGAAAGAAGAAATTGAGAATAATCATAAAAACACTAAAGCATATCCATGATTATAATTACATTAACAGATATCTCATAGTAACATGCACACATAAGTACCTTTTTAAGCAATAATTTGTTTGAAAAGCCTTTATTGAATCAGGTTAACTTGTTTAGGAATTTCAGTTTTCTCTAGAAGGTTTTTTATAACAGATAATTTATATTTTAGGAATAATTATAATTAAAGTCATCTAAAAAATGTCAAAAGCAACCAGTATTACTTATGGTTATATTATTTATATTAAAAATTGTTGATATATAATATATATAACTATTGAATATATTGATATTTTCAATTATTATTGATATATAAATGCAGTATTCCCTAGACCAGTGGTCGGCAAACCGTGGCTCGCGAGCCACATGTGGCTCTTTGGCCCCTTCAGTGTGGTCTTCCACAAAATACCACGTGTGATTAAAACTTCGTGATGTTTGGTTTTCTCATTTCTGTTTTTACATACTTAGTTGGTGTTTATGGACCTTTAACTTTAGGCAAGTGCTCTGAGTAAAAACCATAATTGTAGTTAAAATCCGTACCCCTGCGGTTGGTAATTCCACCTGCCTCTGTCCGAAGCACTTTGCCTTCCCTCCAAGGTACCCCCACCAGCGACACTTTCCCCTCCACTCGCTGTCGTTCGGTTGGGCCGCTGGATAAGCAGCTTGGGGGAGGCCGTGACCTTCGAAATCCGAAAATCTTCAATACCAAAGGTCACGGAGAGACGAGCGCTATTCATGCAGCCAGTTGAGCGAGCCAGCAGTCAGTCGTCTCATTGTGCACAGGCCCCAACGGATTCACCAACGTGGGACAGCATCTCCCCTCCCCGTTTGTTTTTAGATGTGTGTGAAGCAATAACCACCCACTCTTCTCACTCCGCATTTACACAGTCGTGAACGAGGAGGGTCGAATAGCGGGGAAGAGTGAAAAATGGGTGTGTAAACGGAACCCTTGCAGATATCCCCGCGATTCTCCTCCCCAATCGTGGCGATCGCTTCGGGAGCGGTTTTTCAAGCCCGAGTCAAAAGGACGAGTTCCACGTCTCCCCCACGTTGGGGAGCGGTTTATCTGGCCCGAGTCTATGGCGACGGGGAGGGGATCAAAGGTCAAAGGGGTGAATGGCGTCGGGAAGTTGCGAGAGGCGGGAATGTGAGAACGGTCATTCGGGTCGTTTAGTCACGCTCCTGGAGCGTGCCTGATGTTTCGCGAATGGACGAGGGGTAGCTGATTCTCGGATGTGTAAATGCGGGGTAAGATAAGGGGCTTCCTTTGAACCTCTTCTACTTGGCCACCTGCACCACAGAGTGTCCAAGCATGGGGAACGAGAGAGAAAACGAGAGAGGGGGTTGGCTTGCGACAATTTGAGCTCCCCAGAATCGGTGTGTGGGAGGACAAAGGAAGATGACCCTGAGTGGAGAGAGAGTTCATGACGAAAGAGAACAGACTCTCGAGAAATCAATCTGCTCGGTTGATTTTTACTGTTATATTTTTAGGTTCGATTCCGGTACGGGCAAACTGTCCGGGTGAAATTTTGAGCAAAAACCGAAGGAGAGTTAGTAGATCTCTCAGTGAAAGACCGTGTATGGTCTTAGTTAAGCAATTATCTCAATAAATTATTACTATTATTAACTGATTTTGCTTAAATAGCCGTTTATTAGTGAGTTTTCGCCGAAAAGTAGTAAAAAAATTATTTTCGCATTTATTCGCTCATATCGGCAAATTTCGCATTTATTCGCATCTGTTTCGTAAATACGAAAATCACGTATTCCTAGTTAACAGTTGCAATACAAATCTGTATTTGCATTAAAAAAAACTATGAAAAGGACTTATAAAAGTGGATCCGCAAAAAGGCAGGAAAAAAGGAGGATATATGCTGAAGCAAAAGACGGTTCTTTTTGTATGTCTTCCTGCCTAACCCAGCAACCCACCGAAGATACAGAATGGATTACAGAAGAAACAAGAGGTGAGAAAGAATTTTTTTTTAAATGTAAGGCTACAGGTACCTTAGTTTAGATAGTAATTTAAAGTAACCGGTGTTAAATTTATATTTATAATTTAATACTTATGGTGATAAAAATAAATAAATAAATAAACCTAATTCAGTGAAGTCTCCTAAAGTGCGATGTTTTTATAACGCGATTTCCATAAAATGCGGAGCGGAAATTGTGACAGCTGTCCTATAACGCGGTCTCCTTATAACGCGTTTTTCATACAAGAACATTCCAACAACTCAAATGGCTTGAAAAATTTATCTATGGCTGCACTTATTTGATGAGTTAAATTTTCGCAGTTGACATTTATGGGGTATTCCCCTGTTTATGAATTCCAGTTATCAGGGAATTTCCCTCAAAATGAGAAAACAATAAAGCATTACTCTCTTTTAATTTATTCTAAGATTGTCTTTAAATGTGTTCAGACGTATGTGTAATAAAGTTCTTTTGACTTGCTTAATTTACGTTATTGGAATCGTATAACATTAGAGAACATCTACGTAAAATTTTTATTTGCCGTAATACAAGTTCTAACTTTTTTCAAACTGGTACTAACTTGATCTCACTTGTTCTAACACGCATCGTCATGGTCGGTCATGCTTGAACGCGTTCAAAGTAGCGTCAATCTCGTTTATTAATTATAAATACAATGTATTTATTTCCGAGATTATATATAACGTAGTACGAATTTATATAATTTGTATCAATTCTGGGTTTCTTATAACGCGGTTTCCATATTCCATATAACGCAGCAGTAGTTTCCATATAATGCGGTATAAATTTATCTGATTTATCTTATTTCTATGTTTCTGATAACACGGTTTCCATAGAACGCATTTCCTGATTTGAATTAATTCTAAGTTTCTTATAATATGGTTTCCATATAACGCAGTACGAATTAATCGCGTTATAGGAGACTTAAGTGTAGACTAGTGGTAGTCAATCTGGTCCCTACCGCCCACTAGTGGGCCATAAAGTTACCTGTATTTTTCCAACAAGCTGTAAATCCTACAGATATTTTAGCCATTACTTTGAGAATTGTAATTATTTTGTGTTGGTAGCTTTATTATTATTGCCGTTTTGGAAGTAAGAAAATATGTTGTGATTATTCATTGGGGTTAAAAATATATAAAATAATATAAATTTGTAAATTGAATAAGTAATGCTATTCTATCTACGGCAGTTATAAAATGAAACATTTTTCTAGGTGCCCTGTTTGACATGGCTACAAAGAAGAAACAGAAAAACGGAAGACGGAAACCGTGAATTTAGAGTTGAATGGACCGAGACTTTCGCGTTTATTCAAAACTTAAATGGCCTTCCGACCTGTCTTTTTTGTAAGGAAAAATTGACTCATAACAAAAAATCAAATTTAGAGAGAAACTTTATGACTAAGCACGTGTCATTCAATAATAAATACTACTCGCTGCGCGACTAGCATGGTCGATTTTAGTTTTATATTTTCTTTTGCAAAACAACTCAACTGAAAGTAACATATGTAAGGAATGTTACCATTACCTGTCATCATAAACATACATTGTTATACGGGTATTCTTCACAAGGCTGATTCTAAAACATCTTGATTAAAAAATGCGAGTTTCCATTACTTGAGAACAGAGTTAAAGATTAGACTGAGAAACCCAACAGTGATTTTAAAAATTACATATCCCTCTCTGTATGTACAATTTTTCAAAATTAAGATATCTCCACTTTATCATTACATCAAATAAGAAATTGTTGGGGAAAATATTTTTCAGTTAAAAAAATGGAGTAAAAATTCAGCATGTACTAAAATATAGTGAGGATTGCATCCCGCTCTGTATGTACTATTGTTCACAATTTAGATATAAACACTTAATCATATCAAATAATAAATTGTTGGGGAAATTTCTTCAATTATAAAATGGAGTAAAAATTTTTCAAGTACTGAAAAAAATGTAGAACATTTACCTATTACTGGCTATCGGTTGCTATGCCGGCGTCGGTTAAGCCTAGCCTCGTGATCATTTATGCTCTCTCTTTCATACGCCTCTTTCTCAATAAATTATTTCTTCGCTTTCTTTCTTGAGACTGTTCCCAATTTTCACTTGATCGGGCAGCTCGCTTTCGAGCATTCCTGATTTGAGTGCATAAATCCACGTTGACACGCGGTATCAAATAGGGCAATGCCTCGCAGCATGTCACGCATCTCAACTCTTGCATATTTTACTTCTTGTTTGGCGAGGAGTGGCAAATCATTGCAAAATTTAACATGGCGCTCAATGAGCATTCTTACAGCTTGTTGAATAAAATGCTCTCAGATTACGCAAAGTCTTTAGATACGGTATCTAAACAAAGGTATATCACTAAATTAAATATTCAGGTACAGCCGGGAAAGGTTTATTCAGTATGTGACCCGTATTTATTGACAGAGGAAGACTGGAGTTACGATACAAGACGCTGGCCTGAAGTAACGTATCCTGATATCTATACATATCTCAACATAATAATAATCATTCTCAAAGAATGATTATATTCTCTTAAACCTTGCGAAATATTGAAAAAAAAGTGTTAAAATACCTGTTACATACAACTAATATGAGGAATTTTATAAATAAACTTAAATTATTTAACTCAAAATGAAGGTATCGTCCAAAAACACATGCAAACGCATAGGAACTGCTTCTGTTTTCTGCCACCCGATCATGACGTCATCTATACTGGCGTAGCCAGTATTAAACGTAGCCAGTGACGTTGCGACTTTTCGCCTTATTGCGGACGGCCGGTAATGTTTACATCTGGTAGTGGCAGCCGTTGCCATTCGGAGTGTAGAAATATCGTCAATTTTTGTGCCGCATACCTACGCACTTTATATATATATATAGATTCTGTTGGTGATGCAAGGAAGAAAGCAGCTGAGGAACTTCAGAAGA
Organism: Dolomedes plantarius; assembly: GCA_907164885.2. NCBI lineage: Eukaryota > Metazoa > Arthropoda > Arachnida > Araneae > Dolomedidae > Dolomedes > Dolomedes plantarius. Next base: position 196,507,058 of record OU015490.1, on the reverse strand, counting down.
GTCGAGAAAGTCTGTATTTAATTCTGTATTTAATTACTGGATGCAATCTTTCAACAATGTTAATATTGCAAGTTTTGTGGTTAGTCATGACATTGCTAAGAGAGGAAAACCATACACAGACGGCGAATACATAAAAAGTTGTTTTATAAACGCACCCGAAGAGCTATTCCGGGATTTTAAGAACATAGAAGATATTCTAAAAAAATTAAAGAGTTACCATTGTCTGCTAAAACAGTGAAAGATAGAACAGGCAAAATATCTTTGAATATAACCAACCAGCAAGTCGAAGATCTTAAATTGGTTTCAGCTTTATCAATAGCAGTTGACGAGTCTTGTGACATAAAATGATACAGCGCAAGTTTCACTTTTCGTACTATTCATTTCATCTACAGGTCCTAAAGAAAAACTTTTAGGATTATTGCCACTCAAAGGTCAAACACGTGGAGAAGATATAGCAAATGCTGTAATTCAGTGCGTTGAAAAACATCATATTCCCACGAGATAAAATTGTCTCAATTTCAACAGACGGGGTGAAAAGTATGACAGGCGTAATAAACGGGTTTGTTGCTATTTTAAAAGAAAAATTTAATCACGAGATACTTACATATCATTGCATCATTCATCATTATCTCTTTTGCTCAAGATTTTGAAAGACAAACTTTGATTCGCTTTCCGAGCCTGTTGAAACATCGCCAAGAAAATAATTCTGATATTGACATTTGCTATTTCAAAACAACACTTTTAAATATGAGGGAAGCTTTTCTCAACAGGTTTCAGGAAGTCAGAAACAGCAAAGCGACGTTAGCCTTTGTTAAAAAACCTCATAATGCTACTGTAACATAATTAATTTTTTCTCCCTTTAATATCGACATTGGCAACTTTGAAATGCAGCTGCTGGATTTAAAAAACAAAGAATTGCGGAGCTTTCTTTGTGCTGTTTAACGCTAATTTAAACGTCTTTGTGCTGATCTCGAAATATGGAAGAAAAACAAATGTGAACTTAGTTCACAGCACAAGTGGTCTGCTTTGAAAGACCTGGAGAATGAAGATATGTTGATTTTTAACACCCGGAAAAGTATTTCTGACTCATATAATCAGCTGAAAAAACTAGCGTTTGTTGTTCTTTCCTTATTCGGGTCTACATATTCATGCGAACAATCATTTTCAAGCATGAACCTTATCAAGAATAAATTGAGAAGTCGTCTTATTTAGATGATTTGGACATACAGAGAGGATGAACGAAAGGAGATAGACCAAATAAGTATACAAGACGAGTGAGGATGGGAGAGTTGGAAGGGGTCGACCTCAGCGAACGTACCTCAATCAGGTTGAGGACGTTTTTAGCAGAGGTCAGCTTAGGAGTATCCTAATAAACAATGTACAAACCTATATAGTTCAAGTTTTAAAAACTTGGGTCTCAAAGGGAATTTCAATCGTTGTACTGTTGATATTTGGCTCTGTTGACAAATGAGTTTGCCGACCACTGCCCTAGACTAAGAGAAAAATATTTTTCCACACAATTAGTAGCATGAAAAAAGTTTTAAAATAAATAAGTACAATGAAATTGGTAAAAAAAATAACAAAAAAAGACTTTTAATATGACAGTAGAATGTTCTTAATCTGTTATAAAATCCACTACAATTTCTTTCTAACCTAACTTTTTTTTTCATCAGTTTGTATGAAACATTAAAATTTTCTTTTCATGAATGCCTACGAAATCCATGAGATAATCAAAACATTTGAACATTTGATGCATTTCATAATACCAGATCTGAAATACTAAAAATTTTTAAAAAAGAGTCAATGGTGCTATAATTTTGACTGCTATCCAAATACATTATCCATGTTTTTAATGGTAATATAGACAGCATTTTGCCTGTATGTTAACTTGGGCTTTATATTAAGAAACAAAAAATTTAGCATATTATGGATATTTATATACACTTCACAATACCAACTAAGAAAGTTCAATTTCATGCTATAATTTTTATAAATTCTAACAGAACTTTATTGATTTTATACTTATAGATCATGCATACTTTTAACGCAACAAACCATATAATTCTGATTTATGCCCCATCATGCAGTATCCATGAGTGCGTAAAAGATGCAAAATACTCATGCACATAACACAATAAATGTGAATATTAATGATTATAATTGTTTTTATTTTTTGTTATTGCTTAATCATATATAGATGCAAAAGGTTATTCCATTTTTCATCCCTAAGTTATTAAATTGTTGGTCATTGTGCATTTATATAATTTTATTTCTCAGTTTCAGCTTTAAAATCTTGAAGAACCCAACAAGGATGAGAACTTTTATTTAGATAACATCATGTATGTTAGATTGTTATTAAAACTTTAGGTAAACTTTTGCATTCTGTGTGTGTCATTGGTAAAATCTTTATTAAAAATGTGATAATGTTCTCAATGACTGTCTATATAAGCTCTTTGTTTTCAAAAGACAATAAGAAAGTCTTTAGGTATCATTCTGTTCAAAATAAATAAGAACTTAGACCAAAGTTATATGTAAAGGGGTCATATTCCCCTTTTTTATTTTAGTGATAAGCAAGTTTATAAAGAACTCTACTTTTCAATACTTCTTGGTTTGATAAATCGTTCAATTTTTATTATGGCATTATAAGAAAATATTGGTTTCTTTACAGAATTTTGAAAGTGGAATCTAGCTTCAGATCGCAGTCGTTTTGGAAGACCAAAGCTGACTTGAATTCATAACCTGTGTAAGTTTGTAACTTTTTTCTCGACATATACTTTTGTTTTCAGCAGTAGACTCGTGGCCAAAATCACTGTTTTTAATATTTTTTAGATTTACTTTGAACTTTAATTTAAATTTTTCTATGAAAAAACTATAAAAATATTTATTAAAGAACTAAAAATTTCAAATTAATTTTTTTAACTTATATGCTAATCTCAACTTTTTCATAAATGTTGGTCTCAATAATTTGTGGATTGAATATTGATTTCCTTTATTTATTCTTTTTTAACTGTGAATCTTGTTGTTAAGGTTTTAGATGAGTGAGAAAGTGCAGTAGAGATTTCAGTTAACATGACTCTTGTGAATGTCTTTTTAACTCTTGCCGAAAAAGAGGTTTATATTATAAAAGTATAAAATGCCAAGGTTTATTTAGAAAATATAAAATCTGTTCATGGACAAAGTTTGTTTATAAAACTAGATTTTTATTAAAACTTTAGGTAAACTTTTGCATTCTGTGTGTGTCATTTGTAAAATCTTCATTAAAAATGTGAGAATTTCCTCAAAACTGATTTATAAGCTATTTGTTTTCAAGACTTTTAGAGAGTATTTAGTTGTCATGTTGTGCAAAATAGATTAGAACTTACTGGTCCAAAGCATAGAAGTGCCCCCCCCCCCAACTTAACTTGAAATAAATTAAAATGTTAATAGAAGTTCAGTTAAATCAGAAAATTGTAGAAAACTTTTAAGAAAGTTGATTTTTTCCCATTTTTTCAAACCGTGAAACTAAAAATAGCGATTATGTCTTTAGCCCTAACATAGTTTTTAACAATGATATGATCCATAACAAAAATTCGATGCTACATTTTTTTTCTTCTTTTATTTATATTACATTTATTTTTCTCACTGTATAACTTTTTGAATACTACTCAAACATCAATTCTATTGTTACTCAATTTCAAAAAATCATAATATTTCAAATTTTAAGGATTGATCGGTAGTCAATGCGCTGAGAAGGGCCCTAGCTGAATTCATTTTGTGCCCGTCCCAAATGTTAGAAGCACGCTAAACCTATGGTCCAAAGTATACATGTAAAGGGGTCATACAACCTTTTTTATTTCACTGATAAGCAAATTTATAATGAACTCTGCTTTTCAATGCTTCTTGGTGTCACAAATCACTCTAATTTTTATTATGGCATTATAAGAAAATATTGGCTTCTTTACAGAATACTGAAACTGGAATCCATCTTCACCTCATTGTAATTTCCTTCAAAAGATTCCATAGCTCACTTGGCAGTGTGCTCGATTCATAATCTGTAAGTTGATTTGAACCTCACTGAACCCATTTTTTTATTCTCTAGATATCCTTTTTTTTCAGCAGTGAACTTGTGGGCAAAATCACAAAGTTGTGAATATATTTAAAAAAAATTTTTTTTTTGTACTTAAATTTGAATTTTTCTATGAAAAACCATAAAAAATATTTTTATTACACAATTCTTAACCCGGCAGTAGTCGCGCACCCAACACTGACATTCGAGATCGCGCGGGGTGACTGAGTCATCCCAATCAGTTTTATTAAAATATGTGCTATAAATTTATAAAACACACACTTGATTACACACAATAATTGCAATATAACATTAATAAACTATACTTCTTTACTTAACCCTTTCACCGGCTCAATTCGAAACTCTAATTCACCTATCCTGGCTTCTGAAACTTGTATAGTTCTACCCTTCAAGCGGCCCGATTCCCTGGAAAAAAGTTTGTTTTCACTGCAAAGTACTTCTTTCCCCCCCCCTTTTGCTTGTCACCGCAACCCTCATTTTCCACCCCGCTAGTGTCCCCAAATTTGTTCCCCCAGCGAGAAAGCGGAATTTTTCTAGGAAACAGTAGGGGTGTGTGTGTGGCTTATTCCACCCGCTCTAGCCCTAGGCTAGACCAGAGGAAAAACAGCTTCTGAGGGTCATTGAGAGCCGATTATAAGAGATTTCCGTTCCTTCGAAAGACTCCTCCGTGACTTCGTATCGGCTGATGATAACGTTAAAATGCTATGAAAATTTGGCAAAAATATTATATTCAATTTCTTTCAAACTTCAGATATTTTCAAAACAAAGCATTCGAAAATATAAATTAAACATTAAATATTTCAGATTTTAAACCATCTTTTATAATTTTAAGTTAATAAAAAATTCTAGAGAATTCCATTAAATATTTCATCTCACTAGCATAATATTTTTCACACGTTTTCCCATAACATTTCCATGATATGCGAATGCCTGATAATAGTCATCTCCTACTTCAAGATATTTATATTTTGTGCACAACGCCATACAAACTTAATTCTTAACCCATTCTAAACAAAAAGAAAATCAATCATATTGACGTGGTATACTAATTTTATTACCTCATTGATTTCAGGAACCAAAAATTTAAACTTCAATAATTACCATTTTGTTACACAGAAGATACATTTTAACAGTCGTAAAAATATTTACACATTCTGAAACACTGCAAGTGGTTAAAAAATATTATAAGTGTACATTTTATATAATTAAAACATAATAATACACAAATTATTTAAATGTGTCATGTTACAATCACATTGTTTTATCCTATGAATTTTATATTTCGTTGTTAAACGAATTACACTCACACAAAACGATAAAAGAATATTGCAGTTCACACACAGAATTACTTATTTTTTCGTATATGTAATGAAATTTTGGAAAAAAGAATTATTTTAACAACCCAAAATTAGATAATATTAAATTTTAGAATTAAGATTAGAACATAATATTCCATTTTTGGCATGATCTCAAGGTTAGTACAAAAAGTGACACACAGTACCCAAAATGACTGCTCAAAGGTTATGCTTGAATATATATATGGTTTATTTACACTACTATACATTTTATATACAATAACACTTTCAAAAAAAAAGAATTCATAAAACTTTCTTCAAATTATTTAATCCTATTCTAATTTCCTTCAAGTTAATCATTCAATGCAATTTTTCTAGATATTCACCAATGTTAACCTAAACTATCACAATTAATTTCAACAATAAATATTTGCTAATAGATACACACATCATTGATAATCAATTCCAGCAGTAATAAAATTCCTCATCATACCTTTGTTACTACCAATTACATTCATCAATAATCTTTACTAATAGTTATACACCTCAATAATAATAGGTTTTGCCAGTAATTAAATTCCTCAACGTAACTTTGTTACTACCAATTAAAATCATCAGTAACATTTATTAATAGTTACACACATCATATTCAAAATCATCAATCATCATTTCAAAACATAACTTTGTAATTAATATTTAAATTATTTTCAATCTTTCACTCAAAATTTTAAAATTTTAGGAATGCCGAAATTAGAGTTCCAAATGACTTCCCTAAATGACTTCATTAATATAAAATACTCTGAAACAAATGCGCCTACCTTGGCTGACATCGATGACACCACATGTATACAAACGAGTTTCAGTCCTCGGACTCATTAACACACACAGGTATGAGGATAATAATCCGTTGCGTCATAATTGGCAGTCCACGTAGAATATCAGTAAACACAGTCTGGAAGTCACCACTCAGTTCTTGGTCCTTGTGCAAGGGTGCAGAGTCTCACGGCTGGCATGGAGTTGATCGTTGTGGTCAAGGAAACAGGCTCAAACTCTTAGCGTCAGTTCCAGATCATTGGGCAAGGGTGCAGAATCTCTCAGCTGGCATGGGGTTGATCCTTGTGGCTGAGGGAACAAGCTCAAATCCGTGCAATCTGGTAATCAACTATTTTATCATGCAAGGGTCAATAGCGACATGGTTTCACCCTTGCTTTTGGTTTCGACTCATTTATTCTATATGTTTCCACGACAGTATATTTTCTTTCATATTACAAATGAATAATTATATCGCTAAAAATTTGTTAGCTCTTTCTGATGTTACAATTATAGATGCAATGATCTTGTTATAACCTTAATACATAATACCATATTTTCAAGTGCTACAATTTTTTACAACAGAAGATCGATAATAGATCGCTATATCATACACAATTGCTTATTTCTTATTATGTGAAAATGTGATGTAAACAAAGACGTATAGTTATTTTGAATATAGAAATATATGTTAAACATTCTATTCTTTTGTATGGTATTTTTCAAAACAGGAAGCGGGGCACAAAGCTTCATCACAAATTTTGCATGAATGGATAGAGATATTTTCTTATTCAGAAGAAATGTTTTCTTCCGTTATTCTCTCTATTAATTTCAAACGGAAGTTCAGATTATTAAGATTCCCTCCATTTGTTTTTTGTAAAGAAGGAATGAATTCCAGACGGAAATATCTAAAAGGTGCCTGACAATTTTTTTATAATATTTTTTCTGTTATCATCGTTTTTCTTATATCCCATAATTTTCTGTTATCGTTTTTCATATTTTGCCATAATTTTAAATAGATGCATCCATTCTGTCCACGCCACCCATTGTATGGTTGCAATCCAGAACTGGTACGGGTTTTTTATAAGTTTTCCCATGTTTTGCTACATTTTGCATTTCTGTGGAATGGATCGTGCTTAAACTGGCAACAGATCTTTTATCATGCCACTTCATTATCAAAGTTTTCCCCCGTTGATAAGCAATCAGCTCACCCTTTTTCATTTTCTTATTTTTGATTGATTTGCGAATTAATAACAATTTTGGAACAACATCCAAAATTAATTTTTATTATATTTATATTGCAGCCGAAAACTTTTGTTGATGAATGAATATTCATGCTTAATTTATGACTTGCCAATTTTCATGGTTTTCATGCAGAAAACCAAATTTTTGAAATATCAGAATTAAAAATTTAGTATTTTCTCGCAACACACATATTGGATTTGAGTTCAATTGAATGCACTATTTAGACTCTATTGCACATACGTACATACACAAGTTTATAGTTAAATACACAATTTTACAAATCAGTTTTGTTTTAATCATATTCTTTTTGTGTCTATGAAAATACATCTTTTTTTTAACTGCAATTTTAAGATTGTATCGGTCATATCAATGTCCTAGTTAAATGCTGTAATAAAGAAATTCCGATAATTTGGTTGTTTAGAGAGCTTAGGTCAATTTTTAGTACTCGAAGACTAATTTGACTGGGACTTACTGCTTAATGTCGATACAGATGAATACAAACATTCATATAGAAAAGGGACTCGAACCTGCGAACTCCAGCACCGTAAGGTTCACCCGGAAAATTATGTTTTCATTAATTTGCTTCCGACCATTATCAAAAATCAATGAAATTTTAAGGAAACAGCTACGGGGTCCGAAAATCCTCTCACTGCGAAGTCGGCTACGCAAGAGAGGGGTACGAAATCAGGAGAAAATTCCTATCTCATGAGGATGATCAAAATTGTGGAGATAACCTCGAATGTGACGCTCTAAACGCCTTACACCTGATAATTTGGGTAGGTAGTTCATCGTGAGTTAAAAAAAAAAAGAAACACCTAAGAATTTCTCACCAATCCCTCCAACCCATTAATTTACAGATTAAAACAAGATGTCAGAAGACCGAGATGAAGAACTAAACAATATTTTGTTACACGAGGGTTAATTAGATAGACTGGAACCTACTTTTAAAGCCGATTACGAAAGGCGGGAATCATCCATGCCAGAAGTAGGATTCGGGACCGAAAGACAGAGCCCTACCATTCAGCCATTTCCCAGTATGAAGCACTGTACAACATCAAATAACTTTTCAAACTTGTATGGAAAGTAATAAAATAATAATTGAAAAGTTTGAAATGTAGCCAAATTGATAAAATAAAATAAAATATGTTTAGACATTATTTTAGTTATTAAAATCGTTATTTTAGTTATTAAAGTTATTAAAAGACGATTAATTAAATTTAAATATACATAATTTAAATATACAGTACATGAATTAAATCCTGATTTAAATTAGGATTTAAATCACTTGATTTTTTTTAAAAATCATTGATTTAAATCAAAATTACTTATGTATATATTTTTACATTATGTTTCATTCAAATGTAATTTTATTAGCTATAATGGCTTTATCTAGATTGTAAAGTAAAAGATAAAGTAGGAGGGAACTTCTATCATTGCAATATCATATTTTATCTATCACTGCGATTAGTAAGTGTTTTGTTGACATAGGATAAAAAAAATCATGGTTTCATGTATTTAATATATAATTTATCATATGTAAATACTAATAGTGCAATGAAAACTTTATCATTAATCGTAATAATAATTTAATCATAATTTAAATTATTGCCTTTGAAATTTTTAACTTGTTAATGTTTAAAAAAATAAAAATTCGCGAATCTCCCAGATTATGATCCTAGGGAAATTCATAAGCGCCCTGTTCTTGTGGCCTTACAACAGCCAGATAGCTATTCCACACCCTCCATTCTTGACCTTCCTTCTTGGAAACTGATGCAATTACCGAACATCTGACTTTTCGGGAAAGTCGATATGCAACCCCCCCCCCTCCAACGTACCAACGTCGCTCTATTCAGACCCCCATCCCGTGAATGCGTCAGAATCGGAGATGTACATGTAGGGGTCTTCATTCCCCAATTTCGGACAATTCGAGGTTGTAAATCAAGCACCTTTTATCGTTCCGAAAACGGGGGAAAAACTCCGTGCAGTGCTGGAAAAATAACCTGCGCCTGCTCAGGGGTACGTCACTGCCCGAATGAGACGGCTAAGGTCGGACGTAATATTTCGTCACTGCCCGGATGAGACAGTCAGGGCTCGACGTAATATTTCGTCACTGCCGTTGAAAGGGTTAAGGAAACTTTTTTTTCTATTTAAAGTACAATTCTATTCAAAAGAATTACATACTTTTATCTGGGATCGGGAATTTACATACACTTCTGGCAAACATAGGAAGAATGAATTTTACATGTAAAATTATCACATTTTTTGCAAGAAATTGTAGTTTTATTGTCCTTGGACCTTGGACATATAGCACATCGGCCTTTATCGGGTTTTGGTTTTTTTGATGGGCGTTCCTCTGATCCACCAGAAGTGGCTTCTTTGATGTTTTCACGAAGCACTTTAGGAAGCATTGGCATATTCTTTCTCATCTCTATGTGTGGCTGTATAAGAGATAACATTTATTGCAGCGACGTTCAACACGCAATAAAAAACGACCATCGGCCATCCGTTGGTTTTTCGAGCTGTCGAATATAATGATGACATTTCATCAACTTTTTCTACACCCCCCCCCTTTGTTGAATTATAAAATTTAATTATTTCTGGTTTCTTCTTATCATCACTTTCATCAATGGCGTCATCGCGATGCATAGTAGATAACAAAACTACACATTTTGATTTCTTAGGCACATATGATACTAGTGTTGTGTTCTTTTGAAATCCAAATATAGAAGAATAAACTTTCCTAGTTTTTGTTTCGACGAACTCGATGGGAATTTCAGCCTTGTTTGTCTTCAGGGTTCCTACAATTGTTAGCTTCTTTGATAAAAGTTCTTTCGCTAGAGGATAACTCGTATACCAATTATCCATTGTTATGTTTCTGCCTGATCCAAACAAAGGAGTGCACAGTCGTTTAGTAATTTCAAATGGTGAATTATCATTTCTGAAGGGATCTTCCGGCTGTTGTCCTGCATATATCTCCATACTATAGCTGTAAAAAGTCCTAGAATCTACTAAGGCAAAGATTTTGATTCCATACTTCGCTGGTTTGTTTGGTATATATTGACGAAAAGAACACCGCCTTCGAAACTTCTCTAATTTTTCGTCGATAGTAACATATTCACCAATACTATATGTCTTTTGACAATTTTCATTGAAATCGGCAAAAAAATCTCTAACAGCCGCGAGTTTGTCCACTTTTTTCCGATCTTCACGATCGGTCACATTGTCTAACCGCAGGCATCTGAGAAGAAAAATAAATCGTCTGTATGACATTTTGTTCCTTAAAATTTCAATGCCTGATCCATGAGTAGACCACAAATCTTGTGCATCTCTATGCGATGATTTATGCAAGCCGCACAGATATAAAAGTCCAAAAAGGGCTCTGATTTCCACCTCATTGGTCCTTTTGGCATCCCGATCTCTGGTGTAATTTACCGATATTTTTTCAATATAAATATTTGTCCACTCTACTATGGATCGTATGATTTTAGTACTAGAAAACAATTCCCAACTTTCTAGAGGATCTGTTATATTGCGTGCAATTTCTTTTACTCCTGGGAAATGAGTTATTATATTTTGAGAACACGTTTTCACTTTTTGATTTGGTTTTTCTTTCTGCCAAACTGTTTTATTTTTGCTGACAAAAATGCTTTCTTCTAAATCAGTATTTTCGTCGTCTTCATCATTCTGCTCAAATTCACTTTCGCTGTCATGAGAACTGTATAGTTCTTCATCAGGTTCATTTTCGCTACCTTGATCAATTTCTTCTTCAGAAGATTCAACTTCATCCAACAGAGTTCTCAAACGTTCTATCTCTTTTTCATACTCCGTAAATTTACGTTTGTACGCCATTATCTATCAAAAAACCGAGCAGAAAACAACTAAAACACTCCAGAGCACGAAGCTAAACTGCTTATAGTGAAAAATTTCGAAGCAATAACGGTCGCACGGGGAGACTGAGTCACCCCGTTCTCACATGGATTCCAAGAAACGATTGCTTCTCGCAGAGAAAGGAATTGCACGTGCAAAATAACAATACCCATTCCAAGGGGAGGGTCAGACAGGAGGATACTAAAAGGGTGATTGATTAACAATAGAAATTTCCCGTCAGGTTTGTTGATTTTCTACGCGTGGGGTGACTCTGTGCCCCGAGCGATCTCTCCGGGGTTAATTAATAAACAACTCAAATTTTCAAATTTCTCTTTGTATATTTTATATGATAATCCGAACATTCTCATAAACTTTGGTTGCAGTAATTTGTGGATTGATATTGATTTTCTTTATTCATTATATTTTTAACTGGCAAGCCTGTTATTAAAGTATTAGGTATGTCCGGAAGTGCAGTTCAGGGACTTCAGTTAACCATGACTCTTGTGAAAGTCTTTTATCATAACTGCTTACCAAAAAAATTTTTATATTTTTATATTATAAAGATATAAAATGAAAAGGGTTATTTTACTCTTGATAGTTAATGTTAAAAAATTTTTAAATTTAATTATCAGAATTTCATGAGAAATAGAGGTTCATTCATAATTCCTTACAGAAGTAATAATAATAATAATATTGCTTTTAGGTGTATTAGATGATTCGTTGATGAGCTAATAGGTAGTTGAATGTCATTTGGAATACTAACTTCTGCCTAGTATTTAATTTTTTTATTATTTCATTGTCAAATTTTGGTGGAGATCTGTCTATAAAATATATTTTTGTTAGCAGCTGTTATTATAAAGTGTAAGGATAAGGGCAGTGAAAAAATATTCCAAAATATATTATTTAGGTTCAGTTAATTATTAAACAATTGTTGACTATAATAAGGTTATGTTTGCAAGTGTGTAGGTTTTTTTATGGTGTATTATTTGGTTTATCTAAGTTAAGTTGAAAAATGATGCAAGCATACAAAGATTGGCTATCAATGTTGAGTGCAGTGGCAAAGATTATTTTACAAAGTGCAATAAAATACTTTTAACTTTTCAAACCGAACTTCTAACCAGAATTTTAAAAAAAATTAATAAAACTTTTACAATTGAAAATATTTTCATGGATCAAAAGAATGGAACAGAACACCTGTATGATCAACTAAGTCATGGATAAAAGATGCAGCCCTAAAAGCAAAAGGCCTGGTTTCTGAAATACTTTTATAATAATCATGATACAACAGTATACAGAAACCAGGTTACAACAGTATACAGAAACCAGGCTTTTTGCTTTTAGAACTGAATCGTTTATCCATGAATTTGTTGACTATACGGGTTTTCTATTCCATTGTTAAGATCTGTAAAAATAATCTCATTAGCAAAATATTTTTAAAAAAATTTAAATTTGGGTTAGAAGCTTGGTTCAAAAAGTCTAAGTGTTTCTTCACGCTTTATAATATAATCTATGACTTTTCACTCAACATTGACAGCTAGTCAATATTACCCACCTCATTTTTAAAATTAACCTAGACTAATCAAACAATATATCATAACAATTGTTTAGTAATTACTGAATCTAAATAGTATATTTTGAATAATTTCTTACTGTGGTTATCCCTAATAACAGCTGCTCGCAAATAAAAAATATTTTATACACAGATCTCCACCATAATTTGACAATTAAGTAACAAAAGATATGCTCTATTAAAATTCTATGCAGAAGTTAGTATCCCAAATTACTTTCTACCACATTTTTTGTAAAACTAATTACTGTGAAAGCTACATCATATAATAAATGTTTACTTTATTCATTATTATAGTAATACATTAGTTGTTAAAGAGTATTCACCCTTTTCACTAAATTTCTGAGTACAGTAAGGCATTCAATCCTGTCAATTAAATGATTAGTTATTACAGATATAAATAAAATAGATTAGAATGCCTTGATAGAGTACAATAATTGAAAGCTGACCGAGAGACTTGTTTAGAATGACAACAAAATTTTCTCTTCACTATCGAGAATCACTCTCACATTGAAAGTAAAGAAACACAAGAATGAAGATTGAATACTACATAAAATGTTAGCATATAAAATCTTAAATTTCTAAATCTGACCCAGCATCTGTATTAATGCTCTCTATGGCATGTTGTAATCAGATTTAGAAATTTAAGATTTTGTATGCTAATGTTTTACTTAGCATGCAATCTTTATTCTTCTGTTTCTCTACTTTCAACAACATTATTCTCAATAGTGAAGAGGAAAGTTTGGTGTCATTCTAAACAAATCTCTGATTCAGGTTTCAATGTTGAGCTGAAATTATGCTCAACATTAAAAGCTTATTATTGTACTCTTATCAAGGCAATCTACCCTATTTTATTTATATCTATAATAACAAATTAATCGACATGGTTGGATTTTCTACTGTACAGAGAGAAATTTAGTGAAAAGGGGAATACTCTTTAACAAATATTTTATAACTATTTTCTATTAGTATATTTATTTAGTCAAGTAAATATTTATTACATAATGTAGTTTTCACAGTATGTAATTGGTTTTACAAAAAAATGTAGGAATTTACTTCTTGGAAGTAGTTATCAATAAAATGACAACAGATTTAAAACTGCACTCATGTGTTGGGTGCTGTTTTATATCAAGTTTTTTTAAACCCCTGTCTCAGAATTTATATTTCCTAATTGGATTTAATTATTTCTACTTTACCAACAATGAATTTTTTAACTACTTTCAACAATCAACTATTTTGACAACAATAAATTACCCTTTAATGTACAAAACTGTACAAAAAATAATTTTCTTATCTGCAGAGCATTTACTAACACTACATCAAAAAATAATTTAAATAAATTCTTCTTTTGATTCATAAATTATATCAGGGGATGGGAGTCATTTTCCTTTCACACAAATTTATGAACTGATTTTCTCTTTCTTTTTTTTTTCCCTAGATGCTGTAAAGATGGAGCAGAGCTACATCGAAAGGATCCTGTTTTATGAAAATATAGAAAAAAATTGTGTAAATGTGCTATGTACTTTCTAAATAAACTATTTTTACTTTAAACCAGCTCTTTTCTGTATTTAAAAGCATGTGTTTCTATAATTATCTTCTATTGCTGTGTAAATTTGATGAAATGCAATAATATGAATGGAAAGAATAAATACATAGTACTGTTTTACATAATATATCTCATTCTAAATTTTAAAAAAAAACGGGAACCTTAGATCGAATGGAAAGATAGATTTAGCTTTAATGGTTGGTATTAATGTTATCGTAACTTTCAAATTTGGGTAAATGTATCTTAATACAAAAGGAGGTTTTATTCTAACAAGTAAACTTGTGATTCATATGCAAATTTTTAGGTAATAAAAAAGATCAGTATTTGGTAATACCTATAAATACATAAGGCAAAACTGGAAAGAATACTAGAAAGATGAAGGCAAAAAAAATAATAAAAGTGAAAGGGTTGATATCAGAGGTTATTCGTCAATGTAATAAATAATAAAAAAAAGCATATAAACGAAAGGGTCCTACGCAAATCTTTTAAAAAATGCCGGCGGTCCGATTCTGGTAGAATGCTGGCATGATGCCCGGACCTACGGCACATTGCTGTTTACGAGATGGGTAGATGACGGTATGTCGACACCAATTATTGCTCCCGTAACCGGCCCGTCAACCTCCGGTTACGCGGCAGCTTTATGTCCGCATCGATGGCTTCCACACGGCTGCCTCACGGTTCGCAGTCAGATGAACGATGGTTCGATTCCTACCGGAAGCGGCCCAACACTCGACGGGGTAGTAGCGGGCGAGAGGACACAACCGTGACGGAAACGATACTGACCTAATGCGCCGGCCCGGCAGTGGAGAAATCGGCTGGCAGGAACCTTCCGACCCCGGCCCGATGCCTTTGTGTTTGTTGGATATATATATATATATACACTGCTGGCCACTGTAAATGCAACACCCTGAAGGAAACATGCAAATAACATGAAATTTACAACACGCATTAGCGGAGGTGAGATATGCAAATGATTAGAATTTCAGCGCAGACCCACATCACGCGCGCCTGTGGCACCACTTCAAAGCGCTATTTAAGGCTTGCAGATTTCGACTTTTTCCAGTTCGGCAATTGTGTTTTTCTTGTGGTTTTTTCAGAAAAACGATCAATTATGCCTTGTCGAAAACAGCGATCATCTTTTGATCAAGTATCCGAGTTCGACAGAGGAAGGATAGTGGCCTACCGAGATTGTGGATTATCTTTCAGGGAAATCGGTAGTCGTGTTGGACGAAACCAATCAACTGTAATGCGGATATGTGATCGTTGGATGCAGGAGGGTACGACGGACCGGCGTGTTCGATCGCATCCACCTCAGCGCACCACTTCACGTGATGACAGGCAAATTGTGTGCATGGCAGTGACGGATCGCTCAGTCACATCACAAACCATAGCACAGCACATGCAGTCAGTAACGCATCATCCCGTGTCTGCGCGTACCATTCGACGCCGTTTACCGCAGAGTGGTCTGTCCGCAAGACTTCCATTGCTTTGTCTACCCTTGAAGCAGAACCACAGACGTCTCCGCCGCCAATGGTGCGATGACAGAAGGATGTGGACGGCAGAATGAAATGAAATTGTCTTTACTGACGAGTCACGCTTCTGTCTGCAACACCACGATGGTCGCATTCGAGTCTGGAGACACCGCGAAGAGAGGATGCTGAACAGCTGCGTTATGCACCGCCACACTGGTCCTGCACCGGGTATTATGGTATGGGGCGGTATTGGATATCACTCTCGCACACCTCTAGTACGCATTGCCGGTACTTTAAACAGCCAGCGTTACATCTCCGAGGTGTTGGAGCCAGTTGTCCTTCCTTACCTTCAGGGCTTGCCCACAGCCATATTTCAACAGGATAATGCGCGACCACACGTGGCACGCATTGTCCAACGGTTCTTCGTCAATCGCCAGATTGAATTGCTTCTCTGGCCGCCTCGCTCTCCGGATCTTTCGCCGATAGAAAACATGTGGTCCATGGTTGCTCTACGATTGACCCAGATTCCATCCCCAGCTGCCACAGCAGATCAACTTTGGCAACGTGTGGAAGCTGCTTGGTCTGCTGTACCCCAAGAACTCATCCAAAGTCTCTTTGAATCAATGCCGAGGCGTGTGGCAGCGGTTATCTCCAACAATGGCGGCTACTCTGGCTACTGATTTTGGCAGGAACCACACTTCACAGAAGTCTATAAATTTAATCATTTGATACTTGGTCAACATGTTATCTACAAAATAAATTTTGTTGTGATATCTCTTGTCTTTCTTGGTGTTGCAATTTGGGTGGCCAGCAGTGTATATATATATATATATATATATATATATATATATATATATATATATATATATATATATATATATATATATATATATATATATATATATATATATATATATATATATATATATATATATATATATATATATATATATATATATATATATATTATATATATGTCCATATCCATAGGAGATCCAAAGCATTTAATCAAGTATTAAACCGTCAGTGGAATGACCCGACAACGCAACACAAGGACCCGGCAACGTGATGACACGTGCTTCGTTCGACAACCGAATTACGTCTATTTCAACCTCTCTCAGCCCACACCACGTGTCCTCACCGAACAGCGAACATTTCTGATCTTGTTTGTTCTCTTGGTGCGTTATTCTAAAGCTTGACGCAATTGCGTGGGTGTTTTGCATCTTATGATATGCGAGTCAGTCATCACGCGCCTTTCAACATGTAATTTTTCAGGTGTAATATCCTGTCCCAGTTGCCCCCCAAGATTATGCCCGTAATCTGGGAGATAGAAAACGTATCACCAATATGACAATACATAATCTAGATAGTGGGGACCAAAATATTACATATATACACACACACACACACACACACATATATATATATATATATATATACAGTATCCCCACTAAAGTCCCTTCCCACCCTTTTAACTTCGGAACGGCTGCTGCTATATTCATAAAAATGGTGTCTAGGTATAGTAAAGTAGCCATGAGCTACTGAATGAAACCACCTACCGCGCGACCTGGTGGAAAACTGCGGAGTTAGCATTCCTATCTCAAAAACGGAACGAGATAGCGAAAAAAGTGATATACAAAGTTGTAGAAAATCATCGACTTAGTATGAGAAGATACCTTGTGATCATTAATGCAGCGAATAGAACGGTTAAAACGCGCATTTGTTTTTTCGTGATTTCCTACACTGTGATGTCACGAAACTTGAACGAAAGGAGAAATGATTATCTTTCGGACAAAACACGACACCGCAATGTGCACAGGGGTATATCGCTTTTGATCCCCAATCAAAAGGACCGCGGTTCAAACCTCGAGAGTTTCATCCTTGTAACTCTCGATCCTTGTAACTCTGATTTTCTTTATAAACAGAGTAGACAATATGTAGATTGTGTAAAATAGTGTCGCATCATCTCAACGCAACTTGCGCTTGGTGCTCGAAATTTTTGCAGTATGCAAATACGCAAGAAACGTCACGTCTGTTCACCTGAGACAGCTATAAAAGAGGCATCTTCTTGGGGTTGTAGTATGTTGATTCTCGGGGTCATGGCTGAGTATTCCAAAGCTGAGATCTCCAGTGAAGCAGTACCTCGTCAAGGAATTCGTAGACCAAATAATTTGGTATGGCGGTTTCGAAGAGTGGCCTCCACGTTCGCCTGATCTGACTCCACTGGACTTTTTCTGTGGGGATACCTGAAACAGCAGGTGTATGCGACCCCTCCACAAACACTGCAGGATCTTAAACGACGCATTACGGACGCTTGTGCCAACGTGTCACGCTCTATGCTCCAACGTGTGCAACGTGAGATTCAAAGGAGGATCCAATTGTGTATTGCAGCTGACGGTGAGAAGTTTGAACATCTCAAATAAAGGTATATCGTTAAAATTAGTTTTTTATCTTTTGTCACGTCACAGTGTAGGAAATCACGAAAAAAACAAATGCTCGTTTAAACCAATCTATTCTTTGCATTTATGTTCACAAGGTATCTTTTCGTACTAAATCGATAATTTTCTACAACTTTGTAAATAACTTTTTTCCCTATCTCGTTTCGTTTTCGAGATAAGAATGCTAACTCCGCAGTTTTCCACCAGGTGGTGCGGTAGGTGGTTTCATTCAGTAGTACATGGCTACTTTACTATATATAGACACCACTTTTATGAATATAGCAGCAGCCGTTCCGAAGTTAAGGGGGCGGGAAGGGACTTTAGTGGACATACTGTATATATATATATATATATATCAAAACAATAACATAAATATATTGTTGTGGTTGTTTTGATTTGAGCCCCTTTGACAGGCTTTATAAATTTTGTCATCTTCTTGCACTTTAATTTTGTACTACTATTCATGCTGGACGGTGGTTCCTTCCGAAGTGGAATGGTTTACTGTACTTCTGCAAACTCCAGTAACAATTTACAGAAATTCCTCATTATGAATTCATTTCCCTACAGCGTACTCATCGGAAATGCCTTGTTGAGGCCATATCAAGGACGAAACCTCGGTCCAAAGCTCTCTACCTCGGAGATGAATATTTCTTCTTTATCTCATATGGTTAAAAGAAACCCTCCAAATTCAAAAATTATTTTAAAAATTTATCAAAACATGCTTTTGAAATATTTTCGTTAAACTTTTTTAACAAACTTGCGAAAAAGAAAAAATGTGATATATTTCAGAGTGAAATGAAATTACAAAATATAAATATGAACTGAGCAGACAGAGCTTAAAAGGCACAATTTTATTGGCTTCACTTGCGTACCGGCACATCCAGGTTCATTCAGTGTTCTCCGAAACTGAGTCAAACGATTTTCGCCGTGATGAAACTTCATAAATGCAATTGATGCGAGTTAATGTTGAATTGTTGGTTCTGCGAAGTGAGATAGGAAAGAAAATTACTGCATCGTTAATTTTTCTCCTGAAAGTTTCTCTTTCTATGGGAGTAAATCTTCACTAAGAGTTTTTTTTTTATCAAAGCTTTAATTATTAAAATAAATATTCCAATTATTATTGAAACAATTTGAACGTAAATAGTTTCAACCCAGGAAAAAAGATCAAATGGGTCGGGAAAATGAATACTCTTATTTAGACTGTATTATACGACATTTAATGACATGTGAAAACGTAACCCCTATAATACACCCTAGCATATACAGTTATTCTTTCAGGAACTGTATAAGTTTTACAAGTTTTCCGTCCTATCGTGATTACAGAAACATAACTATATTTCTTGGTATTTATTAAATTTTGCTTTCTTTAAATAATATCTTTATGTTCTCTTTTTTCCCCCATAAACTGCATAAAGTTTTAAAACCAGATTATATACTTATATATTTTAACAGTGCATGCAAAATATACTGCTAAAATTATATCTATACAGATAAAGCAAAGTGTCTCTATGTACACTGAAGTGCCACTGAATTAGGGATACCTACCTAGTAACGAGTTGGGCCTCCTCTGGCCTTGAAAACGGCTGCCACACGACGAGGCATAGATTCAACAAGATTCTGGAAACGTTCCACGGGAATGGCTTGCCAAATATTGGCTAAAGCTGTCCATAATTCAGTAAGGTTCTTTGGTGCTGTGTGATGGCCTTTCACGCTTTGTTCCAAAACATCCCAAAGATGCTCAATAGGATTTAAGTCTGGGCTTCTAGGTGGCCAATTCATGACAGAGAAGTCAGAGGAATGCTCCTCCAACCAGCCAGTAGCCAACCGGGACTTGTGAGAGGTACAGTTGTCTTACTGGAAAACTCCATTACCGTGCCGATAACAGAACAGCATAAACGGATGGAGGTGATCACCCAGCAACTCTACGTACCGAATTGCATTGAGGGAGGTTGATACACGCACCAAAGATCCCAAACTGTGCCACGAAAAAACACCTCAGACCATGATTGAGCCACCATGCCCTTGTACAGTTCCAGCCAGGCATGCAGGATCCATGGCTTCATGAGCCTGACGCCATATTGTCAGCATCCAGTCGGCGTTAAGTAGTCGGAATCGAGACTCATCACTCCATGCTACTCGTTTCCAGTCCTCTACATTCCAGTCTCTGTGCTCTCTTGCCCAGGCAAGATGTGCAGCCCGATGGCGAGTATAGATCAATGGTACTCTCGTAGGTCGACGGCTCCCGAAACCCATACGGTGAAGGGAGCGTTGCACAGTCCATTTACTGACTGTACGACTGGCACCGTCATTAAACTGGGTGGTAATTTGAGCTAATGTTTGGCTTCGCTGGCTACGTACAATACGCCTGAGCCGTCTCTCACCACGCACTGTCAAGGCTAATTGTCCTTTGCAGTGCGTGGCTAATTGTCGGGCAGTTTGCCCGATCGCTATTTTTTTCCACCATCCATGTATTCTTGGTATACTCTTGACACTGTCGACCTTGAAAATCCTAGCTGTCTGACGATTTCGGAAATTGAATGGCCCATGCGTTGCGCACCTACGATTTGTCCGCGATCGAAGGCGTCTAAATCAGGCAGTTTACCCATACTGGCAATTCCAACAAATATTTCAGAACAACCACAGTACGCGCTATATATGCAGTTGCCACAGCGCCCTCACTTGCGCATACATGATACGCAGCGCTACACAGTTTGCATAGGCTGTGCTATCCCTAATTCAGTGGCACTTCAGTGTATGTACGTATGTATCGTATACAAATCTACATTTCTTGACGAATCTGGTTGAAACTTCGTATACTTATGTTTTGAAGCCTTAGGATAATTCTAAGATAAGTTTGGAAGTTTTTAAATAATTATAAATAAATACGGTTTTTTAATAATATTTCATCTCCAGGCGTTGGAATCAATCATTCATCAGGACTGCGCATACGCACATATTGGATGTTAATTCTAGATGTTGTGAACGCATGGATGTCAATTTCTTTAAATATCTTTACACATATTATTGTTAATTTGTAGTTATTTGGTGTTATAACTGAAATAAACCATTTTCAGATTGTAACAAGATGGAATACGCCACTTTCAACATCGTACCCCGTTGGAACAGCTTTGGTATAGTAGAATTCGCATATTGGTAATTTAGTATACACAGAATTCGTTTACAGAGTTTACGCTGTTTTCCTTATTGTATTATTTTTTAATTTATATTGTTTTATTTTTTAATTTATATTTTGTAAAATTAAATTTCTATGTAATTCATCCGATATTTACGATGCGATGTTTGGCTAGGCGACAAAAAAAGTCGCCAATACAAAATATCGCCAATGGGATCCTATATCGAAGATGTTCCTATTATTAGTATAGATTATTCATTTTATTACTTATTTTATGTTATTACTTTATAACCAATTGGGCTCATTCCCAATACAGAGTGCGGCATATTTTTGAGAATTTTGTGAAATTGGCGATAAAATGCCAAATATGGTTTGTGTTTGTGAATTGCTTTTCAGTTAGCCGTTTATTACTATGTTGGTTAAAGATGTTGTTTCTAAATATCAGGGGAGAATTTTAAAATCGGATGATGTTCTTTGTATTTTTGTGAGCGTAGTGGAGTGAAGCAAGGGTATCCGAGGGAAGCGAAGATCCCGTGTGCGCCTACGAGTTTCATAAAGCCAGTAGGAAGTTTGTTTTCCAATTTATTTGCTCTTTCTTGGTCGCCACATTTGTTTACATTTTGCAGTTTAAGCCTAACAGGTCTCCGAAATGGATTTTGGCGCCAACTTTTCGCGAAATTGGCGATGGCACCGTGTATTGGGAATTAACCTTTAATTGTAATTTTCATCTCAGTTTTATTTTAGGCAAACTTTTTCAGTTGGTAATTTAATTTGTTTTTTGTTTTTTTATAATTTTAAAACATACTTTTGATTTCATTTTCTGCAATTTTGCACTTTCGATTTTAATCTCAGTTTTAAGACAAACTTTTTCAGTAATTTATTTGGTTTAAGAAAAATTGAGTACGAGAATTGAAATTGCAGAAACGAGATTGCCCTGACTGTTGCTTCTTCAGGCTCCCACAATCCCACAAAACCGCATTGGAAGCACTTGATGTCAAATTGAACGATGTTGCTGAAGGGAGTGAGTCCCTAAACCGACCGGATAGACGGGCGAAGCCCTGCTAGTATATATATATATATATATATATATATATATATATATATATATATATATTTATATATATATATATATATATATATATATATATATATATATACACCATCTGTCAAACTTTGTGAGTTTTATAACCCTATGTATACTGTCGCCTAGTAACTAACTATATGACGAGTTTAATACAGTAATTGAATCAACACGCCCAAAACTTTAAGTGAATTAAACTCAAAATAAAGCCATACGGGGATCAACACCCAAAAGATAAAATCATAGGCGAATCAACGACGAAAAACCAGTATCTTAAGCAACGAAACAGAAACGATCCCTTATTTTCGCTTCATTAATCAGCCGTGGTTAAAGCGCAAGTAACTAATCAACACATACGGTTTTGGCATGGTGTCATATCTAAATACGTTTATAATTAAAATTAACGGAACAAAATCAAAATTTTTTAAAAAATCTTAAAGTTTCTTATGAAACGACGTTCGTAAAAAAGGTGCTACAAAAAAACTGCTCAAAAATAAGCCAACCATAACGAGCAGCATATATAAAACATTAAAAAAATAAATATGAGCACCACCCCATGGGACCACTTGTAAACCTCTAAATAAACGATAAAAAAATTACATACCAGAATTAAAGTAAAAGAAATACTTCAACACTTCGTATTTCCTTTATCCCTTTCAAGGGAACCGTTTGCGCAGTGCAAACGCCTATATCTAGTCTTTTTTTTCACTTGCATTCAGTGTATTCCAGTTAAATGAGAAGAAAAATGGCTAGTGCTGCTATCTGTTATCTGCTTAAAGAACTAAAAACATTTTGCAACTTTTAATTGGAAAAAAATCAAGATTTTTTAGGTTAAAAGAATATCGGGAAAAAAATCTGCACCGCGCAAACGGTGGAGGTTTTTGCCCCAGAAAGGGTTAAAACAGTGTTTCCTAACCCGCAGAAGTCTGCGGACCACTAGGCCAGAAATTGAACCATGTTCTAACCTCCCCCTCCCCCACACACACACCGACCTGAGTGGGGGGGGCTGACTTTCCGGGGTATGGGTGTATAGAATATCCCTCAGGCAAAAGGGATACAGATAATAAAATAATTATGTTAAACTTTTAAGAAATTTTAATTCAACACCTGATAGTCATCTGATATAATCCATCCGTCTAGTTCAATGGGCATTGCTTTTAAAATACCTATTTATTTGGCAACTTTTTTATATGAGGTGCCGGACCACTCTCGAGGCTCTCGCGAACCACCTGTGGTCCGCGTACCACCGGTTGGGAACCACTGCTCTAAAGGCATAAACCAGTTCACGAGCCGTCGTTCCATCATACATGTCAGCAGCCATCCTGCCTGAGCGTCTAAAGGCTACGGTCAGGTCTTGGTCCAGGCTTTTAATATTCTCAACGTTCAGCTAGAATTATTTGAAACAGCAGCGGCCCACCTAATGTAGCACATCAAAAAATCCAGTGGTATATATTTATCATAGTAATGCTTCACCTTGAAAAAAAAATATCTGTTTACCTATAGTTTCTTGGGAATTACGTATCCTACAAAATCTCAGTATCTAGCACAAAATTACGTCGATGAAAATTCTTTTCGCAATGTTTGAGGATCAGTGTGTTCATGATATTACTTTAAACGGGAACGTTACTCTTTTATCGTATATCGACATGTGTAAATATCTGTTTCTTATATTTCGAATTTGATATCCAAAAAATCTGGTTTCAGAAAACTATCGTTTGTGTTTTTTTAGTGTTGGGCAATACTGGTATATATCTCCTATTTAAAAATCGGTATATCCAAAACAATAAGATCATCAAGGTAACGAAAGATTCTCAAATCTAAGTTATCAGAATCAGACGTATAGTATGCATGTTCATATAGAAAAAATATATAAGTTGGCTGTAGTACTGGAGTAACTAGTTCCTATGCCTGTACAGTTTGCATGCAAATAATATATCCTTACCTACCTTAACTAAGTTTTTAAATAAACAAAAATTTCATAGATCATAAAATAAAGTAGGTCAACTGTCCATAACTGATAGTAATAGTAGATTAAGGCTGCTGTGTACTAACCCTATTGGATTCGCTCACGTCAATGTCAACCTAGGGAGAAAATTTGTCTAAGGGTTGCCGACTTGGATCTAAAGTTTTTTTTTAAAATTGTACTCCGTAAAAGAGAAAGAAATTTCACACCTTTGTGCATTTTTTTTATTTTTTAAAATGCACATAATATTTTAAATTTTAAATTATTCGGTGACAAAATCTAATCTAGTGTGTTTATCAGTTCCTTTGGATGACATTCATAAACTGACATCTGTTGCTAGGGGCAGAAAATTTCAGGCTATCTGAAAATACCAGTTTTATTGGATTATCAGAATTTATGTAGCTATAAATAGTAGACAATATTTCTTCATAGTTTAACATGGAGGTGAGCGTATCCAATAGGGTTAGTAAACAGCAGCCATAAAGGAGGAAAATATTCAGATTCTAAAGCACCGCACAATGTACCCGTATGGATCAAATACTATTTCCCGTTATAACAGGAACTTAGGTAGTAATAACAGTATTTATAGATTATTTAAAGATAGTTCTGACTCTAAATGTCTAAAATAAAATAGAGGAAATAGGGGGGGAAGTCATAAATTTACACGCTATATCAACAATATCGTTTTTAGAAACATTTGTAAAAAGTTTTGTATGGAACTAAAAGTAAATTATGTAAAAATATAGCCATTTAAATTAAAAATCTAAACACTTAATTGCAACAGATACTAGATGCTTTCAAATTGATAATATGCAGTTTATAGATCTCATTGTGGATATAATAATGTACGGAATATGAAATAATAGTATCACTAATACTAAAAGTTAGTTTGTTTGAATTTCAGCAAAATGTTTGATTTTCTAAAATTGCACAGATTTGTTAAATATAATATTGATTTGTTTCCAGTAAAAGGCATCACAGTAATACCGACCTTTAGATAAACGAAACCGCTGGATAGATGTTTTTTTAACTATGCTTGATTCATTTGTTTAGTTAATAACTTTGTTAAGGTAGGAAAGTATATTTTTTTTACAGACAAACGCTAGAGGTATGGGTTTGGTTTGGGGCGGTACGGTCATTTTTTGCTAAACGAGGGTTAGTTAAACAGGGACTTACTGCTTAAAGCCGATTCCGAACGACTACAAATGTCCATGCCAAGAGTGGGATTCGAACCCACAGGTTCCGAATGCCAGCACCCTAACCATTCAGCCAGCGTAAGGCGTTAGAGGTATGGGAAGTAGTTACTCTAATACTGAAGCCAACTTATTTTTATTCTATTATGTACAAGCATAGTATACGGCTGATTCTGTTAACTTATATTTGAGAATTTTTCGTTACATTGATGATCTTATCATTTTAACTATACCAGGCTATTTTGAAATAGACGATATATACCCGGATTGCGCAACACTAAAAAACACAAACGACAGTTTTCTTGAAGCAGATTTCTTTGATATCAAATTTTAAATTATAATAGATATTTAACCGACCTTTAGATACGCGAAACGACTAGCTAGATGTTGCTTAACTATGTTGCATTGGTTTGTTTATTTAGTAACTTTGTCAAGGTAGATAACAATATTTTTTTAAGACAAACGGTATAAGTATGGGAACTAGTTACACCAGTACTGCAGCCAACTTATTTTCTTTCTATTATGTACATGCATACTATACGTCTTATTCTGTTAACTTACATTTGAGAATTTTCCGCTACATTGATGATCTTATTATTTTAAATACACCAGGCGATTTTGAAATAGAAGATATATACCCGGATTCTCCAACACTAAAAAACACAGACGATAGTTCTCTTATAGCAGATTTCTTGGATATCAAATTCGAAATAAAGAAAATAGATATTTATACATGCCGATATACGATAAAAGAGTTCCCGTTTAAAGTCATATCACGAACACACTGGTCCTCAAACCCTGCGAAAAGAATTTTCATCAGCATAATAGTGTGACAGATATTGAGCTATTGTAGGATATGTAATTTTCAAGAAGCTATTGGTAACCAGATTTTTTATTTTCAAGGTAAAGCCGTACTATGATAACAATATACCACTGGATTTTTGAAGTGCTGCATCAGGCCGGTCGCTGCTGTTTTGAATAATTCTAGCTGCACGTGAAGAATATAGATGGCCTGGGCAAAAGCCATTGGACGCCCAGGGTAGGATGACTACTGACGTGTGTGATGGAACAACGGCTCGTGAACTGGTTTATGCATTTAAAGGAAAGACGGATGTGTTCATCATTGATTGTGCTTTGCGTCGTCTGGACTCCTGGAAGCTCCAAAGCCTAGTTGTGGTGAAATCTTTCTGTTAAAGTTTAATTCTGGTGTGTGTTTGTTTTTCGTATTTTTAGAGGTTTACAAGTGGTCCCATGGGGTGGAGCACAAATTTACTTTTGAAACGTTTTCTATATGTTGCTCAGCAATGTTAGCTTATTTTTGCAGCGCCTACCTACAGCCGTCCTGGCATAAGAAGCTTTAAGCTTTTTTGCTTTTGTTCTGTTAATTTTAATTATAAATGCTTTTTTAGATATGACACCATGGTGAAATCACTTGTGTTGATTAGTTTTCTGCGCTTTACCCACAGATGATTGGGGGGGGGGGGGGGCAAGTGAATATAGGGTGTCGTTTCTGTTTCATTGCTTATTATACTGATTTTTGGATTGATTTTTTTTTTTATTTCTATGATTTTCCTAGCGGTGTTAATTTGACTATGACTTTATCTTTGGGTACTGATTCACATATGGTTTTATTTATTTTTTAATGTTAATTCACTCACTGTATTAAACTCTCCTTATAGTTAGTTGCTAGGCTGCAGCTTACATATGGTTATAAAGTTCGCAAATTTTGGCAAATGGTGTATATATGCTTTGTGGTTAATGGCTGCTTTAGCTCACGGCTACGAATGTTATTTGTTATTTAACAGTGTTTGTTTGTTAAGTGATATGTTTATGTGCGGGTATTTAATTCTTTATATCTGTATGTTGTAACCCCCTATTGACCATACACTCATATGGGGGAAGACAGTAAAGTACTTTGAAATTTATTTTTAGAAGTCTTTTCTGAAATCTTAGATGTACTTTTAGATTTTTTTTCGTCCCTCTGGAGGTATAAAAGTATGTGTTTATCTTTATTATGAAGGTATCACCACATTGTGGTTAAAATTTTAAGTACTGCATGTTTTTAAAGGATTCTAACCTGTATATTCAAGAAATTAAATAGAATCTCGTTTACTGAGATACAAACCTGTATAAACAATTTGTGTTCTTATTTAGTAAGTGGATTTAAAATCTTTTTACTATTATATTTATTATAGCGTTTGAGAGGAACGTTTTCATCAGTAAAATTTATGTTTATATCTTTTTCCGTTACATGCCATTTTTACAGCCTGAGTAATTTTGTCCTTCGGTGGGAACATCTGCCTTTCAGGCAGCTATGGTTTTTGTTCAACTCTGGGCCCCACCCACCCTTCGACCTTGGGTATTGTGAGTCTACAAATGCTTCCGTCAACATCTTAACTTCAGTGTGGAAGAAAGATTCATGATACCAGCCTTCTATGGTTCAGGTAAAAATTTAGATTACACAGAGTAAAAATTAAAAATCCCAACCTAATCGCTCGTTCGACTAACTAAGTGCCTCTACAAAACGAATCGTAATATAACCTATGATAATTGGTTCTGTTCAATAGAAACTGGTCAAGAATTAAGAAGAAAGGGTTTGACGATTGTGGCTACCATGAAATGTATTTAACCACAAATAAACTCTGAATTCCTAGTTGGGAATATTTGGGAAACAGATATTCCATCTATATCTGCCTTCCAGGCAGATGTTCTCACTAAGCGGGGTAAAAACCCTGTTTCCACCTAAAAGATTAACCCATTTGATTAAATTTTAAGAATGCGTCACGCTTTGCTTCTCTCGACGTAGTTGAAAATTCTTTTAAGACTTCGTATACCTTAAAATCCTCCCTACATACAAATCCTGCCTTAATTTCTTGCAAGGACTATCTAATCAACTGCCAGTGATAGTAAATCATTTTTTGCTGTCATTTCTTGCACAGCAGGTGATACTTGGCTCTTGAATAGGGCAATCTTTGATTCCAATCGGGACTTTTATTTTTCCTTAGAACTTATTTACAAAGACAGGGGCCGTGGCGGCATTGTGGTACAGCGAGCTGGTTTTCGGTGCAGAGGGTGCTCGGATCTAATCCTGGCGAAGCGCCACTAAAATGCCTCAGTTTGTGTCGTCCCTTCACAGGGGGCAATGTTGGTCCGCCTATATGGCGCTCCCATAATAAAGTGGCCAGCAAAGCTGCGGTGAATTATAGGCGAATGTCTTCGCGACAAGTGCCTCCGCATTAAAAAAATGAATTACAAAGACGTTTTTATCACCTTTTTATTTCTATTGTTTTCGAATTCTTGAGTTTCCATGCAGTGGGCTTGTGTTCAAATCCCGAATAAGGCTTGGTTGTTTCCGTGTCGTCTCCCTCATAGGGAGCAATGCTGGCTCACCTATATGGTGCTCCCATAATAAAGTAGCTAGTAGAATAGAGGTGAATTAAAAAAAAAAGGTAAATGTCTAACGACAAGTGCATCCGCATTAGACTAAAAAAAGTATTTAAAAAATTCTATTGTTTACTTTTTAATATTTAAATCAGGGTATAATATGATACATCTTGTGTGTTTATGAATCGTCTGATTTAATTGTAATGGAATATTATGATTATACTAGCTGAAAACCAGCACTTCGCTACGGAGTACATTCAAATTAAATACGTACAACGGTCAGTGTATACAATTAATGCCAAAATATACATACACACACACACACACACACATATATATATATATATATATATATATATATATATATATATATATATATAAAACTATTTGTAATAAATACGACGATCAATGTATACGATTGATGTAAAAAATATATATATATTTATAAAAAAATGGTAAGGGATATTTTTATAGACAAAATAATGTAGAAGAAAATATTCTAATTAAATCTAATGGGACATACTAAAGAATATAATAGAGTTATAATACAGTATGAGGAACATATCTTTTACTGTATTTTAATATTTTTTTAATAATGTCCAATCGTCTGCTGCATTAGTAAGAAATTTTTTTTGTCTATTTCGTTGTTATCACGTGACGATAAATTTATTTGAAGTACCAGTAAAAGAAATCACGTGATCAGCATTTAATAAATTAAACTCTAAAAATTTATCTTTAAAAATTCACCAAAAATTAGAAAATGGAGGTAAAGATTCGAAAAAGATTTCACTTTAAAGGTATTTTTATGATCTTTCCCGTGATATAAATTTTATTATCCTCAAATTATTATTTTATATAAGGTTACTAAAACAGCCTAAAAATTTTATTTAAAAAAAATCTAAATTTTTCAAAAATCTGACTTAGTGCACCCCTACACCATAAGAAGAATCGCCTTGTAAAATTTCAGCCCTTTAGGTCCAGCGGTTTGGTCTGTGCGTTGTATGTCAGTCAGTGAGTCAGTTACGGAACTGTTTTTATATATATATATATATATTATAGTTCTGGGAAGAACCTTTTTTAAAAATAAATTTTTTTAAAAAGTTTCAGATCCACTCTTATATTTTAAAACTTCTCAAGAAGTAATTATTGTTATTCCATCAAAACAATATTAAATATATCTAAGATAGATCTGTGAATATTTGTAGAAAATAACTTTAATTTCAGAAATTTAACAGTTCAATATCAAATAGCTCTAAATCTATGATGTTTAATATATTTTAGCTTTCTGCTACTTGAGTTCAGAATAAACACTTATTTTTTATATGTGCATTTTAAGTGCTGCATTTCAAACAATTTCTGAAATACTGTGTTTATCTTATCGGAAATGAAACAGGCCTGTGATAAAATTTTCCATTTTCATAGATATCAATGGGGTTATATCCAAAGGTCGAGTTTTACTGATTGTCTTGCATGAACATTTGGATTACAGTGTGCTAGACCTGAACTTCTCGTCCACCTTCAATTTGAAAATTCTGATTTTTATGCTACATATAAAGCCGTATGTTAGGTAAGAATTAATTTAGCTTTTCTAGAATGTGCGCATTAGAAAAAAAAGCAGACGTTATAGCCAGCTGTCATATCTTCACTCAGTATCCTCAAGAAGAATTCACATTTACGTGGCGTGTAACGAATTTTTCAATGATATTTAACAACGTCAGTGCTCAATTTTCTACTGCTTCAAATGCCACAATATGGCTGGTGAAACTCATAAAGCAGTCACGTATCGAGCTATGGAGATTTCTTGAGGGTGAACCAGTGGATGTCAATTATGCATGTAGTTTGTTTACAAGTGGCGGAACAATGCAAACTGAAGGTCACCACTTTTTCGATCGGATATCCAACAATTGCACAATTATGGATTTAAAGTACAGATACGACCCACTTTTTAAGGATGACATTATGAATTTTCAATGCACCCTGACTATCCTAGGTCATAGTGTAACCAACAGTACTAAGTCCGTGGACGTAGCGTTGTTGAATTCTAAGCAGCTTTCGTGTGATTTAAAAGATTTGTTTGACAGGCAGGAGCACTGTGACTTGACATTATCGGTGGGTACCGATAAGATAAAAGCTCACAAAGCAATTTTGTGTGCAAGATCCCCTGTCTTTGATAAGATGTTCCAGTATTCCATGATAGAAAGTGATAATAAGCAAATAGCAATAAACGACATCGATTTCGATGTGCTTCGAGATTTTATTTCCTTTCTGTACTCTGGCAAACTGCGAGAATTATCTTGGGATAGGGCATTGAAGCTTTACTATGCCGCTGATAAATATGAGGTAACAGGTCTTCGTGACGCCTGTTCTCAGTTTTTGGAGTGCCATTTGGAAATTGATAATGTCTGTTATGTACTCAAACTTGCCGATATGCACAAAGACAGTAAACTGAAAACTACTGCGATATTTTACATTCAAACACATTCTTTTTTAATAAAGTCGACGGAAGATTGGCAGGAACTCCTTCAGACACATCCTAATCTGGCAGCTGAAGTCTTGAAATAAAGGCTTCTTTTCTGAACGAAAACCTAAGGTAAATTGTTTTTTGTGTATAATACTATTACCATATCAATGTTGTCAGTAATGGTAAGAAATAAAAAAAAAATTATACTTCTTTCATCTGTAATTTTTACTGCTACGTCAGAGAGACTTCGTTTGCTTGTATCACTATGCATTATGTTTATGTATTCTTAGTATGTTGTATTTACTTTTTACCATGATGCTATTTCACAGTGAAATTTAAAAGCAATATGACATTTTGAAGTCTGTTAATAGTTCTCATTATATTATAAAAAATGTTAATTTTTAGTGCTAAAATATGTCCACTCTTAGACTGATTTTAAAACTAAACTAAAAATCGCATACATTTATACACTACATACAATAAAGTAGTATCTAAAATTTAACTGCAGTACACAAAATTATACCTATTACTTTTTAAATTATTCATAAAATTTATAATGAAGTTAGTTGATCAAACCTGTAAAAAAGGAAAGTGAAAAATTTATTTAGGAAAGACATTTCTTCTACTCATTAAGTATTGTATTTTTTAAAATTCTTCCTTAAAGAACCAGCTTTTCATTTATAAATAAAAGACGGCTGAAATTTCTGAAAAATATTTAAATGAAAGAACAGCCACAGATAATTAATATTAACGAGAGAACGATATAAGTGAATATTACCCATACATTGCATATATTGCCTAGATTTAACTAAATATTAACTAGATTTTACAAAGTTACATATCAGCAATAAAGTGACATTTAAGTGTGGCAATATAAATGTTCCTTATAAACCTTTAAAAAAATTGATACATGCATTTAGCTGAATTATCATAGCTATTTAAGAAATTAATTAAAAAGTATTTAACTATTAGGAAGGTAATAGATTTTATACATCTAAGGAAAAAGCCCTGGCATTTAAATAATAAAGAAGTTGCTTAACTATCTAAACTATACGTATATTTCAAGAAACAAAACGTAACAGCATTGTACAAAAAATAACAGCCATCGTCTGACAAGACAATGGATTAAACTCAGTGATCTTAAGATCGATGTCATTGTTACAACATGCAGTGATGTAAGAAACTAATTTTGTTTTCATTCTCTTCATATTCTGTTCTCCAAAATATCTAACTCTGTTTCAGAAGACAAGAAATAAGGAACTATACTTTTATTTATATACTTTATTAATAATGCTGATTTTACTTCCAGTTTTTATATTATATTTTATTAATGATTCCTTATCATTCCCTGCTAAGACTGGGTACCAATGTGAGGACATTTTTTATTAAAAGGATCAGGGTTCGAACTGTGTTCCCTTGACATCGAGTCCTGTGGTCTGAGAAATGAACTCACCGGAATGAATGGGGGGTCTATTCTTAACTTTATGCCTCATAACATATAAAATTGCTCTTTTACAATAATAAAAATGATGGGTAAGTGTTAGCCTAGTGGTAGCGCATTAAGATTCGGACTAGAAGTTGCTCGTTCGAATCCCGATGATGCAATTAAATACCTTCGTGTCTAGGCCGGAATACGTTAAATCTATAGACCTGAAAGTCCTATGAGTTCAGAGAGGGTGGGAGAAGGTATGAGCCTATCAGATGTCGCCCATGTGGGTGCTCAGGCTAGATTGTGGTGACTACATATTCACTGGAAGGCATTCAATCACGGTAGGCTTTATTTACTATGTCGGGCCTTGTCTGGGGCATTGGAAATAAATGACATTCATATATTAAATTTACTTCCATCTTTATAATACTAAAACAATGTATCTAACATATACAAATTAAGTTGAGCATGAAATAGGGTAGAGTTACATTACTAGAATACACCATGATTTAATAAATGGCTAATATAAATTTCGTTAAAAGAAAAGGTAAAATTTTCACCCAATTTGAAAAAAAGTAAAAGTTATATCTAAAAATTTTGTCCTTCATTCCTTATAAAGCGTTAAAAATATTCGATACAGCTCTAGGAAATAAAAAAAATTAAATGGGGTTTGAAAGTCTTGAGAATGAATACGCTTAATATAATATAATAGTTTAATAACAACATTCTGCCGTTATTAGTGATAAGTTAATATCACTCTTATAGAATTTTCCAATCGCAATGATGTTTATCATTTAAATCTATACAAGTTCTTTAAGACTTTGAGAAATTTTCGGATTATAAATTGAAAACTTTTATCAATTTTGCTGAAAAGGGCTGCAATCCTTAAAAATTATTCAGCTAAGCGTAAAACAGCTTCAATTGCTGGTTTGAAGAGAATTTAATGTTATATAACTGGTAGAAAAGAATTACCCTATAGAGAGAATTAAAGAGCAAGGAATGATTAACATGTATTACTTCAAATTATGAAGCTATTGAAGAAATTTTTAAGAACTTCACTTTTAAAATATTTATAACTATTTAAATGTATTTTCTTATCATACCGGTAATTACTTCATTTTATGCCAATACTGCATAATTACTAATATTCGTTTTGTAGTGATAGGCAATTTCAATGTAGATTTCTAATCAACTAATCTCTGTATTCATCAAAGCATTCATTTCTTTTCCTCTGCTTTAGATACCGATCTCCTTTATTTGACTGAGAAAAGTATGCATTAAAATCCTTCGATACATTGCTATAGAACTTGTGATCTGCTTGATTAATTACTCAACACTGAGTTATAAACGAAAAATGACCAAAAATATCACTCTGTTTTGAAGACATCATTTTACGTTTCTCTCGTTTTTAACAATACGTAAATACCTGCCACCTATTTTGTATGCTAAATTGTACTAATAGTAATAATAATGAATTAGAACTCTTTAATCGAAAACAGAAAATAGGAAACAAAAGGAAATTTATAATGTAATATTTTAAAAATATGTTGTTGCTATGCCCCTTGCCCGACAGCAACATCAGATCAAGACCATTATAGGCTATTGGGCTGAGTGATGCGGTTCCGGTTTTAAGTTAGCACTCCAAGGGTCAGACGGACTTGACCAACGGACCGGTCCCGTAATTTTAAACAGAGTCAAGTGACGAGACAGGTACACTTGACCTGCACCTCCAGAGATAAATTTTTAGAACTTGGAGGAGGACATTGCAGCCACGACAGATTTTATTTGCACCAGCCACCATTAGCGTACACGGTGGTGGGTTTTGTCAGCGACGAGCATCGAACCAGAGAAGTTCTGATCACTGTCCCGATGCTCTTGCCAACTAGGTCACCGCGCCTTCTTTAAATATGTTATAATTTAATTGGAAAAAAGCAAATGAAAAAAAAGTCCTTTCACATAGTACTAAATAAAACACTGATATTCTTCTAAATAGCAATGAGCTCTCGATTGTAAATATAGGGTAATTGGAAAAAGAATCACCCGATTTGAAATGAGTATATTATGAAATATATTGAGCATAGAAACTTAAAATTAATTTTATATTACATCGCTAATCATAAAGTTTTTTTAAACAAACCAAATTAAAGGTGCTCAATATGTCCACCTCTGGATTAACGACATATGTCTATACGGTAGGCAAATTCGTCCCAAACTTTTGCGAGCTTGTCTGCATAGACTGCTTCCATGGCTGTTATGCGTACACAGACAACCCGTGTCTTGGAATTGTTTATACCATCGCCTAATGCTCTGAGAGGTAGGAATTTCAAATTACCAGGGTTTTGTCGGCGAAAATCACGCTGAACAGTTGTTACGGACTCTCACTTCGCGAAGCGTAGAACACAAAATCATTTCTGTTGTGCTATCGCCATCTTTACAAACACTGAAGTGGTGGGCGAAGGAACAGCGTTAGCGCTACTTGTCGGCAACTGCAGGAAACCCTCTTTCTATACATTATTCGATCAAAACGGATTAATAGATGAATAGTTATGATTTTTTAAATCGGTTGATTCTTTTTAAAACACCCTGTATAAGAGAATTTAGAAGGAAATTAGTCGTGCGCGCGCGCACACACGCAAGCATCATATCGTATATATCATATTATATATATATATATATATATAATCGTATCGTGATAGTCTTTTAAAGGAGCATGCAAATTTGTATACTTTAAGTTCACTCACTTCTTTATAACTTTTAAAACAATGTAATATCAATGTGTGTGAGGTAACTCTTAAATAATGAAAATAACACTATTTTAAATATGTCCTTTAGTACATTGTATAGATTATTACCATTGTTATTCTTACAATAACTGATAAATATATTAATCATTATTACAATAACTGATTATTACAATTGTTAAATTATCGTAATAGTCAGTGTACACTCTATTGAGAAAATTAAACAAATACTTTATGCAAACTTTCTTAGCCAAGGAATCTTCAAAAATGTTTCGATTAAGCCTCGAACTTTCATTTAAAATTATATATAGGTTTAAATGTCTAAAAGATAAATATGCTTGAAAGAAACAATCATAGCAAATTATTAATATATTGGTTTCGAGTTAATAGCAATTTATGGTATATTATTACTTTCATAAATCACTTTAAAGCGCCTACTTTGTTTTCCTGCATTGTTCTGTTTCTCAGTCTAAAGAAACGAAGAAATAGAATTAGCATTATCTTTTTCAGCACTCTGCCCAGTAAGATCAATATGCAGGGACGTTTAGTCATAAATAAACCGAAAATATACAACGGGGAGTGCAGACATGCGGAATAATTACCCACATTGTTGCTAGGGGATTTTCGAGTTTGATATTGAAGAGAAAACCATTATTTTAAGAAGCCTATTGTTCTTTTATCTGCCTTTAAGGTGCTTAGCAAAGTAGCGAGGACTTGTGGAACATCTAAATTCGATGCGAGCTTCCACTTTGACACATTGTTTTTGCTTATTTGTGCATTGTTAAGTAAATAATTTATTTCGTTGGATTGGTTTGCTAAAGACTTTATTCGTAAACTTCAATTTAATTGGATAACGAAAGGTACAAAGATATATGTATGAAATTTCCATTTAAAACTAATTGTATTTAAATAGTTCAGTTTCTTCTGAATACGGTTTTTTTAAATCAAGAATTTTGTTCTGAAATAAACATTCTGTGCAAATTTAGTAAACTATAATAGTTAGTTTCATATGAAAAATTTTAAGAAGCTAAACGTATTTTTATAGCTTTACAAATATTTGTAGCTTCTGTACAATAAATAAAATACAGGGTTAATTTAATAACCCTGTATTTTATTGTACAGAAATATTAAATTTTAGCAAAATTTAATATTTTCCATAATTACATGCAAAAAATTATAATTAATATATCATTGTAAAGGGAAAATGTTAAATTTTTAGTTTGTAACATTTCCATTTCAGCGTCTTTGTGAAATATCTTCATCAAGGTTATACGGACCGTTCTTTTTTGCCGAAAAATCAGTGAGTGGTATTATCTACCTCGATATGTTGGAAATTTGACTTTTCCCGCTGTGGAAGGAAGATAAGCAAAATTTCATTTTTCAACAAGATGTTGCACCGCCCCATTGGCATTTGGAGGTTCGTAAATTTCTAAACGTAGAATTGACACATCATTGGATTGTTCGCAGTGCAGCCGGTGTTATGGTTCTCCGCAGCTACCCTCCTAGGTCACCGGACTTAACCCCCGTACGACTTTTTACTTTGAGGATATGTCAAAGATCCTGTGTTCATACCACCTTTGCCTATAAGTTTGCCCGAACTTAAACAACTCATTTGTAATGCTTTACAAGTAGTTAATAGTGAAACATTACGACGTGTTTGGCAAGAAATGGCATATTGCAATGTTATTATACAGGTAACTGAAGGAAGTCATATCGAACACCTGTGAAAAAAAGTGTAACATTTTACCTTTACAATGACATATTAATTAAAATTTTCTGTTTGTAATTATGGAAAATACTAAGTTTTGTAATCGAATGATTCTTTCCTGATAACCCTGTATATATCCAGTCAAATATGTCTTGCCGAAAATAAAATGTGCAAATCAAAGATATGTTTAGAGCACTATTGTCAACTTTTTACAACATAAGGGCTATTAGACCGGGACCTACAGTTTAAAGCCGACTCTGGACGGCTACAGACAATCATGCCAACAGTGGGACTAGAAACCAGAGGCTCTGAAACTGAATGCTAGCGCCTTAGTCATTTGACCGTCACCCGGAGAAAATAGAAGGAAATGAGAATTAAAAAAATTACACTTAAAATATATTTGTCAAAAAACTTTGTCTTTACATAAAAACATTATTTGATCATCAGTTGCAAAACAAAATATATTTTGTTAAACAATAAGAACTGTACAAAAAGAACAATTTTTTTTTCTATATGTTTAAACACGTTTTTCTGTTACTAAAAATGTAATTTAGAATATTTTTTTAATTCTCAAAATTTAGAATTTCTTCCTTCTCGCAGCAAAACAAAAAATTGCTTCATAAGAAACCAAAGGTAAATAAAAAAAAATATTTGGACAAGATGCACTTGTACACAAATACACATAAACATGTATATATAGTTGTGTGTGTGTATACATGGGTATATATAAATGTTTATATATGGCATGCCTATATATTATATTTGTATATATATATGTATGTGTATATTTCTATATGGCACGGCTATATATATATATATATATATATATAGTGTGTGTGTATATATATATATATATATATATATATATATATATATATATATATATATATATATATATATATATGTATGTGTGCATATATACTAGCATTATTGCCCGGCGATGCCCAGGTAGATATATAGATATAAAAATTTTGATGCATTCCATCAAAAAAATACTGGGCTGCACTCCCCGCTTTTCGTGTTCATCTGGCTAGACAAATTGCGCTTAGCGCGTTTCTACTGAAATGATATACAAACAATAAAAAAGAAAGAAACTTTGAGCTTGCGGACCTTCGTCTGATTATAAGTATGATTTTATTGAGAATTAATAACACAGTGTTGCGTGATTCGCACGTTTGGATTGAATAAGTTTACTGCTTAATTATATTTGTTAGATACTGTTTAATTAGATTTAGATTTTTTGATCCACTGTTTAATTAGAAATAAGTTTTATAATTTACATTTGCCTTTATTATTTATTTTTTCCTCGAAAGCTCAGTTTGTTCCCCAAAACCCAAGAGACGCACTTTTTTCCACATCACCCAAGAGGTAAAGTGCAAGATGCATTATCCCCTTTATTTATTCAAAGTAAGGCGCGATTTCACATGAAGCCTATTTTCCTTACTTTGGTGATTCGGTTTTTTATTGTCGACAGGCCAAAAACCGTATCGGTTTTTAATTTTCCCAAGGCTAAAAACCGTTGAAAAGGCGAATTGTAATTCGATTTTTAATTTTCCTAAGGCCAAACACCGTAGAAAAAGTAAATTGTAAATCGGTTCAAGCGATGAGAAAAACTGCAAATAAAAGACAAAAAGCAGAGCCGGGAAAGTTGTGTTAAAACATACTAATTTGAACTGCATTCTTAAACTCCAATCTCAGTTAGTCTAGTAGTTAAATTTTATCTTTTACCTTATTTTAATATTTCTTTTGTCAATTTATTTCGTTGTTATACACGTAACGCAAAATTAATTTAAAGTATCACAAAAAGAAAAGAAACCACGTGATCAGCATTTCATAAATTACATTCTAAAAATTAATCTTTAAAAATTCACCAAAAATCAGAAAAGGGAGGTAGGTAAAGATTCGAAAAAAATTTCGTTTTAAAGGAATTTTTATGATATTTCTCGTGATATAAATTTTATAACCCTCGGATTATCATTTTAAATGCAAACTTTAAAAAATTGGAAAAACAGCTTAAAAATTTAATTTTAAAAAATCGAAGAATTTTTCAAAAATCTTTCTCAGTTCACCTCTCCACTATAAACTCCACTATAGAAGAATCACGATGCAAAATTTCAGCTCTTTATGTCCAACGGTTTGGACTCATTCAGTTAGGCCAAAGGTTATTACCATGAAGCTCTCCCCCTTTCCACGCACCCCTCTTCTCCCGCGGGGGGGAAGAGGGTAGGTTCGGATTTCACGAAACGGTTTGTATCCACAGGGGGTACCTCGCACCTCTTACGGGCACAAAAAAACATTAAAAAATTAATTAAAAAAACTAATTGAGACCCAAACTTCGTTTTTGCTGATTTAAGTTTCTTGGGTCCTAAACATCAACTGTGCCGAATTTGGTCCCTGTGAGTGAAACAGTCTATGATTCTATAGCGTACAAACAAACAGACAAGCTCTTTTATATATATATATATATATATATATAGATATATGTATGTATGTATGTATGTTTATAGATGTATAGTATACATCTACATGTATACATGTAGATGTATAGTATACATCTACATGTATACATGTAGTAAGTGAGCATTTGCTTCTCTTATACTGAATATTTTTCAAAAAGGTAAAATCATTTGTTTTACTAATAAATCTGTTATATTGTGTTTTTTTGTAATTATATAATTACACTCGTTCATATCTCATGCCTTAAAAATTATTTTTCTCTCATTCAACTGCGATTTAAAGAAGGTTTACTTTTTTTAGTGTTT
This sequence comes from Dolomedes plantarius, assembly GCA_907164885.2. Lineage (NCBI taxonomy): Eukaryota > Metazoa > Arthropoda > Arachnida > Araneae > Dolomedidae > Dolomedes > Dolomedes plantarius. The sequence goes on along the minus strand of OU015490.1, from coordinate 196,466,897 downwards.
TCTTCAAAAAGATTCTCATTCATTATAAGGTTCTACTTGCATCTACTATAAAACAATTGACTGACAGTCTGCATGTCATCAACAAACGCTTTTAAACAATCTAGGAAAAACATTCAAGCGTTTGTGATCACGCTGTAAAATTTTATGTAAAGCAGTTGTACGGTTTCGGAGACCCTTTAAAAGAGTATATTGGACATAAAGTGATAAATAATACTGGGCAAACTTTCGTTTTTCCAAATAGTTTATAGACAATTTTACTAAAAGAGGCTATGATTATAGGTTCTCAAATTTGAAATTAATATCATCTCTTTAACAAATAGAGATAAAAGGAGAGTGCTTGAGATCACATTTCTGTAGGCATTGATTTATAATGATGTATTTTAAGGGTGTCTTCCATATACATTAGATGTACAGGTAACCGTCCTATAACACAGTAGATAGGTTCCTAGAAATTGTTGTATGAAACCGTGTTATATGTGACCCACAGACAGTTAAAAAAAAAAGGGGTTACGTTCTAAAAATTTATTAAAAACAAACGTTTTTTTAAAATTCCATATAAGCAACTTAATTTTTATTAAAAATATAAATGTATGTATAAGACAAAACGAAAAGAAACACAAAAATATTTTCATTTAATGTGACCTTAATTTAATAAATTTATTCCTCATCACTGCTCAGTACAATCAAACAAGAATGTTTTTTCGATTGAACGATAACGCCTTCACTTTCAGAACCTTTTTCTTCATTTAGAATTTTTGCACCTTCTATCCTTTTAAAAAATCTGCAATTTTGATTTGTTTGCTGGTTCTTAAAAGGTTATTGTAGATTTCACGATATGGAGATGGACAATTTTGCAGCTCCCTTTTGAATTTTCGCCTTCTTTCAGCGGAAGGGTCTGCATTCAGGAAAAATGATTAAAGATTTTCAGTTAAGCTTAGGCCTTCTTACAACTTTATAGAGTTATAAATGAATAAATTATAATTTATTTATACATTTTCATGTAAAGCCACTATAGTTAATTATTCTTTCTCTTCATTATTTTAAGGTAATTTAATTTTTAAATGTTTTAAGGAAAAATCATGATATCTAGTGCTGTAGAAGAACTGTGTTGTACAAAGGTTTTCGCAATTTTTTTATCGTGTTGGAACGAAACAGTGTTGTAATATTCCGTGCTGTAGGAGGGCTGACTGTATGCGGAAAATACTCTTGTGTCAAATGGGACGCTAGGCCTAAATAGTCTAAGGGTTTGTGCACATAGAATCCGTTAGTATTGCTCGTATTGACATATTTAGAACCAATCACAGGCCTTAACAATTCCTTTGCTAATGAGTTGGAGGTTTGTAATTGGTTAAATACATTTCAATACGAGTAACGCTGACGCTGACTGATTGTATGTGAACAGGCCCTTAGCAAAAGAATGTCGTAGCATTCAGTGTCATTTGTTCAGTTTTATCAAAGCTTAAAATAACACTTGACACCTAAATTAACTTCAGCAACTGTATTTTTGCCATTTTCCTGCAAAAAGTGAGCAATAAAATTGATCTATCTATTCAAAGATGCTTAACGCATCGAGAATTCAAATCATTTAGCGAAGCTCTTTAGACATTCAGGTTCTTTGCTTTTTTCGAGATTATTATTGAAGGGCACATTTATTTCCAATTTAATGAATTTCGCCCGAGACTTATATCAAAGAGCTCGTTTAAAAGACCAATTCACATTTCATTCCCAAGAGTTAATTTATTTTGTTATCAGTCTCTAAGAACAATGCATTTTACTCTCGCTTCCATTCGAACTGCCGTCAAACCTCCCAATTTAATCTGTATTTTGGCGGACGTGATAAACTACATCTGGAATCGTAATTCAAGACACTGATGACTGGTAAATTATCTAATTGCTCGAATTTAAAGGGGAGACCAAGTTATTTACGTTGAACGTCTCTGGAAGACGAGCAGCTGCGAAGATTTATTGGTAATAGAAACTAATTAGTTCTTAGATGATATCAAGACACGAAATATCAATTAGGTTAAAAAAGGCGAGATCGGAGTTTATTGTCGTCGTTGATTGGAATGTAATTGAGAGATTTGGTTGAAAATGAAGGGAGAATTCCTAACTCATAAGGGAATTTTGTGAAGCCTATGCGTATTTAGAAGTCAAATTTTGAAATGAAATGTCTTAACACTTACACTTTGGCTCAACCGTTTGAACATTTTAATAGTAATAGTTAATGTTGTATAGTTAAATACAAGGTAGAAGCAAAAATTTCCATTACTAATTAATTTAAAATAATAAAACATGAAATAAACTTTAAAATCAACATTTATTTTGAAGAATAATAAAAGTATTAATATTTTCCGCTATATTTCATTTTTGTTGTGCATTCCCATAACCCCAAATCGATTGATTTATGCAAGCAAATAAAATTAAAACGGTAGGCTTTGCAAATTTCACAATATGAACAGAGGTCATACGATTCTGTTTTTTAATTCGGCAAGAATGCATCAGAAACTGTTAAAACGATAAAGATTAAGGTCAAAAAGCGTTATCAAGAGGAATTATTTTTTAATGGTTTAAGCCAGTGGTTTTTTTTTAACCTGGGGGGGGCGTAGAAAAATTTCTACGGAGGCGTGAGTTAAAAGAAATTAAATAAAAAGTAAAACTAACTGTAATTTACTGTACTCAGTTTTGCCTCAATTGCAAAATGAAATTGCAGACTATTTACTAGATATTAGTTCAGAAAACTGGGAGTTTAAGTTGACAAGAGATCCATTTAAAATCGACTGCATTTAATATTTCCTGATCATATTCAGGAACAGGCAATCGACCTAAAATGTGATTCTCAAGCAAACGCGGAATTCGAAAACATGGATGTTGAAAATTTTTGTTTACGCTATTTTCCTGTTTACTCAAAAGTTGCTTTGGAAACTTTGAGGTTGTTAGGGCAGTTTTCATCCACATATCTCCGTGAATCTGGATTTTCAGCATTAGCATACATAAAGTCAAAATATCGAGCAAAGCTGGACGTTGAAAGTGACCTGAGGTGTGCTTTGTCATAGTTACAACCTAATATTTAAAAACGTGTCAAGAACAAACAGTGTCAGCCCTCTCATTCATGTTGTGAAAGGGACTGGTATTACGTACATGCTGGTATCTCGTACATGCCAACCTCACCTAGATCCTTGATTACCTCAAATATATTTGATCTGTATTTAATTCGTTGATTTCATATGTTCTAATAATAATATGTTCCAAATTAGGATATGTGTAGTAATATTAAATTTTGTGTATAAAATTATCTATTCTATATTTTCATTTAATAACCAGCTTTAGTTTCAAATTCCAATTGTACTACTTGTATTGACCACATATGGTGGTGGGGGGAGGGGAGGCGTGACCTCACAGCAGTATTCAAAGGGGGACACAGAGCCTGAAAGATTGAGAAACCCTGGTTTAAGCAATTTAAAGATGGCCGCGCTTAAGTGTAGGATGATGCAGTGTTCGGATGATGCAAAATTCGGATAGTCAAGTTGAAAGGTACAGGTCATACTGGAATTATTTTTTGATCACATATGCCATTCATTTTGACTTTATACATGACGGACGTACTGTAAATAAAGAAAGTACAAGGTCATATCAGGGGGTCTCAGGGAGACCCTCAGAATGAAGAGACCGGACTTGTGGAAAGAAAAATAACTGGAAACTATTCCATGATAACGTCTCAGAACATCGATCTGCAATTGTGTCAGAATATCTAGCTAAACATTCTGTAATTGTCTTGAGACATCCTCCATACTCACCCAATCTTGCATCGTGTGATTTCTTTTTTTTCCGAGACACAAAAATGTCTTGAAAGGGAACCGCTATTCCAGGGCAAAAGAGGTCCAAATGATTCATTTTAAAGTTGTGAAAAGTGTTTTCGATTGATCTAGAATCAAATAATAAATTGAACTAAATTCACTGGGTTTATATAAAAAGTATCGGGAACAATTTTTTCCTGGCGTGACTGTACGTCGGAAAGCGTTCGTATTGCACATGCTCGTTGGTGGGGAATGTAACCTTTAAGTCGCGCCAAGCGCCAGTCACCTCAGAGCGTTCGTTCAGGCTAGATCGTGGTTTTAGTGGACCCATGTCGAGTGACTCGGTGCAAGCACAAAATTCAGCGAAAGATTGAACAGCGGCACGCCGTCAAATTTTGTGTTGGACTGGGGAGATCCAGTACGGAGACGTTGGGCATGATTCGCCAAGTGGTCAAGAATGAAAGCATGTCACAAACCGCAGTTTTACGTGGCACAAGCTCTTCAAAGATGGCCGAGAGAGTGTGGAGGACGAGCCCGGCGCTGGACGGCCGTCGATCTCAAGAACCGACGACAACGTGAAACGTGTGCATGAAAAGCTGAATTCAGACCGTCGGTTGTGTGCGCATGGTCGCAGATGTAATTGACATTGATAAGATGACAGAGCACAGTATTATCACTGAAAATTTTGGTGATGCGAAAGATCTGCACTAAACTCGTCCCGAAGGTCTTGACGGATGACCCAATGCACCCAGCCACACCTGGTCCAAGGTCACCAAGTACCTGACGATAAAACGCATCGCGACGATTCCCCAACCCCCTTATAGTCCGGACTTAGCACCAGCAGACTATTTCCTATTCCCAAAAGTGAAATCCTCTCTTAAAGTATACCACCATGGGACCCGAAGTGCCGTCAAAGAAGATTACACGCGTACCCTTAAGGGCGTTCCGGAATTCACCTTCGAGTCGTGGAAAAGCCGCTGGCAAAAGTGTGTCGATGCTCAAGGGATTTATTTCGAAGACTTTCGAGGAATTGTAGCAATATCTCAAATAAATCTGTTTTTCCGAAACTTTTCCCGATACTTTTTAAACAAAACCTGTATGCTAAAGCAAAAGTAATTATTCGAAAAAAAAATCATTAGATCTACGAAATTTTGCTCTGGGAACCGTTATTGTCAAGAGAAATTTCTCGTTTTTACACGTTATGTTTATATTTTGACTTGACTTTAAAATTATCAGACCCAATAACAGAGGTCTGTATATCACAGTTTCGAAGCCAGCCTTTTATAAAACCATTGTTGTCTAAATTTTCATCGAAAATTGGAGAAGAGGTTCTGGAACATTTGGCATGTCTATTTTGGTTCTCCTTTATTGCTTAGGAAATATTTTCGATAAGATTTAATATTTTTATTTTGGGCAGGTTTTAAGGGATATTTTTAATTATAAATAAAAATCTAGAGCAACTCCTTGAATTTTTGTCGTCCGCAGCGTAATTGTCGGTTATGTCCCGCTAAATGTCTTTCATCATGAGTTCAAAATTTCTGGTTGCTGGATTCACTATATATGCTTATTGTTGCATTGCTTTGGGGCTTTGTAAGCATTTATTAAGAAACCTCAGATTTATATCACTTGCGTTACACACTTTAAAGTAAATCCTCCAAAAACCCTGTGCTCAGTTTCCTGTATTCTCTGGTATAAATTTGGAGACCTTCTATTAGAATTTTATAAAATTTCTGGTTGATTAAAACAGTTGCAACTAAAAGAATAGTGGAAAAAATTGTTATCATAGTCAGTTAGGTTAATAGGATTCGTTAACTGTAAATACATCGAGAAATTTCATCTTTTGATATTCCGTTGACTCCAGCGTATTTGTCGGTTATTCTTTGTATTGCCGAGGTTTTAACCTAAGTAACTGCTTTTAGACATTTCTATTTTGTGCTTTTCACTCATCTTTTTTGTCAAGATGTGTTCCGCATAATTTTTACATTACAACATATGTTTACACTACAAATCGAGAATTGATCGTTTGATTCTTCCATTCGTGGACAGCAGTTGCAGGAAATGGTTTATCATCAGTAAACATTTAAAGAAATTCCATTTTTACTTTGCTTAATTGTGCATTTTGCCCAATTAAAAAGCACCTTTATAACCTTAGGCTTAAACCTAGCCAAAGATAAGTTAAATGGGTATAAGATGTCTAGTTTTTGATATCTTCGAAAGATTTAAAACTGAAACCATTGAATTATCAGATATATTGAGTGAGTTAGTACAGTTAGTAGAATAGTGTTAGATGCAATTGTGTGTTAGTAGATCCGGAGAGTCAGTAGAAGCCAAAGAAGTTAGAAGAATTGAGGTAGAAAAAGTCTTGAAAAATATTCAAATGGTTTATTCCAATTAGATGAGAACTATAGAAATTTCTTTTAAATTATTTTGGAGGAAAATTATGTAACTCTAACTCATAAGTTGATGCTTTATTTCAGTTAATATATGTGAATAATCTAAGATTCTCTTTTTAGATACGGACGGCAAAAGATTTGACAAGGTCAGTTGGGATTTTCTAGTGCGTACATATTTGTTTCTTTTTTGAGAGAGAGAGAATCCAGGAATGAAGAATCAATATTTTGGGGTTTTTTCACCGATCTTGTAATTTTGTTTTCATTAATATTTAAATAACTATATTAAAATGATCTAGCTAACTCTCTCTCTCTCTCTCTCTCTCTCTCTCTCTCTCTCTCTCTATATATATATATATATATATATATATATATATATATATATATATATATATATATATATATATATATATATATATATAAATAAATATAATCTTTAACAATGTGAAATTTTAGTTTTAAAAATTTGAAACTCAAAATTTAAAGAATATGTAGTTTCTATAAATCTGCTAAACTAATAGTTCTATTTCATATCTTTTTCCCTTTTGTGAATAGGAAATGTTTAAAAATAACTTATTCTTAGAACTTGTGTAACGTTTGACTTTCAAATGAAAAAACATTTTTAAGGATATTTCCTCTTCAGAGTAAGTATTTACAGAATTCTTGCTCTAAATCAAAAATATTGTAGACAATTACACCAAGATAGCAGGGGAACTACGCACAAAAATTCATAGGATATTTCTCAAAGAATTTTAGATACAGCTATTTTAAAATATCAAGTCTGGAAAAGTTCCATTCTGAAGTAAATGGATTTAAAGTTCAAATATACAGCATGGTATGTATAGACAATACAAAAATAAAATTATAGAATTTGGATTGGTCATCAACCCTTTTTTAAAAGAAAAATAAATTTATATTATGTTCTATTCCAAGAAATTATATATATATATATATATTAATATTATATAAATTTTGGAAATTAAATTATTTGACGCCATTTCAAATTTAAGAAATTTTTTTATAAATTTATCAGCAAAACTATGTAATAAATGTGGTTTTTTCTAACATTTCTTGTTTCGTTTTATTCAAGACAATGGTTTAAATTAATTCCGTGTGAACGATATGTATACAAAGCCTTCTTTCGAATTTACATATATCTAGTGCAGTGGTTCCCACCCGTAGAAGACTGCGAACCACTAGGCCAGAAATTGAACCATGTGCGGACCATCACCATCCCCTCACCGACTTCTGGAGGGTATGGGAGTATAGCATATCTTTCAGTCAAAAGGGATACAGGATTAACATACTCACATTCTAACATATCATTTTCTAATAATAAAATAATTATGTTAAACTTTTAAGAAATTTTAATTCAACATCTGATAGTCATCGGAAGAACATCTATTTCAATGAACTTTGCTTTAAAAATCCCCATTTATTTGGCAACAATTTTTTATGTGATGCCGGACCACTCCCGAGGCTCTCGTGGACCACCTATGGTCCACGGATCAACGGTTGGGAACCACTGATCTAGTGAGATTAAATATGTCTTGCTCAGCTCTCAAATAAATTCATCCCCTCTCACTATGATTTCATAATGCACAAATAAAGGTCGAAGAGTTATTAAAACCAAATTTTTGATTAGCTTACAGATGTAACTTCAAAACAACAGCTTCATACTATTGCTTCTAAGTATATTACCAAAGCTTACGTAGACACAAGCCTAAGAGTCAAGCTTAATACTAATCTCAACTTACTTCATTCTGTTCTCTCTAGTCGTTGAGACTCAATATAGAGTCGTGACGCACTAGCGTACTTTTAAAAGGAACTATTAAAGGCTGCCGCGTATTAACCCTGTTGGATTCGCTCGCCTCAATTTTTACCTGTGTAGAAAGCTTGTCTACTATTAACAGCAACATAAATGCTGATAATCCAATAAAAATGGTATTTTCAGATAGCCTGAACTTTTTTGCACCTTGAAACATGATCATTTTATAAATTTCATCCACCAAAGAAATTTGGGAGAGTTTAAATCACACTATACCAGGTTGTTTTATCCCGAAATAACTCGTTTTGAATTATAGATTTCAGGACACCCATTATTTGTATTTATTTAAAGCTTACAATGTTTTATTCGTACGTTATTTCCCCTTTTTGAGACTTCAGGCTGCTGTGTACTAACCCTATTGGATTCGCTTCTCAGTGTTAACCTATGGAGAAAATTTGTCTACTATTTACAGTTACATAAATGCTGATAATCCAAAAAAATGGTATTTTCAGATAGTCTGAACATATCTGCACCTTGTAACTGGATTCATTTTATAGATTTCGCCCACCAAACGAATTTATGAGCGTTTAAAACACACAATACCAGATTTTTTCGAAGAATAATTTAAATTTTAAAATGTTATTTGCATTTTTTTTAAATGAAAAACGCCCCAAGATATAAAATTTCTTTCCCTATTACGGATTACAATTTTAAAAAATCTTTAAATCCATGTCTGCAATCCATGGACAAATTTTTCTCCATAGGTTAAACATTTAGGTAAGCGAATCCAGAAGGGTCAAATTTGCCTTTAGAATGGTACATATTTGCCTTAAGAATATAGCGAAGTACGCTAGGGTCCCATAATTCGTGAGTGGATAATCTATTTTGCGAATTATCCATGAAATAAAAAAAAATGTCTAGAATTAAAACACAGAGTCCAAAAGAAAGTCATGATGCTCACAAATTTAGAATAAAATACGTTACAAGTTTCAAGATAATATTAATCATATTTCATTAGAATCGCATTAAAAAAGCCACATGAAACATTAACTCTTTTAGAGTGCACCATCATACTAAGACTACGAACATTTTTGAGTATCTTTTGAACTCAATTTCGTTTTAAAGTGAGTTCAATTACACGATTAACGCGGGTTACTTATATATATTCACTTGAATATTTTTAAAGTCATTATAGTCCTATTGTAAGCACAATTTAATGCATTTTTCTTTGCAGTGTCATTATTTATAGAGCAATTTCTTTTTTTTTTTAATTCTTTGATACAGCTTTGAGATTTTACTTATAAATAAGAAGTGGGTTGGACGTCTAAAATATAAATACGTCTAACAGAAACTGAACAACTTTGTTATTTTTTTTATTCATTCTTTGATAGTAATACATAGCTATTTTTGCATACGTCCTTTGAAATGCATTCATAACATTTAAAGCAATAAAATGTCTCGAGGTAGCATTGTTGGAGTGCTCTGGCTTTCATTGCTGAATTTTCTTGGATTGAATCCCGACATGCGACATTAAATACTTCCGTGTCTAGGCCGGATATGGGCACGTTAAATCTGTAGACTGGTAAGCCCCTCTATGAGGTCAGAGAGGTTGGGATAGCGTACGATCCCTCCAGATGTCGCCCCTGGGGTGCTCGGTCAAAATTGAGGTGGTAACTAGCTAAGACGAACTCCAACCCTTGTGGTGCTATATAAACCGGAACCGCACACTTCAGCAAATTGTAAATTCCAAGAAATGTACTTAATTATCGAAGCCTATATGGACCTGGTCTAAAAATTCCAGCCAGGGGGCATTAGAAACAACAACAAAAAAAACGAAATATCTCCAGGATTTGTTTTAATTGGAGAAAAATTCATGATAAAGCTAAATACTGAAATTTTTATTTTTTAGACAAATCTAATTTAAATTTCACTAACATAGAAGAAAGAAAATTAAGTTTATATTTCTACTCATTCGTACTTAGTTAAAGAATTCCTTAAAATTCTCCGATAAAGCGTGAAGTAGCTTCGATGGCGCAGCCTTGAACAGAATTCAACGTAATTTAAAAGATGCAAAAAGAATAATTTCCTTAGGGACAAAGTAAATGGGAAGATCTAAATTGGATGTTAAAATATATAATTTCAAAACATCTGACAATTAAGTACCTTTCTTGGAATTACGCATTTATAAATGTTTATAAGAACTTAATGATTTACTCATGATATCCGTCAATGCATTTCTTTTGTTACCAAAGCTAAATGATCAAGACTGTTTTTTTTTTTTTATCGAAAGGTAAAAGCGATGTAGATATCAAATCATCTAATTTGTTTATTCATTAAATAATCATTTTTTTCTCCTCCATTTAGATGCTGATATTGACAAGAAGTTACGCTTCGTAATAAATCTGACGAGATAATGAGTATTGCGAGGACAACCCTAAACCCTGATCGATGTAATTACGGTGTCAGTGATGGAAATGTTATGTACAGATAATCAACGTTGTGTATCAAGATCATCATTTACAGCTAATGAGTAAATGAAATGGGATTCGAAGGCACAAATCATCTGTCGCATAAACTACCATTTGCTGGAGCGTGAAAATCAAGATTTCATCTTAAGACTTAATTTTTTGTTCATTTTTTTATTTGCAAGAAAACAATTGATGGAATATTTAATGGAGAAAAAGTGTCCAAGGGCAGTGAAATTGCTACCGTAAATAATTGTATCATTTGGTGTGAAAATAAATGACTTCATGTAACTATTAGTACTGTTTAAAGATTACATGCATGAAGCGACACATTTGTTTATTTACTTCTGAATAATGATTTCTAGAAATTAACTTTGTATCACTAAGTTATATGAAAATCTTTACATAAGGAAATGCCCCGATTCGTATTCCGTTAGATGACTGCTTTTTTGTTGAAAAGGTCGAAAAGAAGTAATAGTGAACCAACAAAATTATTCATCAGACACAAGTTAATCTTTCACATATACATAGCATGAAACACTATTAAATACATATTTGAAAATTTTTTTCGTGATTGAAACTGCTACAAAACAAAATATCAAACTAGAATGAATAAAATGAGATTCGAAGGCACGAATAAACTGTCGCTTAAACGACCATTTGCTGAAGCGAGTAGACCAGATTTCATCTTCAGACTTCATTTTTTTCGTAAGAAAATAATTGTAGAATATTTAATGATGAAAAATTGTCCAAGGGCAGGTAAGTTGCTACCGTAAAAAATTGCATCATTTGGTGCGACTTCACATGGCTATTAGTACTGTTTAATGATTGCATGCATTAAGCGACGCTTTTGTTTATTTACTTCTACATGATGATTTCTAGAAATTAACTTTGTATCACTAAGTAAAGTTATATGAAAATATTTAGATAAGGTGATGCTCTGATTCCCTTTCCGTTAGTTTTTTCTTTTCCTGGAAAGGACGTAAAGAAGTAATCAGCAAAAATATTTAACCTTAGTAAAAGTATAATATAAGTAAAATATAAGTATAATATACAATAAGTATAATATAAGTAAATCAACAAAATAATATATCATACACAAGATAAACATTCACATCTACATAGCTCGAAAAATCTTTACGTGTTTGTAATAACTGCTAGAAAACGAAACAATATCAAACACAGTTCCAAATTTTGGTGGAATGAAAAAAAAAAAAATTGTGCGTTACACTGTATTGTTTGTTCTAGAGTAAATAAAAAGGGATTCGAAGGCACAATTAATCTGTCGCATAAACTACCATTTGCTTGAGAATGTAAATAAGGTTTGCATCTCAAGACTTAATTTTTATTTTCATTTTTTTTTCCAAGAAAACAATTGATGGAATATTTAATGCAGAAAAGTGTCCAAGGACAAGTAAGTTGCTACCGTAAATAATTGTATCACTTGGTGTGACTTCGTATGGCTATTAGTACTGTTTAATGATTGCATGCATGAAGCGACACTTTTGTTTATTTACTACTAAATGATGATTTCTAGAAATTAACTTTGGATCACTAAGTAAAGTTATATGAAAATATTTATACAAGGTGATGCCCTGATTCTCTTTCAGTTAGTGTTTTTTTCCTAAAAAAGACAAAAATAAGTTATTAGCAAAATAATGTAACATTAGTAAAAGTATAAATAATTAAAAAGAATAATAAAAATATATTATACAATAAGTATAATATAAGTAAATCAACAAAATAATACATCAGGCACAATATAAACTTTCACATCTATATAGCATGAAAAATTACTAAATACATAGCTCGAAAAATTTTTACGTGTTTGTAATAACTGCTAGAAAACGAAACAATATCAAAAACAGTTCCTATTTTAGGGGTAGTGAAAAAAATTGTGCATTAATCTGTATTAACTGTTCTTGAGTACCATGGTCTATATTGATTGTATAGAGGCTGAAATGCAACCAGTAAGAAGGAAAATACAGGGTGTCCGGTGTAAAAGTATCCAAAAGTTATGACTTATTGTTACGAAAATACCCATTAGAATTTTTAAAAAAATATCTAAATAGAAATAACATCTCACAAAGTTTTAATATCAATCATAGATTTCGATGTGTGCACAATTTGTAGCACGACTAACGTCTAAATGGTAATCCAATTCTCTCCAAGTGTCTCGTAGCATATCAAGCGTTATTAGAATTTTTCGCTTGGGGATTCATCAAATCCGTTGTGTATAAACAAAACATTGAAACTGTGGATGAGTTGAAGAAGCGTATCATTCAAACAATTCGTGTAAAAACTGCTGATATGCTACAAAACACTTGGAGAGATCTGGATTACCATTTAGACGTTTGTCGTACTACAAAAAAGGTGCACTCATCAAAATCTATGATTGATATTAAAACTTGATGAGATGTTCTTTGTATTTAAATATTTTTTTTAATTCTAATGGCAGTTTCGGAAAAATAAGCCATAACTTTTAGATACTTTTAGCCCGGACATTTTTAACAAAACTGAATTTCAGGCAGATCCTTAAATCATTCATCTATACTGCTTGTTGGTCGAAGCCAACGAATAGGTACTTTTAGAAACTTTAAGAGTATTTAGATTATTTAAAGGCACTGTTTATTATCACCACTGTACAAATAACACAAAGATATAGTTGTATGTGCACAAAATATTATGCTATGAGTTGTCGATTTTTGAAGCGCTACAGTCATTGTTTGCTACACGAGAGCTAACCAGTCATAATTTTTTACGAATACTGCAAAGTGCTAGAAACACTTATGCTAAGCACAGGAATAAAAAAACGCATTGTGCAAGCCAGTGCTTTATGAGTGTGCCTTCACCCATTAAAATTGGGTAATAAGGTACTTTAGATAAACCTTATGACAAAATATTATAAATGCCTACTGTCATGAATTGGGAAATTTGCAAAAGAGAAGAAAGAAGATTGTAGTTTTTGGGATAAACAGCTCCTCACGAAACATAATCTAGGAAATGAAAGTTTACTCTAAGGAATTACCAGGTTAGCGCGTGGCAAGTCATATGAGTGGATGCATGGCAGCCTTATTCGCAATATTGCATGCGACGGGCGGAATGTGTCTACAAAACTACAGACGATATTAATAATTTTGATGTTTTAAACAATAATCTGCTTGGTCATTTCTAGAAGGTGTATATACAACTACTCAATACTACAAAACTCAATAATCTTCAACTATGCTTTCAAAATACAAGAAATTAATAAAGAATGCCATTTCACCTCAAATCCATACCTGGCATTCTGTATGGTTTTATCCTTATAAATTTCACGTGAATAAAACCAATTTCTCGTTGCTGTAAGGTTTTGCCTTTCATATCCATGTCGGGATATGTTTTACAAATTAGAGTGACACGCCGCGTTTGAATATAAAACTGTGGCATTCATAACTTTCGATAACTCATATATAATTAATGACATGCTGTAATGAAGTTTGCATCCCTTAAATACAATCTTCTATTTTATCTAAAAAAGAAACCTTGGATAATGGAACAATTTCCTACCCTACAATACGCTAGAGATTTTAGGTTAGGAGGTGAGGGACGACAAACTCAAACAAACATCTTCACTCCCGTATATGTAAGTTTAAATAGCAAAAAAAAAATTATAAACGCAGGAGATAAAAGTAAATGTGAAGGGGTAAGGAAAATGCGAAAAGTGTTCAATACACAGAAAGGGAAAAAAATCTCCGCAAACTAACACAGGATGAATACATAAGACCTACTGAATGCATCTTCTTAAGTTTGTTTGAGTGGATATGACATTCTCACTCATACAAATCTTTGTTACTGCTGCAGGATGCTTGTTGCGGTTGAGACTTACACCAGGCGTTAAATATTTAAATTATTTATTAAACCACTTTAACAATCACTTGGTTAAAGAAATTAAAATAAACTAAACTAAACTTAACATATACATAAGGATGACTGCTGGCATTTCAAGTAACTGCTGCCTGGAGCTGTACTTGGCGCTGAGGTTTCGTGTAGCAGCCGCCTGGAGCAGGTTATCAGGAGCTGGTCGTCGCTTGCCTTTATACTCCCGCTGGATGCGCACACAGCGCATACCGTCGTACCTGATTTGCATATGGTCTGGGCTGCCCAAGGAGATGATCAGCGGAGTGAATTCAGCGAAGCTACTTTGCGCAGCGAAACTGTGAATCGCTACCGCAGTGTTCGCCACAAGTTAATTAAAGGCAATGATTAATAAAGTATACTCTCTTGGTGAGGCCACAATCAATTTTAGCTAGGATAAAGTTGACATTTATACTACATTAACCTTTCTCCTCCAGGACAGGAAGTTCCATTTTTTAATGTGTATTACCTCAAAGTGGAGTTAATAAGTATCCTAGGATTTAACAAAAGCCAAAAAGAAATAAATCATTGTAAGCCCTTTCGTTTGTGTGGAAAGTTCTGTTTAAAAATGAAGTGGTTTACTTGGGAAAACGCTTCACAAATCCAACCAGGGCGCGGTAGCCCAGTTGGCAAGAGCAGCGGTCCAGTGATCTGAACGTCCCTGGTTTGATGCTCGTCGCTGCAAATCTACCGCCGTGTTCAATAATGGTGGCCGGGGCACGTAAAATAGGGCGTGACTACAATGTCCTCCAAGTTCTCAAATTTACCTCTGGAGGTGCGGGGTCAAGTGTTCCGGTCTCGTCACATGACTCGGTTAAAAATTACGGACCCGGTCATTTAGCCAAGTCGGACTCCGATACTTGTGGTGCTAATTCAAAACAGGAGCCGCACCTTCATCGCCTATAGCCTTCAGAATATGATCTAATGTTACTTTCGATCAAGGGGCATAAGTAACAACAACAACAACAAATCTATCCATGTGGTGGTATCCATTGTGTGTGTGATGTCCATTGTGATGCTATAAAACCGGAACCGCATTCCTTGCCCCTCAAGCCTTCTGTTGACCTGGTCTGGGGTGTTCGAGCCAAGTGGCATAAGAAACAATCATAGCAACAACAAATCTATCCTCTTCAAAAGCAGAGCAAATAATCTCACGTAATCTCAGAAATCAATTGCAACCATAAACAGCCAATATCGCCTTCAAAAAAGACATTATTGGAAAGAAACTTGTCCTCCAGAAAAATTATTCTAATGTTTGTTGGTGATAGTTTCTTTACTGTCATCTCGACAAAAGTATGCTATAATGGGTTGATTGGGGTTATTAATTATGATACCCAATGATATGATTTACATATGTAGAATTAAGTATTGCGTTGTTGCGGCGCTTTTGAGCCGTAACGCATGCTAATACAGTAAATTCGAAAAATAATAGGAGAAATATCCTATGCAAGGAATGGAGCCAGATTGTAGGACGTAATACGAATATTAGAGAGCAAAATGGACAAAAGAAAAGGATCATTTTATGATAATTTATAGCCAAGTACAGGGAAACTTCTGTATGGCGTTCAGTAATGGTTCCGAAAATAATTGCCCGTTTGGAGGGGTGGCCGTCGAAAAGAGGTTTCTTTCACAATATTGGGTCTATGGAGTTTTTAATCGGTTCTAAACAAAATATGGTCGTATAGAGTGGTGGCCGGCTAGCGAAGTTTCACTGTATATACAGTGAAACTTCTTGTAGCTAACAATCCTTAGTTTACATAGCTAAGGATTGTTAGCTATAGAAAACATGACAAACTCTTGAGGAATAGCTTAAAAACCCACAGTCATTATAAAAGGAAACTTTCATTGCTTGAGAAATCATGCAAGGATTCTTAAACTTTAAAACCATCCATCATTCCTAAGAGAAAAAAAAATAAAATTCATCGCAAGATATAAAAATTACGTCAGCAAACTGATAAATCCCCCAATCACCACCTGCTTAAAATTTAAAAATATTCTTCTAGCGTTTAAAAACTGGAATGCGAATGAATAAAACTTCTCACTCGTATATCTTTCTCCCTCTTAATGCATTATTCTTTTTCTTTTTTTTTTATTTGCATGACAACGGACATTACGAATGAAAATGTGAATATAAAGAAATGCTACAGTGGTTTCTAAATAAAAGACCAATTATTTTTGCGATGCTCTGGAAGAAATAAGAAGGAAATACTTTGCAAAACGCTTTTTCATGCACGGATGCATCGGATGAGAAATTGAGAAATTTTAGAAATCTTAACTAGAGGGGTTTGCTAATGCCTTGAAGAGAGAGCAAGTGCAGAAGATAAATTTCCACCCATTTCAGAACCAAGAGCTTTTAATGGAGATATATTCCTACGAAAGTTTCATGGTTGTTCATTCTTTTAAAAGCTGAATATATCTGACTTCTTTGGTGGATTTTTTAATATGAATTCAGTGTATGTAAAATCATCTTTTCGATGTTGGTTTTTCAAATGGGTGTTAAATTTTCCTGAGATGTAGGAGAAATAGAATGAACCTTATGTATATGTATAGTCTTAAAAATTGAAACTTGTTCATATGCTTATTCAAATAATTTCTTTTCAAAAGGTACGAAATATGGAATTTCTTAAAAATAGCTTACGAATGGTTCCGAAATGGTTCCGAATAACAAATACCGCATATGCAAATATATATTGGTAATTGCGGTTGTTCATAATGATATTGCTCGTAGTAATGGGTTTTTTCAGTATTTTAATTACTACACAAATGGATGGATATATATATATAAATATACATATATATATACATATATATATGTATATATATATATATATATATATATATATATATATATATATATATATATATATATATATATATATATATATATATATATATATATTTTTTTTTTTTTTTTAATATAATTTAATATCGTAGATATATTTGGAGAGTAACATGAGAAATTACATATTTGTTACATACGCGTGTGATCTTAAAACAAATATCTAAAGAGTTTATAAGTGCTTCTAAAGTTATCTTACATATACGTAAAAAGTTGGATTTCTTAGAATATGTGTACGGAAACCTACATAGGTCAACATTGTCAGTTCTATATTCAGAACTGTGTATCTTCATTTCATAGGTGTGTTTAGTTTTGGGAGATAAGGAATATGAGAACTAAAATCTTTCTTACACTTATGTGTAATCATAGATCAAATAGTGGATTCAGATGTAACGTATACTTAAACCTTTTTTCTTTTCAAAAGGCAGGAGAAGTTTCATTTGATTAAAATATGTATAAAATGGAAATACTCTAATTACAGTCGTTTTTTATATTAATTTACCTTACATATTTGCTTTTATATGGTTCAAATTTCTCATGTATAACAGAAATAAAATATTTCTTAATCACATATTTTGTTTTACAATAAACGTGAAAATACGTTTCATCGAAATATATAAATACGCATACACTTATATTTATTGGTGTCCCTTTGGGGTGTAAATTCCCCTAAAAGATGGAATATCTGAAAAAATGCTACATTAACTTTTAAAACTGTTTACAGTTTTAAAAGCTAATGTAGCATTTTAAAACTGTTACTTATAAAGCTGTTTACCTATTTATTACATGCAAAATTAAAAATAACTTAAATAAGAACTATCAGATTAAACTTATAGAGAATAGCTCACTTCTACCCAGACTTGGGTGTATATAATTTAAAGTGACACTCTAAATGAATTTGATACAAACACAATTTATACATGAAACAATGTTTATCGAATTCGTTGCACATATAGAATTTGCTTTTACAGCAATAAGCATACGTACTACTTGTACGGAATATATATTAACATTCAATAGAAATACACCTTGCCATACTCACAAACCAGCAGAGAGTCAAACCAGCAGTACTGCCACGTAAACTTTGGGCCCCCTAAGCACTAGCGCAGGATAGCACCTGGAGCTGCTTTCCCCGTAGCTCCCTTAACTCGCTTATCTATCAACCTTAACAAAACCTTTACAACCTCTTTCTTTAATCAAGCTGCTTGGTATTTATACCAAGCGCGTATGCCGAAATTAGCATATCTGAAGCAGCTTCTTTAATTCATTCACTCAAAAGTTCGATTCCTGTGAATCGAATCTTATGTATACCTTACAAACTAACTGAACAAATTAGTGATAAAACTTGGAGACAGTCTCTTGAAAATATCCCGGATTTTCCAAGACAACATGCTGTTGCTTCCTTTAGGCTAGAAACTGGTCACGACTGTCTTACTGGTTGCTTGCACAGATATTCGGAATACTCTCTACCCCAAACTGCATCTTGTGCAATAGTGATTGTGTGATGGACGCTGAGCATCTTGGGGTAGGGATGGGATATTGATATAGATATTATCGAAATATCGATATTTTTCCTTCGATATTAGATATTATAATATCAATATTTGATTTATGATAATATCGGAATATCAATATTATATTCCCGATACTATCGACTACATATTTTCAAAAGGATTTATTTGAAATAATTATTATAATTGTCCTTGTATTCCTTACAATTCATTACACTAGCCAACAAAATTTAACTTTATTTCTGTAACATTGATGAAAACAGTTCATCTTTCATGTTTTCAAGGGTGCTGAACACGGAAATGATAATGAAAATGCAACTTTAGCTCTCGTTTTTTAGTTATTGAAGCTTTTCAGAATTGCCCTTAAAAGCTTATGCATGTATTTACCTTGTAGTTCTCATTCGGAGGAAGGTCACTGATGGCGGAATCGCTTTGCTTGCCTTTTGTATTATGTTGCTGGTGATTCCCTGATGAGCGTCCAGCAGTAATCCACTAACATTGATTCACTCCACTTTCCCTGGTATCTTTCTTCCATGTCCGAAATTTCTTGGTGGAAGCGTTCGCCATTTTCGTCGCTAACAGCACCACAGTTTTCCGGGAAAAAGTCCAAGTACGAATGTAAGAAATGTAACTTTAAAGACATGCTACACCCCAGTCTATCGTAGCATTGCAGAAGATTTTCCACAAGATCCTTATAGTTATCTGCCTTATTATCTCAAAGGAAGTTTTTGGACACTTGAACAAAGGAATCCCAGGCTAACTTCTCATCACCTTTGAGAATATTATTGAAATGTTCATCTTTAAACAGTTTGCGCATCTGTGGACCAACGAAAAACCCCTCTTTTATTTTGGCTTCACTGACACGTGGAAATTTCGTAGATAAATATCAAAAATGCTTCCCCAGTTTTATCCATCACTTTTACGAAGTTTTTCATAAGGGCCAGTTTTACATGAAGAGCAGGGTGTATAATTTTGCTTCATTCGACGAGAGGGGTTCATATAAAACATCGTGTGTTCCAGGTTTAACTGATTGAAGCACAGGCCAATCCTCCTGTCTGTAATGACGTGCCATTGCACGGCTGTCGCATAAACACAGAAAGCAACAGAATTAGGTATAATCTTGTTGCAGGCCAAGTAATATGGCAATGACATTCAGATTACCGGAAATTTGCCACTTAAACTTGTCATAGTTTACTGTGCATAATAGTTGCTTCATGTTCTCATACGTTTCATTCATGTAAGCTGTGTAACCAATCAGAACAGATGGAAACACATTTGCATTATGCAGAAGGACAGCTTTTAGACTTAACTTTGATAAATCGATTAACAGTCTCCATTCATCAATTTTGTAGTCAATTTTCATACCTGCCATGAGACCGTCTATGTTACTACAAAATACCAAATTATTTTCACTGTTGAAACACTGAAGGAAGGGAGTATGGCGGTCACGGAACGCAGTCAAATTTACCGTCTGGTCAAGACAATTCCATTGCTGCAGTTTAGACGCCAACAGTTTGGCTTTACCTTTAGGTAACTCTAGATCTCTTACCAGATCATTCAACTCACATTGTATTATTTTATGTTGCTGTGTGTTTTCGTAAGGGGATAACGTCATGTTTTTTACCATCCGAGGAATTTCGAAAGCAATATCGGGAAGGCTCAAAGGAAATCCTTATCATTAACTGATACGACCCCCTCATATATCGAAAACTAGAGCTAATTGGGAATTTTCATGGTAGTTTTCGTGATCAGCATGGTCGATTTAGTACAGAACAACTCATTTTGATCGTGTTGCATTTTCACTGTTGGCTAGTGTAATTTATAAAAATTTGGGTTGAAAAATCTCAAAACTAAAGAAAAAAAATAAATGAGTGATACAAATAATTTCTAATATATACAAAGTAATTTTTGATACAAGCAATCAAAAAATGCGTGAAAAAATAAAAAAAATTTTCAGTATATAAAAAGAATACTAGATAGAACAAAAAATGAATAAATGTTTTGCATTTTGCTCTTTTCTCATCAATACGAGAGAAATTACTCCACCATTTAGATTTTGGAGGCATTGTTGAACTTATTTTATTAATTATTGAAAAACAAACTGAAATTTATAAAAACCATGCTAAAACACAACTGCAGAACAATGAAGAGAATAAAATAAAGAATACTAACAATAGAATTGAGGAAACCGGTTATCTTCAATATATCCTTCCAATTTGTTTACATACACTCAATGTTGCCATTGTTTCACCCAAACTAGGGTTTCTTTCTTTGTCTAAATAGAACCTTTTAATTTGATTAAATATTGTTCATTGAAATGTTATTTCATTATTAAAAAAATCACAATAATTTTCTTTAATCGTACTATTACCATATAGTATACTGTATTATTTTACCATACATTCATTCCTCCGAATACGATTGACTGCATATTGAAAGGAAAACGTGCTATCGATATTTTGAAATATTATTTATATTTTGAAATGTCTTTTACATTTTGAAATATCGTCAATATTCTGAAATATAGTGAATATTTTCAAATATCGCCGATATTTTGAAATATCGATATTTTGTACCGATATATTATTGATATTGATTTTAATAGCCGATAATATTATCGATACTCATATCGATATTTTGCTTTCGATATCCCATCCCTATCTTGGGGTATGCCCAGCAGTCTCCTGAGGTATATATGATAGATATTGGAAGGCTAGAGAACAGCTACAGGCCCTACAGACTGATTGACTTTCGTTATGGTTATGTTTGTTTCTTCATAGTTTAATGTTTCTGTTTTTTGTTATTAGTTTATTGTTTCTCCTTGTGTGTTTGCGCTGAGTGTTATCACTCTGGAGAATGATGTATATCAAGTGCTACTGCTAGAAATTAAAAATATAAAAAACTTATTTATTACAGTGAATAAAACGGAAACAATACACTGTTTCTGTATGTTTATGGGTTGAAAAACACTGAATCAATTAGTTTATGTCTGATTGCAAAACACAGAAAATTCTAAGGTTCTGATCTCTTTAGCTGAAACAAGCTCAAATATATTAAAATTCTTTGTCTTACGGTTGGAACTCAAGAGAAAAAGAGAGAAGACGGTGAATATGAAGCATATTCACACAGCATATGCGGATGATTAAATCTTTTGTTCATGGCTCTGTTAACATGACATAACTGGCAGGTAAACAAGAGAATCAGTAAAGGCTGTTTTTTGCATTTTTATACGGCTGATGAACTTTTATTTGCCAGCTGTCATTCAAGGCCACTTTCTACTAACACGAGTAATAAGTGCTTTTACAAAGGTAGTATAATCCACAATATGTAAAAAGAAAATGTTTTTAAGACTTATCGTAGGATTTATCCGTCCTTTACGATAGGGGAATTTTCCTCAACATTTTTTTTAGTGCTAACACATTTTTTTAGCACATCAGTTTATTAGTTGATAAATTAACATTTATTTGCATCGCTGTACTCCACATTTAAATAGTAATTAAATTAACAATGATGCATTTACTTTGTGATAATTGAAAACAATTTAGTGATAATGATTTTGTTTTCAGAGTAATATTTAAAAAAATCTTGAGTTTAGCTACTCATCTTGGGAGTATAAAAACTTCGAAATTTTTGGTCATAACACAGAATTTCTCCGAGTTAACGCTTAGAAAGTCTGACGTTTGAAACGTTTTGGATTACTCCCATTTCTCATTTTCGGGGACAATAATATTCCAACGTATTAACATATATAGAAGTAAGTTTTCAAAAATACTTAACGAGTATTATATTTTATAGAAAAGTAAAGTATGTTTTTATATTAATCCAATCAAATATTGATATTATAAATAATGTCATATTAAAAAGAAATAAAGTTTAATAGTTAAAAAGAAAAATCTTTCGTTAGATTTGCGAGTAGTTATTGCAACAGTTTTTCGTCTAAATTACTTCTGAAAGCCACTTCAAAGTCAATCAACGTCTAAATTGAAAAAAATATATATATTAGAGATATTTAGATAATATTATAAGAAAAAGTTAATCTTATTATGTCTGTAAAAGTTAATATTTACAGTTGAATTATCGTTTAAAATGTTCCTCATACAGTAAAACCTCATTTATCCGGAATAACTGGGACCACAGACAATCTGGATAATCGAAAATCCGGATAATCCAGCTAATATGGGTAATAAACAAAATAAAATCTTTAAGAAGACTTACCATTTATTACGATAAAAACAATGTTTTGTAACAAAATTACATAGTATTGTTTACAAGACATTAAAAAATATAAAAATAACTTTTCATATCATTTCTTAACAAAGAATTGGCAAGTCTAGTAAATCTTTCTTAAACCCAACAAAAATCATTTTATTACCATAATTTATTTTACCATCTATACAGGAACTGTACATTGAATCAGTCTAAAAGGGGAATATTTGGCGTATATGTAGTTACGTTCTTGCTATCATAGTTAAAAATTATCTAATGTGAACATTAAATAAAAACAATGTCTATAAATCTGATCCGGATTAACTGGAGATCCGAATCAACGCGGGCCGGATAAACGAGGTTTTACTGTAATTGAATTATGTTTGTTTCGCATTGAAAAAAAAGCATGATAAAAGCCCTTATTATTTTGGACTCGGCAAAATTTCAGTCCAAAGCTCAAATTGATTTCGTTTCTTATATTTTCTAAATCCTTATATTACATCTTAATGTTTAATCTCTAAACTTTTTATACTTTTAATTGGAATTTTTCCCATAAATATAAATAAAAATACAAGAAAAGCATTATAAACACTTTTCATACACACCTCAAATAAAACACAAAAGAAGACTATAATACATTAAAATGAAACCTCAAAACTAAAACAATAATAAACCTGTCGACGATGTTTTGAATGGCAATAAACATCCTGGAAGCTACCATTTATAAAATGTATGATAATGCATAAATTATTTTTCCCTGCCCCCGTATTATTCCTTCCGTTTTAAATTCCCTTGGTTTCTTAGCAGCGTATTCAGAACTTAACAATAAACATCGTATATCAAAACCTAAATGCAAAGCAATGCTAGAGTGATCTCGAAATAAAAGACCAATTACTTTTATTTATTTTTTCTTCCTCAAAAATAAAATATGGCTAGGTTTCTTTTCATGCACGGTTGCTTCATATAAGAATTTAAAATTTCAAAAATATTAATGCGAGACTGGTTAATGTTTTGAATAAGAAAGAAGGGGCAAGTGAAGATAAATACATAGCCATTTTTATGTCAAAAGTATTTAATGGAAACATATTCTCGCGAAAGTTTTGTTCTGTCTTGCTTAAAGTTATTTGTAACAATTTCCCATATTTTTCCTTTTTAAAAATTTAAATATATATATGCTGCTTTTATTTTGCTAATGTATTGTAGGTTGTGATTCAGAAATGGATATTTGGTTACATTTTGCTTCTCCATACGTGGCTTTTTATTTATCTGTTAAAGTAGAAGTATACAAAATTTTACTTCTCTGTTTGTCTAGCTAAAACTCTTGCCTCTAGAATGTTTAAAGAGAGGTTACATATTGAAATTCGTCAAAAGCATTTTACATGTGATTGTTGTGCATTGATAGATGTATAACTGTTACTCAAAAGCAGTGCTGCGCAAACTGTGGATCGCAACCCACAAGGAGGTCGGGAAAAAAACTGGAGGTGTCGCGGATAGTTTAAAGCAAATTTACATCATACTGAATTATTTAATAAAAAATGCACATTAATGTTTAAATATGAAGGTTTAGTCACATGAGAAATGCCAAAAAAAAAAGGGTAGAAAGTGAACAAGATATTTTTTAATTGCTATTACACAAAGTAAATGTATACCCCCAAATCTACAGTACACTCTTTTTCAGAAAAGTCTGTCAAAATTTTCTTATTTCTATTTCCTATTTTTTTCTACATTTTCCTGATTTATAAAAAAATTTGCAACTACCAGAAATTTTCCACTGTGAGTCGAGTGATTTTTTTATCTAAAGAATGTGGGTCGCGGTCGAAAAAACTTCGCACCACTGCTCAGAAACCTGAATAGAACAATAACTCTTTAACAACTCACGTACAGAAAAAAATCCTTTACCAATTAAAGCTGGAACATGTTAAGATCTGGAAAGAAAATTTCCAGAGTCATCCTGTCAAGACCTATTTTATTTTACATTTTACTGATTTGTAGAAAAAATCTTGCAACTAGCAGAAATTTTTCACTGAGAGTCGAGTGATTTTTTATCTAAAGATAGTTGTTCACGGTCGAAAAAGGTTCGCACCACTAATCAAAAACATGATTTTAGATGAATGACTCTTTAGCACCTGACGTACAGAAAAAAATCATTTACCAATTAAAGCTGGAGCATGTCAAGATCAGGAAAGAAAATTTCCAGAGTCAGTCTGATAAGACCTATTTTTTTTTTTACATTTTCGTGATTTGTAAAAGTATTGTGCATTTACCAGAAGATTTTAACTGTGGGTTGAGTAATTTTGTATGTAAAGAAAGTGGGTCGCTGTCGAAAAAAGTGCGTACCACTGCTCTAAAACATTAATGGAAGTAAGACTCTTTAACACCTCACGTACAGAAAAAAAGCCAGTTTATGCTGGAACTTCAAGATCAGGAAAGAAAATTGCTAGAGTCACCCTCTCCAGACCTATTTTTTCTTACATTTTTCTGATTTGTACAAAAGTTTTTGCAACTACCAGAAATTTTTCGCTGTGGGTCGAGTGATTTTTTATCTAAAGAAAGTGGGTCGCGGTCGAAAAAAGTGCGCACCACTGCTCTAAAACATGAATAGAAGAATGACTCTTTAACACCTCGCGTACAGAAAAAATCATTTACCAATTAAAGCTGGAACATGTCAAGATCAGGAATGAAAATTCCCAGAGTCAGCCTGTCAAGAAATTATATACATACCGATTAGATATGAGATAAATATGAAGTAACACTGTAACTTAAAAAATATGAAATCCATCTTCAACATGTCCAATGTTGAGTACTAATGTAACGTTTCAGTACACCATATTATCAATCAAAATCAATCGCATATAGTCTTCGGTATTTCCCGTTTAATATTTAGCAGTGCCCTCTTTAAATTGTCACTCTTTGATCCAAGGAGGGCTTTCTGCGTATGTTTTATGTGTACTTTCTGGAGAACAAACTGACAAAAGTTATGTATACTTTTTAGCGAATTTTTATTGGTGTCAATAGGAATGATTTCTTCTTTTTATAGCATGGTTTCTTAACCTCTGGTGTCCATGGACCCCTTGGAGTGGGTGGGGGTGGGCGTGAATAAATTTCAGGGGGTGACCGCCGACTTTGAGGACATTTCTGATCCATAATTTCTAGTCCAAAAGCAAAACACGAATTTCAAGATTTTATTTGAAATTAAAACCAATACGTGAAATGATTTTAGAAATTTTTAAACAATGTAGTAGCATATGAATTTTTATTTTAGTAAATGTACAACGTACAGTAGTCATTTGGCAAAGTGTTTTTGTTATGTGTAACTGTGCGAATTATTTTTCTACAGTTTTGTTGTTAACTTTACCGTAAATAATTGATTAAGGGATTCATTGGCAACGTTTTCTTTATATTGTATATACTGCAATCCAGTTTTCATCAAGAGCTGTTACGAGTGAGTCGTATACATATTTATGTATAGTTTCACAAAACAAATTAATTGAAATTTTGAATCTTCACTCTGTTATTTTGATCAAAAAACTTCAGCTACATAATTAGATATTTTTAACCCCCACTGTTATTCTTAATGCCTAAAAAAGTTCTTAAGATGAAACTTACGAACTGTATGGTTTCTTTTACATGAGAGAACATGACGAGATAGAAAAGCTTCTATGTTTTTTGTGCGGTAAAGTTCTAGTCAATAAAGTATGAAACTTACAAATGTGATAATGCTCTTAAGTTTCTCTATCTTGAAAGTGCATCAAAAAATCCGGATTTCTTTCCCTCGAAGAAACCTTCGTTTTCAAAACCTGGAACACTACCAAAACTTGTATTTTCTGTTTCACAAAAAAAAACTCTCGTTGAAGCATCTTATGAAGTCGCTTATCGCATTTTCAAAGGAAAGAAACTTCATGCATACTAACCTCGTACTATACCTATTACTATCTAGACAGAGAGAATTTAGTTAACCCGCGTGTGCTGGAAATGATCACGTTGCTTTCATTTCTGGAATATAGAAAATAGATCATGAAGCTGTCTCCCTGCCAAATGATGTGATACATTCAACAATGATTAGTATTTCTTGCAAAGTTTGGAAACAAGTCACAGATGAATTGACAGCCTAACGATTTTCTTTCAGTATGCATTTTGATAAAATTACAAACATCGCGAATTTTAGTCAGCTTCTTGTTTTTGTTCGTTGTGTGATTGCCGATGCCATCAAGGAGGAATACTTATTTTGTTAGTCTTTTTTTTTTGGAAACTGAAAAGGCGGTTGTCGTTTTTGCAAATTAAATAGGTTCTTTGCTAAACAGGATTTTGACTGAAAAATAAGCTTCAATCATTTTGCACAGATGGAGCACCTGCTACACTTGGCAATAGATCTGGTTTTGTTACGTAAATCAAAAATGAAATTTCTCACGGCCTTTTTTCTCACTGCCTTTTACTCAGACATGCACTGACCACAAAAACTTTTCTAACTATATTTAAATATGCTCTATCATTAATAATTAAAGTCATCAAATTTATCATCGCCTTTTAAAAAGATTTTGTTAAGAAATAGGAGCAAAGTACGGAGTCTTATACCGCACAGAAGTAATGCTAGCACTCAAGAGGGCAAGTTTTATAAATGTTGGACACGCTAATGACAGAAGTATCACTTTTTCTAAAAGAAAAAAAATAACCCACCGTTTGAACACTTTGAAACAAAGGATTTTATGTATAAGTTGGCTTACTTGGCAAATTTGCTTTAAAATTGAGTGATGTAAATATTTTAATTAAGAATCTGATTTCATTATTATAGCTTGCAACGGAAAAATTACAAGCTTTCTTGACAAACAAGCTTTCAGTTAAAGCTTTCTCCAAAATACCACTTTAAAAAAAGAAAGTTGAAAATTACGTATGCAATTGTAGATCAGACGTCAGATAAGAAACCCTGGACCGAATACTTTGAAAAGTGTAATACGTGAACACCTGAAAACACTTCAAACATTATTTGAAAATTATTTCTATTTAGATTAAGTTTCAGCTATGGATTCGATATCCTTTCTTTCCGATGTGGACTGTATCAATGATATCCACCTAGTCTGATCGATCATATATCTTAAAACAAAATCTTCTCTACATATGAAGTATTAACTAAAAAACAATTGGAGAATTCAGGTCTTCGTTGATAGTAACCTGTCCATTCCATTGTAAAGAGACTATACAAGATATAATTCCATTTGCCACAAAATATTCTTCTAACCGGGATTTTCAGCACCAGTAACAATTAAGATCTAAAATTAAAATTGAAACCGTTTTGATGGCCAACATGACATGCGTATTGCGTTGTCGAAGACGATTTCAAAGTTTGATATTCTAATTAAGGAAAAGCAACAACAGCCTTCCCACTAATAAGTTTAAGGAAACTGAAATTTTAGCTGCCTTTTGTAATTTGATAATACGTCCTTAAAGTTCAGATACATTACTAAATCCCAAATTTATGTTTCCAAATAAATTTTCCATTATATCTTATGTAATACTTCGTATTTTATTTTATGCCCATCCTTATCATTATAGAATACTAATATAATCAAACATAATTAAACTTTAAAAATTATTTTTTGCCTTATTACATTTCCAATTTTTTTGTCCAAAACGATTCGTTGTATGAACTTTTATTCTCATATGGAGAGACCCATAGTTTTCCCGAGATTATTTAAGTGTAGCACAAGTCTAAAAGGGTCAAGTGTTAGAAGCAAGCCTCAGCTGTTGCCTTTTATTCATAGTTTGACTTTGTAAAAGTGGCAATACTTAATGTAAAGAAACAGTTTAATGGTTCTTTGAAAATAAACATGACGCTTTGAATAGCAGCTGTGAAATTATTTTATTTTGAGTTTATTGAGAGAAAGAAGAGCGGTTAGTTCTTGCAAATCTCGCACATCAAGAACAGATGTTTTAGAGCAGGGGTTCGCAACCTTTTTCTTACATCGACTCCTTTTAAAAGAATGATTTTCTTCATCGATCCCCTCACATTTTTCTCTGTAATATACAGCATACAACATAATTATAATACTAACAATTGCACATAAAACACTTAAAGATAACAATTTGATTAAGATATGATTTTTTCACAAAAAAATACTGTAAAAAAAACAGTAATATGTACTTACCTAAATTTAGGTAGAAATTTTATGAACATACTAGATATACATGTATACAAAATTTTAGAAATTTGTGACTATTAGTTATGAAGAATTAGTGCGCAAAGGTTTGAAAATAACGGTTTTTAGAAAAAACCATTTAAAGTTTCCATAAATTACTTTACTATTAGTTTTATACATTTGGGCATAATTGTAGTATCGACGTTTTTCTTAAAAGTTTCCTTTCATTCCATTATTTAACATTAAATCATAATTAAAAAGTGAGTTTTTAATTAGGATTTTAATATACCCCCCCCCCCTAAGTTCCTGTGGATTTCCCGAGTTCTGCCTTGAGTTGGTACACAAATAAAAGCCGACTGCGGTATTCGACTCATTATACATAAACGTCATGCCATTCGACTTTAGATGCGTGGATCACTCCACCCTATAAAAATCCGTATTTATACATATTAAAACGGATGTTATATAATAATTACATTCCGAAAAAATAAAATTTTAAAACAGAAAAATTTATCATCGACCCCCAATAGATCCGTAGAATACTATAGACCCTTTTTAAACTTCCATCGACTTCCAAGGGGTCCACCTGGACCCCGTTTGGAATCCCTGCTTTAGAGCAATTAAAAACCATGATGTGTCAAAAGATTTTATGGTCGAAATCGTCGCATTCAATGTAAGTCTCATATTTCGAGACGAGTCAGTAGGATGAGTTACACCAAGAAGCATTCTATTATTTCAGTTTTGCACCATCTCAAGCATCATATTCTTGGCACTCTTTTTCTGTCTCGTGTGAGCAGCTGCTCTCTTTTGATAAACAACTTTCTGTAGATTTTTGCAAGTGGTTCCGGAAATGAAAGAGATAACAAGAACACTCAATATACCAGATGCAAAATTTTGTTTCCTTTGACAATAGCTCTTTGGAGCATCATTTCTAATTTGGGCTCTATCCTACTCTAACAGTTCCCATGTCATCCATGGTGATTTTTACTTTATTTCCAATAAACCTAAATTCTAGATGCGTAAATATACACTGCTGGCCACCCAAATTGCAACACCAAGAAAGACAAGAGATATCACAACAAAATTAATTTTGTAGATAACATGATGACCAAGTATCAAATGATTAAATTTATAGACTTCTGTGAAGTGTGGTTCCTGCCGAAATCAGTAGCCAAAGTAGCCGCCATTGTTGGAGATCACCACTGCCACACGCCTCGGCATTGATTCAAAGAGACTTTGGATGAGTTCTTGGGGTACAGCAGACCAAGCAGCTTCCACACGTTGCCAAAGTTGATCTGCTGTGGCAGCTGGGGATGGAATCTGGGTCAATCGTAGAGCAACCATGGACCACATGTTTTCTATCGGCGAAAGATCCGGAGAGCGAGGCGGTCAGGGAAGCAATTCAATCTGGCGATTGACGAAGAACCGTTGGACAATGCGTGCCACGTGTGGTCGCGCATTATCCTGTTGAAATATGGCTGTGGGCAAGCCCTGAAGGTCAGGAAGGACAACTGGCTCCAACACCTCGGAGATGTAGCGCTGGCTGTTTAAAGTACCGGCAATGCGTACTAGAGGTGTGCGAGAGTGATATCCAATACCGCCCCATACCATAATACCCGGTGCAGGACCAGTGTGGCGGTGCATAACGCAGCTGTTCAGCATCCTCTCTTCGCGGTGTCTCCAGACTCGAATGCGACCATCGTGGTGTTGCAGACAGAAGCGTGACTCGTCAGTAAAGACAATTTCATTCCATTCTGCCGTCCACATCCTTCTTTCATCGCACCATTGGCGGCGGAGACGTCTGTGGTTCTGCGTCAAGGGTAGACAAAGCAATGGACGTCTTGTGGACAGACCACTTTGCTGTAAACGGTGTCGAATGGTACGCGCAGACACTGGATGATGCGTTACAGACTGCATGTGCTGTGCTATGGTTCGTGATGTGACTGAGAGATCCGTCACTGCCATGCGCACAATTTGCCTGTCATCACATGAAGTGGTGCGCTGAGGTGGATGCGATCGAACACGCCGGTCCGTCTTACCCTCCTGCATCCAACGATCACATATTCGCATTACAGTTGTTTGGTTTCGTCCAACACGACTACCGATTTCCCTGAAAGATAATCCACAATCTCGGTAGGCCACTATCCTTCCTCTGTCGAACTCGGATACTTGATCAAAAGATGATCGCTGTTTTCGACGAGGCATAATTGATCGTTTTTTTGAAAAAACCACAAGAAAAACACAATTGCCGATCTTGAAATCGTCAAAATCTCCAAGTCTTAAATAGCGCTTTGAAGTGGCGCCACAGGCGAGCGTGATGTGCGTCTCCGCTGAAATTATAATCATTTGCATATCTCACCTCCGTAATGCATGTTGTAAATTTCATGTTATTTGCATTTTTCCTTCAGGGTGTTGCATTTACAGTGACCAGCAGTGTATTTCTATGTCACTTCTTTCCATGTAAATGTGTGCATTTTCTGGTAAATTTAGTGCTGTCAAATGTAAATAACAAATTATTGTAACTTGCTAGAAGATATCTGGTATGAGATATATTTTTACAGATCATTTACTTGGATTTTGTACCGCATATATTTTAATATTCGTAAAATATAAAATTTACTCATTACACAGCTTGTTAAGAGGGAAATTCTAATTTGATGCCCGAAGTAATTTTTTTTTTCTTTTCAGATGAATGATTTTGCTAAGTAATTATCCTTCAGGCAGGAATAAAAATTTTGCATCCGATATCGCTAAAAATCTCTTTAGTTAAACTTGCAGCATTAAAAAATTTTTTCCGGTTTTTATGACAGGGTGCTTTTAAAATTCTAATATGGCTGTAGGCAGTAAATACTTAATAATATTAAGCTGAAGAATTTTTAGATTGTAAAAATTGAGTTTCTAGATTGTATGATTGGCATCGATAAAATACATGAAAGAACGAGAATCTAAGTATGATAATTTTTTTAAAGTTTTCTTGACAAGATACTGAAAACACGTTGTTTAGCATTAATTAATGCAGCTATTTAGAGACTCATGAAATAAAATATTCTCAAAAAACGTATTTTATAGAGTATGTTGCGTTATAATTACAGACTTTTTTAATGATTCGTTAAAGCTGATAATATCGTAGGAAAAGAGACAAAAATGTGGGAGAACGTCCATGTTTTATAAACTTTGCTTGACAGATATTTCAGCCTCATTATATCAATTGTAATATTTAATTTTTGATCCTCAACTTCTTTACTCTGTCGATACTGGCTAAAATGCCATGGAATTTTATATAAGATTCAAAATCATAATTGAAGGGTTTGCTGAAAAAAAAAAAAGGTAGCTCAGTCCTGGGGGAGGTTAGAGTTACATGTTCTATCTTGTAATAGAAAAAAACTCTTTTGATGCAAGAAAGAGGTATAATCATTAGTTCTCGTGTTACTCAAGAGACGGCTCTTCTTGACTCGTTAGTTACCTCCTCCCCCTTTTTATCATCAAACAACTGACGTGGTTTGTTTACAGGAAGGTTACACAACACTTATCAACAGGGGAGTTTGGGGTTCTAAAATCATAATACCGTACATTGTTTAATTGCAAAATATAAAGATGTAATGGGATTAGCCCGCAAATACGTCGCACAAAATTATTTGTGGTTTTACGATGGACTACAACCAGACAACTCATCAAGATGAGCCAGACGTTCCAGAGGGGGAATGTGGCGATTGAAAAATGTAATTTTCTGTTTGTAAAGCCAAAATATATGATGTATTTCAATTATTATTTTTTTTGAATGAAATATTATGACAGTAGATTGGTTTTTTGTGAAATCTTTGTCCTAGAAGTAGATACTAGAACATCCATTAGGTGGTAAGAAAGAGGTATTTCCAACAATCACACATGTGCTACGTCATCTAGCAAATATATTTTTGAGTGAAAATACTGTTCTAAAATGTAAGAACAATTAAGGAAAATATTCAAAAAGAATACTTTAACACAACTCAAATTTTCAAATTTTTTTTTCGGTTTTCTGAGAATTTGAAACATTGTAGTTACCTCCTTTTTGCAGCAAGATTTCAGTTACTGCCGTCAGTAAACACATACGGTAAAGACGTAGGGATTTTGTGTCTATAAACAGCTAAAGATCTGAAGTGTTTATGTGGCAGCAATCACTAAACCTTGGATAAAGACGAGAATTTGAATACTGGAGAGATTTTAACAATGAGATCATGTTAAAGTGAAGCAACAATTTGTAAAAAAAAAAAAGGAAAAAGGAAATTACTGTTTCCTCAGACTTTAGTCTTTTCAAAAATGTTGAATGTAACTGGAAGAGAAATGAACCAGTTCTATTGTGGAAATTAACTTCAGAATATACAGACTGGTGGGTTTTTACAAATAATGGGTAAAAGAATATGTGAAATAGTACAATACGTCCGTAACAGGGTATTTGTTATTCAATCTAATTGGACCCTAATGGCGAAGATGTTTACATTCATTAAACCTAGTCTTCATTATGTACAGAATACTGATAAGAAGTAAAAGAAACTTTAAAAATATTTTGCTAACTTAAGTAGAGCAGTGCTCCTTCTATATTTAAAAAGAAAATTAGGTTATGAAAAATCACATTAGACAATATCTAGCATATAAATGAAGAATGCATATTTTATTTATTTATATATATATATATATATATGTTATAATTATTAAAAATTTAGATGTCTAAATGTTCGATGAATAAAGATGAATCCTGAATATTATTGAAACATAAAAATAAAATTATACTAACATCCTGTCAAACATCTTTAACTGGGAACACGTAAAATACATTTATTAAGCACGGAATCTCTTAAATTAGTCTCAGTCGAATGCCTGACAGTAAATTGAATCAAATTTAGAGACTGCAGTCCATGGCATCCATTATCTTGTTATACGATACAGTTCCAGTAATGACTTAATGCAACGTGGCCACATCCCCTAATTCTAAAATTTGTTGTAATTAATTCGGGGCAGGATGTTAGAAGCCTCTGTCTTTCAGATCAGAATTGTATTTGACTTATTGCAGGCTTAGGGAATACAGAAGTTATAGAAACATCGTCCACATTCGGTGTGAAGTGCGTTATAAAATGGTTTGTTTTGTGTCTTGGAAGCGTATAATACTGCAGTCTAGTGAATATCAATTTCTGCATACTGTTCTTATTATTTTGGCTTCCACAGTAACATTTGTTTATGATAAGTTGCTTTAAGGTAGGGGTCTTCAATCCGTGGCCGAGACATTTCGATCATGCAAAACGAAAGTTTGATATAAATCTGATAAAACCTTAGGACGGCAAATTGTCTCACACAAAAAAGATCAAGAATGCACGGGGAAAAGTAGCCCACGGCACATAGGCTTATCGAAATAACAAACTAGTAATTGTATTCAGATACTTAACCCTTTCACTCCCAGTGATGCCAATTGGAATCATGATATTCAGAATTTTTTTCTCAGCCGCCAGAACTGCCACTGATATCAAATAAATTTTATTGAAATATTTGTACATTTTTCTATTCAAAATTATTTTTTCCTTTGCCCTATAGATGGCAGCACTATTCCAGTAAAGGAAGAAATATTTGATGTTTGAGTGTCAATTGAAATCTAAAAACACGTTAAAATCAATTTCATTTTAGATGTAATTAAAAAAATAATAATGTTTAAATTAGCCTCTTATCATTTTTAAATAAGTGTAAAAATCATATTTTGGCAATTTTTTTAAATAAATTATCCGAAATATTTGTTGCATATTTTTTCAAAAACGAGTGATTCCAAATGGCATCACTGGGAGTTATCAATGGGGTGCGCAACTCAACACCTCCAAACGTTTATTTACGATTGCTGGTTGTACCAAATTTGAATACTTGAATAGTATTAATTTAATATAAGTATACTTCTACTGATTTGCTTCAAAATCTTTTAACATGCCAAAAAGAAAATCGGAATTTTTATCGATAGATAAAGCTCTTTATTTGATAATGAATGGGGATCTATCAGATGTTGATGGACCAATGGAGAGTGTAAGAAGATGGTCTGTTGCTTCAAAAAGCTTTATTGATGTTAAAAGACCACACATTGTTGATGTTTACAACAAAGGGATGGGTGGTGTAGACCTAATGGATATGCTTGTTGAACTTTATCGTGTCGACATTCGTGCAAAAAGATATTATCTACGAATAATTTTTCATTTATTAGATATTTGTATTGTGAATGCATGGCTTCTTTATCGAAGACATTTGAAGCAAATATCAGGGGCAAAGGCAAAGTATTTGCCATTGTATGACTTCAAATCATCGGTTTCAAAAGCGCTATTGATGGCTAATAAATGCCAGCGCTCTAGGGGGAGACCAAAAAACTCTGACTGTTCTCCAACAGTAGTCAAAAAATTAAAAGCAACAAAGCCCATTGCTGATGTCAGATTTGACAATTTAGGCCACTGGCCTCTTCCTATAGAAGGAAAAAGAAGATGTAAATTGTGTATCAAATCGTACACCAGAACAATGTGTGAAAAATGCAATGTGTCACTTTGCCTTAACAAAATTAATAATTGTTTTAAAAAATTTCATGTAAAATAAATTAAAATAATTATTAAAATACATTGTTAAAATTCATTAAAATATATTTTTTATTCATTAAAACATATTATTTGCTTCAGATACATGTATAGATCAAAATACATTAAAATATTTAATTTTTTCCACCTACCATCAACTCCCAATGATTCCAAATGGCATCAACTCTATTTTTAACTCAAGCACTACTTAATTCCCAATGATGCCATTTGGAATCATTTAAAATTTTTATTAAATAATTTAAAAAAAAAATTTTTCTTTCTGTTCTTTTATACTGGACATAAAATGAGTTCATTTCAGGAATTTCATATTTTTAGAATGAGTAATAAACTTTTGGGACTGAAAGGGTTAAGTCGAAATAAATGCAAAAAAACAGCATGCCGATGATCTTTCTTTCCAGAATCTCACGTGCGTCTAGCCTTCCTGCATTCATCCTGTTTCATGCAATACAAAGTACAAAATACATTGATTCAACTCCCATTTGTTGTTGTTTGTAGAAAACAATAAATTAAAATATTTTTTATTAATAATAGTTATAAAGGTACAAAATACTTTTTAAAACACACCACAAACACAAAACTTAAGTGACGTGCTTTGAAGTTATTAATCTTTCATCACCATGATACGAGGTCAGTGAGGGTGGGAGAGGGTACTATCCCCCCTCTAAATACAGACATCCTATAAATACAGACATTAATTGCTATGTCTGTATTATAGAATCTCTGTATTTATAGGGGGACAGACACTCAATAGTACGTCCGAAACCGTCAAAATGACGGCAGCCGTTTTTTTAGTGTTAAGTCTCAATGAGGGGAAATAGCATACGAATAAAACATTGAAAGCTTGCAATAAATATTGATTTTGTCTGTAAAATAAATGCAAATAATGGGCCTGAAATATATAATTCAAAATTAGAATTCTTTAATTAAATACCTGAAAGACCGCTACAATTATAAACGGTCCACTGGTTTAACCCTTCGGTGGGAGCATGATTCTTTTCCCGCTTAGTGGGAACATCTGTCTAGAAAGCAGATATAGATGGAATATCTTTCCCAGGTATTCCTAACTAGAAATTCAGAGGGCATTTGTAGTTTATTACATTTCATGGCAGCCGCAATCGTCAAACCATTTTTCCTTAATTCTTGCCCAGCTTCTTCTGAACAGGACCAATTATCACAGGTTATATTACGGTTCGTTTTGTGGAGGCATTTAGTTAGTCGAACGAGTGATTGGGTTGGGATTTTTAATTTTTGCTCTGATTGATCTAATTTTTACCTGAACCATAGAAGGCTGGCGTAACGAATCACCCTTCCATACTGAAGATAAGATGTCGAGTGAAGCATTTGTAGACTCACAGTAGTCAAGGGTCGAAAGGTGGGAGGCCCAGACCAAAAGAATGGGGGGCTCCACCTCTGTCTCTGTGTATTAAAATATATTTTTCAAGCTTCTATCGAATCGAAAATCACAATTAGAAACGGTCGACAGTATTTTAATTAATATCTGTCATTCAGTTTTAATATTTTCTAATCAGCACGTAATACTATTCATTTTTAAAATTTTTTATGAGTTTGTAAAAATATACTACAGGTAAATCTAGACAGTGAAGAAGTTTCTAACATATCCGAGAGTAAAAATTCTAGAAATTCTACAGTGAATGAAACTTTTGCTTTTTCCATTTCATTTCCCTATTTTTATTAAATAAATCTCAGTTTCAGTCTTTTTACTTACTCTCCAACTCTCCGTCTCTCTGTATTAAACTATGTTTTTCAAGCTTCTATCGAATCGAAAAACACAATTGAAAGTGGTCAACACATTTAATAATTAATGTATATCGTTCAATTTTAATATTTTCTATTAAACAGGTAATACGATTCATTTTTAAAAAAAATTGTATGAGTTTGCAAAAATATACTACAGGAAAAGCTAGACAGTGAAGAAGTTTCTAGCATATCCAAGAATAAAAATTCTAGAAAATATACAGTGAGTGAAACTTCTGCTCTTTCAATTTTATTTCCCTATTTTATTTAATACATCTCAGTTTCAGCCCTTTTACTTATTCTCTAACACCGTCTCTGTGTATTAAAATATGTTTTTCGAGTTTCTATTGAATCGAAAAACACAATTGAAAAACGGTCGACAGATTTAATAATCAATGTATGTTATTCAATTTTAATATTTTCTATTCAGCAGGTACTACAATGCATTATTAATTTTGTAAGAGTTTGTAAAAATATACTACTGGAAGATCTAGACAGCGAAGACTTTTCTAACAAATCCGATAATAAAAATTCTTCTGCTTTTTGAATTTATTTCTCTATTTCATTTAATAAATCTCAGTTTCAGCCTTTTTACTTACTCTCTAACTCGGTCTCTAAGCATTAAACTATGTTTTTCAAGCTTCTATCAAATCGAAAAACACAATTGAAAGTTGTCGACATATTTAATAATTAATGTTAGTCATTCAATTTTAATATTTTCTATTCAGCACATAATAGTACTATTCATGTTTTTTTTATTCTTTATAAGTTTATAAAAATGTACTACAGGAAAATCTAGACAGTGAAAAAGTTTCTAACAAATCCGATAATAAAAATTCTAGAAATTCTACAGTGAATGAAACTTCTGCTTTTACGATTTTACTTCCCTATTTTATTTAATAAATCTCAGTTTCAGTCCTTTTACTTACTCTCCAACTCCGACTCTGTGTATTAAACTATGTTTTTCAAGCTTCTATCGACTCGAAAAATACAATTGAAAGTGGTCGACAAATTTAATAATTAATGTATACTGTTCAATTTTAATATTTTCTATTTTCTATTCATTTTTTAAAATTTTATATGAACTTGTAAAAATATTCTACAGAAAAGTCTAGACAGTGAAAACATTTCTGGCATATCCGAGAAAAAAAATCTAGAAATTCTACAGTGAATAAAACTTCTACTTTTTTATTTTATTTCCCTGTTTTATTTAATAAATCTCAGTTTCAGTACTTTTACTTACTTTCCAACTCTCCGTCTCTGTGTATTAAACTATGCTTTTCAAATATCTATTGAATCGGTAAACACAATTAAAAAACGGTCGACAGAATTAATAATTAATGTAAATCGTTCAATTTTAATATATTTATTCAGCACGTAATAGTACTATTCATGTTTTTTTTTCTGTATCAGTTTATAAAAATATACTACAGGAAAATCTAGACAGTGAAGAAGATTCTGACATATCCGAGAATAAAAATTCTAGAAAATCTACAGTGAATGAAACTTCTGCTTTTTCGATTTTATTCCCCTATTTTATTTAATAAATCTCAGTTTCAGTCCTTTTACTTACTCTCCAACTCCGTCTCTGTGTATTAAACAATGTTTTTCAAGTTTCTATTGAATCGAAAAACACTAAACCTCTATTTATACACGTTTAGGAGAATTTAAGACTGTTGGATGAGACGTATATGTTTGCTTTGTCAGCGAAATCGGTTTTGTGCTCACTTGATATTTGGAGGTCAGCGTTTTCTAATGCTTTCAACACGGGGGCGATTTTTTTAGCCCCAGCGTTTTCTTCTTTGTATGTAAGAAACTTTTAAAGGGTTGACAAAAAGCAGTTGCGTCAGGAGTTTTAGACGTGTAAAAAGAGACCAATATATGATAAGGACGGCATTCCCTCGCTCCATCGATCTCTGATATTCTTCGAATTTCGAACTTTTTCATCTAGAGTTTCCTTTAAAAAATCTTGAAATGAGAATAGTACTGCATTTGATAGATTATTCGGATAGTTCTTTAGAGTTGTGACCGCTAGTTCGTGAAAACATTTCAGTTGCAGGGATTTAAAGATATAGTGATTAATACAAAACAAAGGGGAAAAAAATTACTCTGGACTCTCTGGAGTGATAAAATTTTCCGATTTTGATTATTTGCTAAATTTTCATCAATAATTCAATAAGAAATTTTGTTTTACTCTTCTTCACTATCGTAGTACTTAAATTATTAAAATTTATAAAATGCATTTCTTTAAAACACTGCGTTTTGAAAAAAATTAATACCTTTATTTTTATCTAAATACTGCATATTAATGCCACCGCATTTTACACTTGTACCATAACCTATTCTAATATTTTTTCAAGTAAGAATACTAATCTATGTATTACTTGCAACAGTTGATTATTTTTTATATTTATTTTGATTTTTTTTTTGCAAACTTTACTTTAATAATCCAATATGAAATTCTTTTTTACTTTCCCTGATTATTGTAGTATTGAAAATATTAAAATTTATAAGAACCATTTCTTTGCAAAAAAATCCCAATTTTCATCTAAATACTATAAATTAACGGCATCTCATTTTATATATGTACCATAATGGATTCCGATATTTTTAAATGTAAGAATATTAGTTTAATGAAGCATTTCAAGAGCATGGTTTTAAAGACATTGTGATTGTTAATAGAAAAAATAAATTTAAGACTGGACTTACAATAGTTTATCATTCGCAGGTGTAAATTTTCACGAGATTGTCATTAATAATTAAATAATAAGTATATCTACTTCTTCAGTATTCTTCTGTACTCAAGTTATTAAAATTTATAATACACATTTATGAGTATAACTGCTTTTTCATAACATTAAATATAACTTTATTATTATCTAAGTATTGCATTTCTGTGGCAATCTTTAATACACATGCACCATATGTGATAGGCTAGTCAAATATTTTTTAACTGTGAGAATTTTATTTCGTAACTCTATTTCAACTAGATTGCAAAATTATTTTGATTAAATAAAAATCTTTTAATTAACACTTTAATTTCTATTCTATTACAAAAAGAAATCACTATCAGTACACAAGGAAATTACTGCACTTATGCAGCCTTTTGCCGTACTAAAATTATTGAAATTAAAAAAATACATACACACATTTCTATATATAACTGAATTTTAGAAACTTAAACAACTTTATAATTATTGAAGCTTTTCGTGTTTTTACTATCCCTTACTATGCTTGCCCTACATGTAACAGATTCTCCTCAAAGTTTTCTAAATGTGAATTCATGAAATTATTTCAAGTGCTTCATTAAAAGTATTGTAATTTATGAAAGATCATACTGTCAACGCTCGGCTTTCGGGATTTGAACATTCTCGGATTTGAGGATTTGCGAGTCATCAATAATTAAGTAGGAAATAATTTGTATCTCAGAGACCCTCTGCTGTACGATAATTACTAAAATTCATCTCCTCATATTTCTATTTTTAACCGTGACTTTTTGAGATAATCTTAAAAAGCTTTTTTGCTTTACAAATACCTGCAAATCCACGGTATACTTCTATACTTGCTTTGTCTCTATGCTCTGTGGGGTGGGGCTAGCCAGGGAGATACCGGGCATGACATTGGTTTTGACCTATCAAAGATTATACTGTCGACGCTCGGCTTTCAGGATATGAATATTCGCGGATTTGAGGATTTGCGAGTGCTTAATAATTCTGGAGAAAATAATTTGTACTTCAGCGACCTTCTGCTGTACGAAAATTACTAAAATTCATCTCATAGTTCTTTTTATAACCGTGACTTTTTAGGATATTCTTAAATCACTTTTTCGCTTTACAAATACCTGCATATCTATATCATCGCACGCTATGTTTATATCCTTGCTTTTTGTCTATGCTCTGTTTGGCGGGGCTAGCCAGGGAGATACCGGGCACGACATTGGTTTGGAACTAAGAATTTATACTTCTCCTGAAACGTGTTTTCATTTTTATAAGGAAAGAAACTGTTTTCCGAGAGGGTAATGGAATATAATATACATTTCAATTTCCTCGATTAAACGCCTTGGCGAGCATAAAGGATAATTTTTAATTTCCTTTTAAGAGACAAACGGCATTAAAAATAATTGTTTTCAAATGGTTGAACTCAGTAATGATTATATATGGTCGTTTCGGGATGCTATACCATCAACGGTCTGTAAAGTATTTAAAGCCTAAATTGATTGCTTCCGTAATCGGATAATTTATTTAGGTCCACTAAGGTATTGCATCTTCCTAGTGTCGCTTTGCTTGTATCGATATCGACTACTAACCTACTCACCGGTTATGCCTTGTTGCTAAGGCGATTATGACAAGGCAGAAACCTAGATCCAAGGCTATGTTTACCCTGGAGAAATATACTTCTGCTTTCAGATTCGCCCGTTTGACCTGCTTTATTTTTGCCATTTTGCGCTGTAAATTTTGCGCCACAATTCGTGATAGAAGACGGTTTTTTCCTGAAGTGGGCTAGTAGACTGCGCACCAGTAAAGATTTACTAAAATTCCGCATTAGGAATTAATTCCTCTTCCTTCAACGCCCTCATCGATTTTGCCTCGATGAGGAGGCCATAACAAGAGCGAGCCGATATTCAAGCCTACTTGTGCACTTGAGATCTATATGTTTACTGTTATAGACCATTACTTTCATTTTCTTTTCCTCGTCTATG
Source organism: Dolomedes plantarius (assembly GCA_907164885.2). Taxonomy (NCBI): domain Eukaryota; kingdom Metazoa; phylum Arthropoda; class Arachnida; order Araneae; family Dolomedidae; genus Dolomedes; species Dolomedes plantarius. The sequence continues at coordinate 196,424,852 of OU015490.1, read as the reverse complement.
AGCATTTTAGTAGTCCATTGAAACCAAGCATTGTAGTACTGTCAGTACATTGTGGTGTCATGGACCTACAACTTAACTTCACTATTCGAGAGAGGTATTTTTTTAGAGACAGGATAAAGCCGTTTATTACAGTGAAGCTCTTTATTAGTTTTGTTACTTCGAAGTATATACACATTTAAGTAAAACACAGTTTCATACAGCATCAAATCAGCCCCGCCAGACAATCAACATAATGCATTATCACGCAGAATGGCAGGTCTGTCGAAACTTCCTTTAGCGATGGCCTCTGGTGCTCCATCTCCAAGCACCAGATCCCCTGTCAGTCTTTCGCAGCTCAAACCTCTTCTGTCTTTGCTGGGATGAGCTCGTCTTTTTAAATCCCTTTTGAATATTCTCGAACTATCTAGATTTCGTTTTAGAAACTCCAGGAGGTTCGAATATAGACATTCCCACGGTGTTTAATGACTTCCACTGTCCATAATGATGATGAGGCCTGGGATAGCGCTACCCCATCCGTCTTGCTAATGAAAAATCATTTCAACCACATTTTACTCCCGCTTCCAAGAATAGGCCAGGTGGGTAAAGGGGGAATTATAACCACGTTGCTACACCATTGTATCTGAGCATCGTAGTACTCTAAGCAACGAGGAGAGTACAGCCAGAAATAATCTGTTTTTTAGGTTATTTGAAACATACACTGTTTTTTAATTAGAGTAATTTGTCAATAAAGTATGTGGTTTATACCTCGAAGCCATTTACGATATCAACAGGCCCTTTTATTCTGATTTCAACCACACCTTACCTAAAGGTTAATATTTTTTTAAATCTCCCGATCTCTTATAAAATAAGGATTTCAGACTTGCTCACTTTGGTGACCCGTTGGCGTTGGGTTAGAGGGGATAGAATAGAAGAAAATTGACGCTGAAAATCTTTTCCGTTTTCTAAGAGCACAACGTTTCTTGCACATTGCCTCCAAGCTGATAAAGCCCGTTTTCTACTAAAATGTCGTACTTCAAATTCAGTCGAATTTTCAGTTAGATAATCTTATCCTCAGTTCTTATTTAGGATGTTTATCTTGGTGAACTTGAAAGACGAACACCTACATACATGTGCTGGTTTTTATGATCTTGTTTAAAGTGATATAGACAAGTGGTATTTAGGGTAACGCATATTGAGTATTATATTCAGAACTATGTTTAACTTTTTCTAAAATAGCAAGAAAGGTAAAATTTGTTTTATAAATATTAAAGAATGAATAGGTTAGTAGGATTATGAGGTTTTCCTTCTCAGACACTATGTCCGGACTTTAAACTAGAAACACGAAATTTTCTGGATTCTCTTTTTTTATTTAACAACTTTTTATTTTTCGAATTAACCTCCTTACCCTAAACCTTTAAAATATTTTACAAAAATCTGTAGCATCAGGAGGTTTAGACATATAAAAAAAGTCCAATTAATAAGAAAAGTTGTCGGATATTGCTCGAAATTTTCGCCTATGTTTTCTAAATACTGAATGAAAAATTTTTTTATTTAATTTTTATCTGAAATTCTGTTGGACTGTTATTCAAGAAGGAGAGCTTTATACCACATAAGGACACGGATTACTGATTATAGATTTCCGTAACTTCAAATTAAGACATTCCTTCCTTTTCTAGTCTATTTCTTTATAAAAAGTTATTAATCTCCTATGGGAAAATTTAAGTTATAAACCTGCTTTTAACCCAGTTTAACCTCGAATCCCTAAATATAGAAAACAGTTTCGGCAATAACTCTTTAATATTCAAATTGAAATAACGCACAGAGGAATGTTTCTTTAACATTCCCTGTATTCCATTTCTAGAGTTGGGAAAAGGATGTATCGATATAACATAGCTGGTTGGAAGATTGGCCTTAATTTACCTTAATAAATTTGAAAGAACGGAATATGAATATGAATAACCGAATTACAATAAGAAATCCTGGTCATAAAAATTGTAAAATATAGTAGTTCAGCAGACTGGTCTTGTTCTAAATCAGCGAACTCAAAAAAATAATAAAATAAATCAATAAAATCAAACAATAATATAATTAACCTAACACAGGGTCATCGAAAAGGGTTAGACCCATTTCGAAAGCTCATAATTCTAAAATAAATTGAGCAAACGCAATAATATTCTTTTCAAACAACTTGACAAGTGTTCAAGATTTCTAAATGTAACTGGTACGTTGCAGTGACGTTGAACGTTGTGCGTAAGAGATGCGAGGTGGAAGAGGTCTTCGTTCGACTTTCCGTTAGTGCAATAGCGACCGTTCAGGAGAAAGCTCGATGGGTGTTGTGGTTAGCGGAGAACAAATCTGTTAAAACAGTTTAGCGAAATTACCGTCGTGTTTATCGCAAACAACCACCTCTTGAGCTTTCTCCTGAATGGTCGCCATTGCACTGACGGAAAGCCGAACGAAGACCTCTTCCACCTCGTATCTCATCTGCGCAACGTTCAACGTCACGGTTGCGTACCATATACCTTTAGAAATCTTGGACACTTGCCAAGTTGTTTGAAAAGAATATTATTGCGTTTGCTCAATTTATTTTAGAAGAATGATCTTTCGAAATGAGTCCAATTTTTTCGATGGCCGTGTATAAGGTATCCTGTTTAAGAAAAAAAATAGATTAAGAAATAGTACCCTGGAAAATCAGCATAGTATTACATAAGTGAATTTTTAGGAAACATAGTTGGTTTGATTTAGAGACCTTAGATGAATAATATGATAAAATAGTCAATGATAAGACCTAATACGGTTTAAGAATAAAATATGATTATGCATTTGAAAGATAAATTACAAAGTGTACTTCTTACCATCCAGTTTGATATAACTCGCTTTCGTACTTTTAAATTGCCATTAGATGCCAATTCACGTAGTAATCATGGCTCAGAGATAATGTATTTCAATAGAATATGTGAATCACATTCTATTTAGGCCCTAGCAACTACCTGCAATTCAGCCAGGAGGATTTCACAGTTCATGCATAATATCAGATTCAGCGTAACTTCCCGCATCCCATATATTCACTCCCTGCCGAGAGTAGGGGATGATTGCACTTTCTGCATTTAAAAGTTCGCTGTTTTTTAACCACCAAAAATCTCAGAGGTGTAAGTTTGAACCATCATTAACAACCCCCTTTGCCATTATTAAAAGTGGCAAATAATTTCTCATTTCTTTTCGTTTATCTTTTCGTTTTATAAATAAACTGAAAGTTGCTCTAAATTTCGTTTGGTTTATATGAAAAAAGGACGCCGACATCGTATACTGATGAGCATTACGAGCTTCCATACAGTGGACTCGGGTTCGAATCCCGGTAAAGGAAAGCCCTTTCCTGTGCTGTCCGTTCAGAGGAAGCGATATTTGTTCACCTGGAAGATGCTCCCCTAAAAATGATGCTAATAAAAAATAAAAATAAAAACGTGGTGTCATGAAGACAAGGGCCTGCGTTAGGAATAAATATGATAAAAAACTTTCTTTTTTCAAAAAGTGGTCATCTTACAGATTTACTTAAAGATTCACAACATTTAAGTGTAATATGTTATTGGAAGGGCTTTAGTTAGTTTAGTGGTAGCGCGTCGGCTTTCGAGGGCACCTGGTTAATCGGACTCCGACCTTTAACATTTTCTTTAAGGGATGGAATAGCATGTATCCCAAGAAAAAGGGCTCAAGAATGAATATATATATATATATATATATATATATATATATATATATATTTATTTATTTATTTACTTATTTATACATATAACCCCTTTTATTGCCGTTCTAACAAATGGGGTATGAAGTTTCCCGTTCTAAAGAGGGAATCGGAAAAATGGGCCCCGTAAGCTAAAGGTTAAGGCGCTATTATAAACCGGAGCCGCACCCCTCAGGCCGCTTGCCTATATGTACCTGTCTCGCATTACTTCCGGCCAAGGGGCTTTATAAACAACAACATGTTATTTGATCACATCAGAAAAATTATGATATTTAATTGAAACATGCACATGTTTCTTTACAAGGCAGTTACAATAAGCTATTTATTTTTTCTTTCCGTTTACAATTCTACAAAGCAACAAAACATTCAGAGTGGTGAATAAAATTATACAAATACGTTGAGCTATGTCCGAAATAATAATCACGATAACGGGTTTTTCAAAGACAATCCACCATAATCATTGAAAATTGTTTTTAACAATATGACTAATCATGTGCTGTAAATTATTTTCCGCATATCATTTAAAAATGTGTAGGAAGACTTTAACAACTTCATTTTCACGAAACTAACTGATCATAGAATCACGTACAATGGCGGCTCCAAGGGGGAGACCCCCCCCGAAAATGAATTCATTGATAAATTATTACCAAGAAAGATTTAATTTAAATTTAATTGTTGTTTATTTCTTATACACTGAAGTGCCACTGAATTAGGGATAGCAAAGCCTATGCAAATTGTGTAGCGCTGCGCATCATGTATGCGCAAGTGAGGGCGCTGTGGTAACTGCATATATAGCGCGTACTGTGGTTGTTCTGAATTAGTTGTTGGAATTGCCAGTATGGGTAAACTGCCTGATTTAGACGCCTTCGATCGCGGACAAATCGTAGGTGCGCGACGCATGGGCCATTCAATTTCCGAAATCGTCAGACAGCTAGGATTTTCAAGGTCGACAGTGTGATCTTTGGTGCGTGTACCAACCTCCCTCAATGCAATTCGGTACGTAAAGTTGCTGGGTGATCACCTCCATCCGTTTATGCTGTTCTGTTATCCGCACGGTAATGGAGTTTTCCAGCAAGACAATTGTACCTCTCACAAGTCCCGGTTGGCTACTGGCTGGTTGGATGAGCATTCCTCTGACTTCTCTGTCATGAATTGGCCACCTAGAAGCCCAGATTTAAATCCTATTGAGCATCTTTGGGATGTTTTGGAACAAGGCGTGAAAGGCCACCACACAGCACCAAAGAACCTTACTGAATTATGGACAGCTTTAGCCAATATTTGGCAAGCCATTCCCGTGGAACGTTTCCAGAAACTTGTTGAATCTGTGCCTCGTCGTGTGGCAGCCGTTATCAAGGCCAGAGGAGGCCCAACTCGTTACTAGGTAGGTATCCCTAATTCAGTGGCACTTCAGTGTGTCTATATATATATATATATATATATATATATATATATATATATATATATATATATATATATATAGGCTCTTAGGGTTATATATATATATATCCCTAAGAGCCGACGTCCCCCCCCCCCCAAATCTCTGGACTGAGCCGCCCCTCATCACTTATTACATGAACTGATAAAATTTTAATGTATTTTTTCCTATTTTAAATGTAACGATACATGAAACTGGTTATCACTTTTCTAAATTTTAAATTAAAGAAATGTTTTTGTCCCACGAACTGTCAAAAACTGTTAAACTCGATTTTCACTCTTTCATTTTCCATAAAAGATCTATAGAACAAAGAAGAATGAAAAGTCAAACTTTTTTCTGGAAGTTTGTTATGTAGATTAAAATCGACTAATTATCGTATGCATGACTGGAAATACGTTAAAAGTTATTTTGCTAGATTAAAGGAAATTAGTTCTACCAATAACTTATCAGCAGTTTCCCTTTTCTGTTTCAATCAAGAAAAGATTCAGCGCACTGTCATTCATAATGTGCTTTTCATGCAATATTGTTTACGACACGCTAATCTTGTAACAATATAAATGTTATCAGAATTCCTTCTGATTCCGATTATGGCCTAGGAGTTAAAGGGATATTCTTTAACAGGCACATAATAGGATGAATTTCACAGCCGTGGTTAAACACCCAAAGGAAATTTCATCAAAAGGGCGATAAACTTAATTAGAACTCAGTCAACTTATGAAGGGCAGCAGAAATTTATAAACAAAATGGTTTATTTCTCAGATATCAGCGTAATGATTGGCACATTTATCCTTACAGTTTGTCCTTCTTTATCAGTGGACACGAAAATTACGCATAGATGGCATAAATATAACTTCCGATTTATAGCAAATTTGTTTTCAGTTCTAATAAAATAAATGAATTAATTATTGCCTCGATTGACACTTTTAAGGAAATTACTCACACACATATTTATGTATATATATATATACATAAATATATATACACAGGGATATTTTTCAAGGGGTACGTGGGGACACGGCGTAACCCCAACTTTTTAAAAGTATTATTTTAGCTTAACATAAACGAAATTTTAAGAAGCTTACGAATCAATTGTTAATATATAACACAAAGTATTTTTTTTGAAATTGCGAGTTTTTTGTTCCCCTCTGACGTGACGTGTGAAAACATGGCACTAAAAATACCCATATTTCTTTGAGAAAACACTGCATACCCACCTAAACTTTTAGGAAAAAAGCACTATATATATATATATATATATATATATATATACAGAGAGAGAGAGAGAGAGAGAGAGTGAAAACTTCACTGAGGTGGCCAGATATGGTTCTGAAAAAGAGTGGCCGTTTTGAAGGGCGGCCGCCGAATAGGGGTGGCCAGCTAGGTAAGTTTCAATTAATATTAATATATATATATATATATATATATATATATATATATATATATATATATATATATATATATATACATACGTATGTATGTATATAAACATGTGTGTGGGAGTGTGTTCCCGTAAGGAAGGCTAAAATATTCTCTATTTCTTTCATGTCAACTGAAAAATCAATCCAATTTATGTATACGGTCCCTCAACAACTATCTATATGTACAGCGGGAAATTGTCTGGAAATATCTTCCTGTTCCGAATGGCTTCCGGTTTATGCAAATGCAGTGGAAGCTTAACTTCATTTCCTGTATTTCGAGAGGGAGCGAAGTACGAGGGAGTTAAATCGGGGGTATTTAACAGAAAATGATCCTGTGTCTATACTTCTGTTAAGTAATTCTAATTTGAGGAAAGCAAAGATGATTTGCGTTCTTATAAATTACTAGCTGAAAACCCGCACTTCGCTACGGAGTACATTCAAAGTAAAAACATCGGTGAATGTATGCAATTAATGCCAATATATATATAATAAATACGACGATCAATGTATATAATTGATGTAAAATATATATATATTTATAAAAAAATCGTAAGGGATATTTTTATAGACAAAATAATGTAGAAGAAGATATTCAAATTAAATCTAATATAAAGAATACTAAAGAATATAGTACAGTTAATATAGTACAGTTTCTAGAATATTTCTTTTACAGTATTTTAATATTTTTTTGGATAATGTCCAATCGTCTGCCGCATTAGCAAGAAAAAAAAATTATTTTTTGTCTATTTAGTTTTTATGCAAGTGACGATAAATTTATTTAAAGTACCAGAAAAAGAAATCACGTGATCAGCATTTAATAAATTAAATTCTAAAAATTAATCTTTAAAAATTTACCAAAAATCAGGAAATGAAGGTAAAGATTCGAAAAAGATTTCATTTTAAAGGAATTTTTATGATCTTTCTCGTGATATAAATTTTATAACCCTCAAATTATTATTTTAAACGCAAACTTAAAAAAAGTAAAAAAAACAGCTTAAAAATTTAATTTTAAAAAATCTAAGAAGAATTTTTCAAAAATCTCTCTTAGTGCACCCCTACACTATAAGAAGAATCGCCATGCAAAATTTCAGCCCTTTAGGTCCAGCGGTTTGGTCTGTGCGTTGTATGTCAGTCAGTCAGTGAATGAATGAATGAATGAATGAATGAGTCAGTTACGGAACTGTTTTATATATATATAGATTACGCTGAGTGATATGAGAAGATAGCACAAGAATGTTAATTTTTTGTATCTATATTTTATGCTTTCAATATTTAGCAGATATTATTTTTACTATCCAAGAAGGAAGTTCGATTTAAAATAGTGTATTTTTTAAATAAAAACATGGTTAAATTTATTATATTTATTTCAATACACATTTATATAGAAGCAGTGGGAAGATAAACTAGTGAACGTTAAGTTTACTCTATATTAATGTATTGTGACCGTGGACAAATATTTCCCAGACATTATTCAAAGTATCAAAACCAATATTTATTTTTTACTGTTTGTAATGTATTTGTTATTTGTATGTATGTAACACAGATTACAGATGCGTACATTCAAACATACGCAGATATTTTCTCAACCTTAAAGTAGTTATTAGCAATCTTAAAGTATCGTTCTTTACCAATTACTTTCATTTCCATTATTAAAGAAGTGAATAATTAACAAATGCACGGGTAAATAAGGAATTTCGAAAATACTTTTTAAATATTTTTTACTGCTTGTAATATGTTTGTTACTTGTATGTATATAATACAGATTAATGGGTGCATTCAAACAAACGCAAATATTTTCTCAAGTAACAATCTTAAAGTTTTTTTCTTTACTAATTACTTTCAATCCCATTTTTAACGAAGTAAAAAAATAAGAATGCACGTGTAATTAAGGAATTTTATAAAATACTTTCAAAAATATTTTATTTCATTGGTGAGAAAAAGACATTAAAATTAAAGGATATAAAAACGGAAGCTACATTTTACAACTTAAAACTTTCACATCACAAATATTAGCTACAAATATTATACAGTTTGAAAATATTAAAAGCAATTTACAGTATATAATATTTTATTATTGCTTAGTGGCCATAGAGCTCTTTTTATTTCAGTTAACAAAAGAAAGTTCAATTTCATAATCTGAGGTTGCTATAAGTTATCATTTCTTCTACACAAAATGTCTGTAGTAGAGTTTTGTCTGAAACACAGAGGTTTTATTGCATCTCTAACGAAAAAACAAATTTCAGGTTGTCTCTCCAAATGAAACTACCGCGGGTTACTAACGAAAGATTACTTATCGTTGCTTACCACTTTAGTATGTATATATGTATCTTTATGTATGTACGTAGGTATATATATATATATATATATATATATATATATATATGTATATATATATATATATATATATATATATATATATATATATATATATATATATATATATAAATATTTTGACGTAGTTTGGTAATTTTCTGCTTAACTGTTTACTGCTTGCCCAAGCGATACAGACTGGGTTTGGCGCTCTGCTAAAATTATAACTCGCGACGCTGGACATCTGAAATTTTGCTTTCCGGAGGACCGTTATGGAGGAACATAAACCTACATTGAAAAATCTTTTTGGTGGCATTTTCACTGAACAATAGATATTTTCAATACAGATGTTTTTAAAAAAACCTTTCCCCACTGTATTATCATACCTACAGAGTATTCACTGTTACTAGTAGATATTAGTAGTATCCTGGAGTAGATATCAGTAATGACTAGTAAAGAAAAGAGCTAAAGATTTTAACAGGCTTCGCTCATATACTAACATAAAAGTTTACATAATTTAGCAACATTGATCTTTCAAAAATCAGTTTCATGTGGAAATATTAAAAACAAAACAAAAACTTTAGATAGTTCTGACTAGTTTAAAATACCTCTTTAAAATAGCATAAATTTTTTTCGAAACTGATATAACTTTCATTTTTCAAGAAGGTTGAATGCATACTTATATACAGAATTCTATCCTTCATTCCGAACTCGATACCTCTTACTGTTAACAACAAGGATCTAATCCGCCTTTACAGTGAAAGAAGATTTTTTTTCTTGCAAACACAATCATCAGACGTTCGTTTAGACTAAAAAAAAAAAGCAAACATAGGACATCATTTCCTTCAAAAAACAGACACTGCGACAGTCGTCGTTTTTATATGCTAATAAATTCTGTTTGGCTTTCGGATTTGAAAGTTTTGGGTATGCCTAACAAAGGGAAAAGTAGGAAGAAATTAAGGGAAGACTGATTTGTGTTTGTCGAACTAACATGAAATCTACGCTTGCGAGAAAGATCCGGGGAAATACTGGCTCTACAGATCCTTATATAATGAACACCCGGTGTTAAGGAACCTTTTTACTGAATATGTGAAAAGGTTTTGCTTTTTCAAAGCTAAGAAACTACTGCTTTCCTCTCATGTCTTCTCCCCTATTTAAAAGGGAATATGTAGGAATGAAATATATTTTCCACTAAATAATTATAATTTTTTTTAAGGGGGCTCACAACCTTTGAAACTTAAAAAAAATCGATTTTTGGTTTTTGCTATATTCTGATTTTTGGGACATTTCTGAACAATATGCAAAAAACCGCATAAAAAAATTTGCATTATTTCTCGAGTTATGAGAGTTTATTTAAAGCTCACTGTGTTGCCACAGCCATGTTATTCCAACTTTAACTTCAGTTTTGTCGAATATGTGAATTTTACACATATTCGCGCACAGTTACTCCCAATCTTTGTGTCCTAGACACACAAAATTTTTATCAGATTTGTATTATAAGCTTCTTTACACACTAAAACCAGAAAAGTAAAAAAAAATTGTAAAAAAATTTTTTACATTTGAAAATGTTTTAAAAAATCGCTAAATTTTAAATTTTTTAAAATTTTATGTAAATTTTTCAATTTAAACTATATTTTTTGTATATTTTTTGGTTTTACATTAAACTTGAGTGCATTATTAATTTAATTTGACCAAAATATAGTTTCTGTATGCATATTTCTTAATTTTATGATGCGCGAAACATCCAATGATTTTTTTCCCTTTTTAGTAATGTGTACATTTAAAAATAAAATTTAAAAATTATTTATGGCTTTAACAGTTCTATTTTTGTATAAAATATAACTGAAGACTTGTAATTTTGATATAAAACAAAATTTTTTTATATATATATTAATATTATTGGAGTTTCAGTAGCTCGATTTTGATCATGATTAGGGTCATTTCCCAGTAGTCAAAGGTTGTGAGCCCCCTTAAATACTTCTAAAAATTTTATATTTGGGGCAGTTTCAAAATGTATGTTCTCTTTCATGCATATCGTCTGAAAAGCTTCGCCGATTTTATTAACGTTTATTTGTGGATATATCCTACTCTACGTGGAATGGGGACTTTTAAAACCTTTCCTTTTAATTTTTAATGGATTTCTTATAATTTGGCTATGTTACTGGTAATTAGCTACAACAACATTGGTTAACATTTGATTAACATTGATCAACATTGATTAACTTTTCTATTCTGTTGAACGCTATAGATTTTTGAAACTCGTGAAAATTAATATAGCTGTGCAGCCTGCTTGTAAAGGATTATAGTTTAGCCTTTTCAAATTCTCTATACGTGGATGACACAAATTTAGTTCCAAGATATTTTCAGTACTGATGTAGTAGTACTGAAATTAAGTTGGAACTAATTTTATGTCATTCATACATAGAGATTTTGAAAGGCTTATAGTACTGAAATTAACTTTGAACTAATTTTGTTTCATCCATGTATAGAGAATTTGAAAAGGCTTGGAGTGATGATGTTATTGCTAATCCTCTGGCATCCGAATATAAATTCAGATGAGGTACATGAGGTTTTTTACTCTGGCAAAATCAAGTACAAGAAGATGGTTTGTCATAAGATTTCTCTGGTAAGGCCCGGCCGCTCCAAAATGTGTTCCGGGAGGCCTGCCTGGCATGACACTTAGTACAGATGGAAAAGACCTTTCTTCCCCCGTTAAAAGAAAGGCTTCTGAGGCGTCAACTAGCAAGCCTATAGAGTGCAGTTAGGGAGCTTCTAACAGATTTTAGGAAATACGGGGGGGGGGGTGCTCCAGGACGACTCCGTTTGTACAAGTTATGGGTGGAGGTAGTCAGCCAAGAGATAATACCTACGGCCTTTCTGACAGAATATATAGTTCACGATAAGTGAGAGAAATGCTGGAGAATGACGTATTCTCACAGCCCTCCTTAGCCAATTTGTCAGCAACCTCATTCCTGTGGATATCCACATGGGAAGGAATCCACTGGAGGTGAGTCTGAGAAATCATCTTCAGCATGCTTAAGATAGAAATGCTGGTTTAGGCTTACAGTACTGAAATTAAATTGGCACTAATTTTGTGTTATCCATGTATAGAAAATTTGAAAAATTTGTAGTACTTAAATTAACTTGGAATTAATTTTGTACCATCCATGTATAGATAATTTGTAAAGATTTGTAGTACTAAAATTAACTTGGAACTAAATTTGTGTGATCCAAGTATAGAGAATTTGAAAATGTTTGAAATACTGAAATTAACGTGGAACTAACTTTTTGTCATCCATGTATAGAGATTTTGAAAAGGCTAAAATATAAATCTTTACGAGGAGCCACACATTTATATCAATTTCCATGCATTTTTTTTAAAAAGTAGCACTTAACAGAATATGAATGTATATTTAGAAATATATTATAAATTCTACAGTAACTACAAAATAAATATATTTAAACTGTCCTCGCACATCCAACCCCCCTTCAGTATGCAGCCGATATGACGTTGGCGTATTTTTAAAGGCTAAGGAATTCCGAGCGCCTTCAAGTGGAAACGGACTTTCAGCTCATACGTCAGGAATATCGAACGATGTGAAAAACGGGGCTACAGAAAAAAAATGTTCAAAACCAAAAGAACTAATCAGACCCTTCTTGTACGTGATTGAAATATTCTTTCTTTACGTCAACGTGAGCTGGGTGGATAAGTCCGTTTCGACAGTCTGCCCTCCGTTGTGTGTTTTGGTTCGGGAATTGGCAGCAATATTTTCGTTGCCTACGGTCTACCGGACTCCCCCTGTTATAAAATTGATCTTATTTCGCGAGCTGAAAATGAAAAATAGTTCGTGTTCTGTATTTACTTGTAAATCATGGCTTCTACTGCGTTTAGAGGAGGTGCAAATATAGCGTTCACGAGCAAAATTTGAGGGGTAATATAAACTGTAAAATGTTTACAAGGGTAAGACGTGATTATATTGTGGTATATATGGTACTAAAGTACACTATAGTAAAAAATGCAATTACGCTACGCTTTTTTTTACCCTTCAGAACGTTTTATGTTCTAAAAAACAGTACTGAAAATTTGTATTCTATTTACACAGAGCTGTACAAAATTTTATAGTCGGAGTTTAGTTATTAGCAACACATGAAGAATATTATTTACCATATTTTTCGCACCATAAGACATTGCATAAAAAAACAAAGAAAACATAATAAAACATAAAGACATTACATAAAAAAATAAATTTTACTTACGTATAAAATAATATTTACCGTATTTTTCGGACCGTAAGATATTACATACAAAAAATATTAACACATTACATAAAAAAACGACAGAAAATTTGGGTGCGTCTTATGGTCCATAGGTAATTTATCATAGGTCCATTAAAATAAAATGAATATTTTGTTATATATATAAAGGCCTTATTTGAATAGAGGGCCAACTCCATTTTTGTTCATTTTCAGATACAGAGCCTCAAAGTCTAATGAGCGCTGAAAAATGACTGGTGAAGGTAGATTTATGATGTCTTCTGCTGGCAGCAGAAATAAGCTGGAGGTGTACCAGTTTTAAAATAATATAGAAATGACCTGTATGAACATAAAAGTGAGGCTAACTCCATTTTTTTTAAGTGGAACTGGCCCACTATTTAAATAAGGCATTATTACTAAAAAAAAGTCCAATACTATAAAGTATTCTATTAAAATGTGGAAACAGTGTTCACTATTTATTCTGAAATTCCCAAAGGAGGCGTATTAAACCAAAGTTTATAACATTAACTTTGAAGAAAACACTTTGCTATAAAAGCATTGAAAGTACAATACAAAAAGAATAAATACATTAAAAGCATAATATATTTCCATACAAATATTAAAAGTATAGTACTTCGACTTACAAGCATCTGTAATACAATACTTTAAACACACTGACAAAAATGTATTCTAACTTGGGAGTGTTTTTATATGACTACATAAAATATTAGGATCCTAAAGTTGCATTATATCAAGTTGTAAGAGTCAAGATTTTTTTACAGATAAATTCAGTATTTTCGAATAACAATTGTATGCTACTCAGAATGTTCAAGAAAAAGCTAAACTACATGATTTCATCAGAAGTAATCAAGATTTACAGCATTTGCTGCCAATTGAAAATATTGTAACAAAAAGTATAGATGAAATTCCTCCTTGACGTATTTAGATGAATGCTGATTCGTCGTAAGTTTCTTCGAAATATCTTTAAAAAAATTTGATGAGTCTGAACCGTGTATATACTTCACTTATGAATTATAATTAGCATTCACAATAAATTATTTTTGTATATTTTATACTACATCTTAGGTGTATTTAAACAGCTCCATTTTTACCCGTACATTCGATGTTCCTTTCATTTCTTACTTTCGAGTACCATGCTAAAAGAAATGGTTCAAAGAGTATATACCTTTCTTATTGTATTTCAGTAAAAAAATGGTTGTAACTCGGTAATAAAAAACTAGAATTGACGAAGACAAAATCTTGTAGCATCTGTTCATACAAGCAGAACATGTCTCAAATATTATTTGAAGCTGAATACGTAAGTTTGTAATCCACCATCGTCTTGTTTCGAGGCATACTACTTTCTCTGTCTTGAATTTTCCAAATCGGATTACGTCATGAATGTGAAATTGGAATTTTTAACATGATTTCAGTTAATTTCAAATCTTGCCACTAAGAATATGTAGTTCTTTAGAACATGTGGATTTTTTTTCTTTATTGAAATAATATCATTTAGAGTTAAATAACTTCAATGTTATCCTCAGATTGTGAATGATAAGTACAAATACGTATATTAGATTAAATAGCATCACAGAATTTCAGTCAGGGAGTTTTACTGACATATCTGTGGTTGCATTATGAATCTGTCAAAATTTATGCCACACGTTCATTGTCGTTGCTGTTTCTATTGCCCTCTGGCCGGAATTTATTTCAAGGTCCACATAGGCTAGCCGCCTAAGGGGTTCAGCTCCTGTTTAAATTGGCACCACAATTGTCTTTAAATCCTGTTTAAATTGGCCACAATCCTGTTTAAATTGGCATTGGAGTCCGATTTAGCTAGGTGCCACCTCGACTTTCACCACGCACCCCCATGGCCGATATCTAGAGGATCGTACCCTCACCCACCCTCTCTGACCTCATAGAGGGACTTTCCAGTCGACCGATTTAACAGGTCCACTTCTGGTATAGACACGGAGGAATTTAATGGCAGTAGTCGGGATTCGATTCGAACACCCTCAGCCCCAAATGCCGATGCGCTACTACTAGGTTACTTCGAGCCCACATTTTTATTGTTCTGCAGTGAATAGCTTTTAGATTTAACAGTGATTACAGAAATAGAACTAATTTTCAGTCATTTATTCTCAGATTTGTGCACTATTTCATTTGCTTATTTAACATTTTTTATGCGGGCGCGGTGGCCCAGTTGGCAACAGGAGTGGGCCAGGGATCTGAACGTCTCTGATTCGATGCTTGCCCCTGACAAATCCTCCGCCGTGTACACAAATGGCGGCTGGTGCACGAAAAATCTGTAGTAGCTGCAACGTTCTCCACGTTCTCAAATTTACCTCTGGAGGTGAAGGGTCAAGTGTTCCGGTCTCGTCACTTGACTCGGTTCAAAATTACGGGATCGGTCCTTTAGCCAAGTCGGACTCCGACCCTTGTGGTGCTTTTTGAAACCGGAGCCACATCACTCTGCCCAACAGCCTTAGGGACTTGAATTGATATATAACATCGGTCAAAGGGCATCAGAAACAGCAACATTTTTTATTGTGCCATTCTTTAAAACTGCAATTAAATATTGTATACTATTTTTCTTCAATCACATTGTTTCAAATGTAATTGCTTTTCAATTTTCTTAAATGAACACATAACACAAAATTATTTTTTAAAATTTCTACATTAGTTTGAAATGTATTTATTGTAGCAATATTTATTGTCCTACTTGAGCTTTTGATGTTGTATAGAAATCTTTACGGATTTCCTCTCTACAAAATTCAGCTATATTGCAGCAATTTTTCATCCTGTACTTTTGCGATCTTATTTTAACAGATGTTTATTTTTAATTTTATTTTGCATCTGCAAATAGAAATTCAAAGAGCAAACCTTCTTTTTTTGAAATTTGGAAAATTTCTGCAATGATTTTTCATGACACATTAAACGATTGATATGTAGTACTATTTCCGTTAGAAAATTAGAATCCCTTGTGTAAAGCTAAATTTTAAACAACTAGCCGCTGCGCGACCAGCATGGTAGCTTTTAGTTTTATATTTTCTTTTGCAAAACAACTCAACTGAAAGAAACCTATATAAGGAATGTTACTATTACCTGTCATCATAAATATACGTTGTTAAGTAGTAGTGTGATCTCAGGCAAAAAATTTATAATCATTGCAAAATTCTCTATAAGGATGATTCTAAAACATCGCGATTTAAAAAATATGAATTTCCATTACTTCAGAACAGAGTTAAAGATAAGACTGAGAAACTCAACAACAAAGATTTTAAAAATTACACTCATCTCTGTATGTAATATTTTTCAAAATTAAGATATCAACACTTTATCATTGCATCAAATAAGAAATTGTTAGAAACAATTTTTTTCATCAAAAGAAGAGTAAAAATTCAGCAAGTACTAAAATATAGTGTGTATAACATCATTCCCTATATGTACTATTGTTCACAATTCAGATATCTACACTTAATCATACCAAATTAAAAATTGTTGGGAAAATTTCTTCACTTACAAAATGGAGTAAAAATCAGCAAGTACTACTAAAAAAGTGTAGACAATTAACTCTTACTTACTATTAAGATATTATAATGCAATTATTAATATTTTACTACGATATTCCTCAAACTTCTTGATATACACAGTTGAGCATTTCAGAAATAGGAGATGAACAGTGAAGAATCAAAGAACAGTGAAGAATCAAAAGAACGGACTCAAGATAAACCTACATACAACTGTCCGTGACTAAACACTGGATTTGATAGGTCTAAACATATTTTGTCAAAAGTTTGACCTCTTACTTACATTTAGAAAAACCGATGGAACAAAAGAATAAATTATCTCGTTAATAAATTTAAATTCTTCACGTGTAAAATACAGCAATTAAATTGCACCAAATTACGTGCTATCGTCGAACTACTACACACACGTGGTCGGCCGCTAATGTTTACATCTGGTAGTTGCAGCCGTTGCCATTCGGAGTGTAGAAATATCGCCGATTTTTGTGCCGCATACCTACGCTTTTTATATATATAGATAACTAAAATGCGCAGAAAGGCATTTAGAGTTCTACTTTGGGATACAATAAACCGAATCCAAAAATATGCTATTATTCACGGGAAAACTGTAAAAGACCCTTAGGAAAATTCCCCCATAGCTTAACACAGCAGGTGGAGGTCTGCGAAATCTATTCATACATCATTCGTAACAGTTTTGCTATCCAAATATACCAGCCTCTTATCTAAATTAAGTTAATGATAAATAAATAAAATATATACTTTAGACATTTGCAACTGAGGTCTTTGTCAGTATGTTAAGATATAACGCCTTACAGATATCAAAAAACGAAGTTCAGACGCGGTCTAGTTTGATTCAAATGTTTAAAAGATTACAAATGTTTCCTTATCAATAACTTAGCTACGTAGTTATGCTGCCAGGTATGTTGTGATATAATATCAAATAGCTACATCTACACTGAAAATTAATCCATTGTTGATTCTTGATATCGCGCGAGAATTTCAACTCTGATTGAACGTGAGTCTAGACACTAAAACAAAATCTCTAGAATAGAAGTTTGCTCACAGATAAGATAAATCGGTTGCTGCAAAAACATTTCTCATAGAAGCTGAACTCATAAATGAACATATCTATTTTCAAATGATGTTATTGTTATTAAATATTGTTGTTTCTTATGACCCCTGGACGGAAGTATTCCAAACCAGGTTCATATTGGCTTGCGGGATGATAGATGATTTTTCCTGACACATTATGTGGCTCTGGTTTTATAATGACACCATATGGGTCAGATTCCGACTTAGCCAGGTGTAACCTCAATTTTAACCGATCACACCCCAGGGGCGACATCTGGAGGAATCGTACCCTCTTCCACCTTCTCTGACCTCATAGAGGGACTCTCCGGTCTATGGGTTTAATGTGCCCATATCCGACCTAGACACCGAAATATTTAATGGCGTTTGTCAGTATTCTATCTGATTACCCCCAGCAGCTAAATCCGACGCGTTAACATTAGGTTACCACAATCCCTGATTAAATATTACTGTAAGTGACCGCCTTTTGACGTCACTCAATAATTTCAGAATTTACATCATTACAGAGAACATAAATCCTTTGTTATAGTAAACTCATAGGAATGTAATAAACTGGAATGTACAATTGTTGATGTCAGTCAATTTTCTCAGAATGTATTACCATTACAGAGAAAATAAATCAATTGTTACAGAAAAACTGAGGATGTAAAATTAACTAAACCATACACTTGTTATCAACAAGGTGTTTCAGCAAATCCACATTTTAACATTTAAAGGCCAACGATATAATTAAGCCTACTAATTTATTAAAAGAATAAATTTTTAGATTAGTAATCCCACTTATCACAGTTTTTGAGAATGGGACTGTTTTAGATTTCAAACGCGTAGGAAATATTAAATAAAAACTCTCACATGCTAAACTCAAGCATACACGAATATATATCTATTCCCACGTACATTTCAATCTCGTGCCGAACATTTATCGCAATTCTAAAATATTCCCCTTGCCTCAATTCCCAAGTCTTGCGTGACAAATTCCACATTAATGCGTGATGGGCACACGGGGAGAAACGGGCGGAATATATTTTTATTTTGACGTCTTAATAAAGGGCGAGTAAGGCGATTATGTCATCACCAGCGATGCCGGGGCTTCGTGTCCTGATATGAACCTACTTATTTATTTATTAGACTGGGATCCCCTCAGAGGGGTTTGATTTTCCCCTCACTTGCATCGGACCGGGGAAAAGCTGCAGTACAAAGCTTCTTACGATTTAAGAAATGACGTCTTTGTTGTGCAATCTAGTGCAATGTTTCTTCTGTGATCCCTGAATGGGATGATATGCCACGCGGACATTCTCTCCGGAGAAGCAATAGATTAATGCGTCTGCAGAATACGGTAAAGCGATCATGGATTTTTGAAATGCTCCCGCAGAAAGGGAAATGCGTTTTCCTTATCAGGGAACTTCCCAAACGTACTTGTTAATGGAAAATGGACTACTTAGCGGCGGAAAAATCGACTTAAAATATTACTTTTATCAGGTTGCTAGATTGCATCTTGGTAAAACATACTTGAAGGTTGTTTCTTTGTTCTTTTATCACAGATTAATCATTATTCTACCCACTAGTTTTATTTTCTTAAGTAATACTTTCAATTATGATTCATTGTCTTTTGTACTGGGCGAAATACTCTAACGATATTAATGGTTTAATTTTCACCTTTTATACCTCTGATTACCTAAAACGTTTCTCAAAAGAGAGTTCTATATTAATTTTTGAAAGAAATCAGAATAACAGATGTATACTTGTTGTCGGTGTTTCTAATAACCACTTTTCCTATATTAATTTTTGAAAGAAATTAGAATGAAACAGATGGATACTTGTTGTCGGTGTTTCTAATTCCCCTTTTTTCTACATTAATTTTTGAAAGAAATCAGAATAAAACAGATGTATACTTGTTGTTGGAGTTTCTAATGCCCCTTTTTTCCTACATTAATTTTTGAATGAAATCAGATTAAAACAAATGTATACTTGTTGTTGGTGTTCCTAATGCTCCTTGGCCGAAATTTATTCCAGACCAGGTCCATATAGAATAGCCAATAGTAGCTATAATTAACCATTGTAATAATTTTAGGTAATCAGAGGTATAAAAGGGGAAAATTAAACCATTAATATCGTTAGTGTATTTCGCCCAGTACAAAAGATAATGAATCATAATTTTATAAGTATTACTTGAAAATAAAACTAGTGGGTAGAATAATAAGCTGTCATAAAAGAACAAAGAAACAACCTTCAAGTATATTTTACCAAGATGCAATCTAGCAACCTAATAAAAGTAATATTTTAAGTCGGTTTTCCGCCGCTAAGTATTCCATTTTAACTTTGCTTATTTTTGAAATTTCCCTTCCCTTCCACCCTAGGAACAATTTTAAGTTAGAATTGAATTAAACACGTAAAAGTTTAAAATGTAATTTACTATAAGTCACTTACGCCTTACCTGATTACTACACAATATTTACGAATGTGATTAAAGAGGGACGGATTAAGACATTAATAAATGCAAAGACAATTAATAAATGCAATTAATTTAAGTTGACGTAATTATTAAGTAAACTATAATTACGTCAACTTAAATTAATTAAAATGCATTCAGATGCCAACCCATCTAGTGAAGCACATGCACTTCAATAAGACTTCATTCAGATAACGATCCACCCGGTTGCCACTTCAATGGAAAAAAAATAATGAGAAAACAGCTTTAAGACAACATGACTGTTGACTACAAAATGCCAAGGGAAAGAGAGAGGTGGAAGCTAACGTCTAATCGTAGCCTAATTTGTCTCGCAGGGTCTTACGGCCTGTTCACACTGAATCCGGAGCGTTACGTAACACCAGCGTGAATAAAGGCAACCAATCGTAGAGCCTAATTCCTTTACCACGTGATGCGTTCAGCAAATCACGTCACGTCAACAGTCTCTGAGTCAATGGACTAACACAACGCAACGCTTCGTATGCAATGTGAACGGAGTCATAAACAATAAGTTAAATTTCGAGCAGAATGATCGGAAGGTTTAGGAATGTAAGGGTCATGCAGAAGTATATTACTGAATTTTAGTATTATACATATAGACAGTTCTCTGTCAAAAGGAAATATTATTAATTCCTCTTAAATTTCTTTTTTGTATCTAGGGAATTTTACCCTTGAAATTATTTATACGCATTAAAGAGAAAAAGAACCAACCAGACATAAAGAGATAATCTTTCAAATCATTTTCATGATCTGTCTTACCCAATTATTTTTGCGGTGAAGTTCGTTTATAATTAAAAAGCCCTTCTCACAAGTTCAATAAGTTTGGTGAAGATCGCACAATTTTCCACACAACTTTTAAGTGCTTTTCCATGTGTGGGGATTAAAAGAAGAGATAGGAAGTTTTGTTAGCTATTATTTATCACGAAAATATTTTGTTCAAACTTTTATCAGTGCAATTAAAGAACTTAGATCTTTTCCAGCAGATAAATATATGAACACTCACACGTCTTAAACTTTTCAAAACTCTTTAAAGACTTTATATAGCAGATGTGCATAGTTTCTTTGAGAATAAGTTATCCAATTAGAAGAGAATTCTGCTAAATTTTTGCGTTTTATTTTTTAACTTTCCTACACTTTTTAAAGATTAACAATATCATAAGCAGTATTGTTAGATTCTAAGCTTTGGCGAAAGTTTCGTCAAATGTTATCGAAAGGTTTAGGGATGTAAGGGTCGTGCAGAAAGACATTTCTGAAATTCAGTATCATACATATATGAATTTCTCTGTCTAAAGGAACTTTATTAATTTATCTCAAATTTCTTTTTTGTATCTAGGGAATTTTACCCTTGAAATTATTTATATGTATGAAAGAGAAAAATAGCTAACCAGAGATAAAGAGATAATCTTTCAAACCATTTTCATGGTCTGCCTTACCCAATTATTTTGCGGGGGAGTTCATTTATAATTAAGAAATAGTATGGTTAGATTCTACGCTTTGGCGAAAATTTTGTCAAATGTTATCAAAAGGTTTAGGAATGTAAGGGTCGTGCAGAAAGACATTTCCGAAATTCAGTATCATACATATATGAATTTCTCTGTCTAAAGGAACTTTATTAATTTATCTCAAATTTCTTTTTTGTATCTAGGGAATTTTACCCTTGAAATTATTTATATGTATGAAAGAGAAAAATAGCTAACCAGAGATAAAGAGATAATCTTTCAAACCATTTTCATGGTCTGCCTTACCCAATTATTTTGTGGGGGAGTTCATTTATAATTAAGAAATAGTATGGTTAGATTCTACGCTTTGGCGAAAATTTTGTCAAATGTTATCAAAAGGTTTAGGAATGTAAGGGTCGTGCAGAAAGACATTTCCGAAATTCAGTATCATACATATATGAATTTCTCTGTCTAAAGGAACTTTATTAATTTATCTCAAATTTCTTTTTTGTATCTAGGGAATTTTACCCTTGAAATTATTTTTATGTATGAAAGAGAAAAATAGCTAACCAGAGATAAAGAGATAATCTTTCAAACCATTTTCATGGTCTGTCTTACCCAATTATTTTTACGGTGGAGGTCATTTATAATTAAGAAGCCCTTCTCACAAGTTCAATAAGTTTGGTGAAGATCGCACAATTTTCCATATAACTTTTAAGTTTTTTTCCATGTGTGGGGATTAAAAGAAGAGATGGGAAGTTTTGTTAGCTATTATTTATCACGAAAATATTTTGGTCAAACTTTTATCAGTGCAATTAAAGAACTTAGATTTTTTCCCAGCAGATAAATATATGAACACTCACACGTCTTAAACTTTTCAGAACTCTTTAAAGATTTTATACAGCAAATGTGCATAATTTCTTTTTGTATAAGTTATCCAATTAGAAGATAGTTCTGCGAAATTTTTGCGCTTTATTTTTTAACTTTTCCTACAATTTTCAACAATATCATAAGCAGTATTATTAGATTCTACGCTTTGGAGAAAATTTCGTTGTTGAAAGGTACAGGAATATAAGGATCATGCAGAAAGATATTTCTGAATTTTAGTATTATACATATAGGCATTTCTCTGTCAAAAGGAACTTTGATTAATCCATCTCAAATTTCTTTTTTGTATCTAGGGAATTTTACCTTTGAAAATATTTATATGTATTAACCCTACAGAAAACATTTTCGTAATTTTGAATGGTTTGTTTTTACATGTAAGGTTTGAATGTTCAAATGGATTTATAGCTCCCCCCCTTTCTAATGCAGGTCTGATTTTTTGACCCATGTATTCCTTTTAATTCACTGTAAGTCGTGATTTAACCGTGGTAAATCAGCGATTATACTGGATTACAATACGACAAAAGCTGGAGTTGATGTAGTCTATCAAATGTGCAGCTATTAAACGGTATCCCGCGTACCACGAAGATAGACAATCTCGTTGTTTTTTTCGGTTTTTGGACATAATAGGAATCCATTCGCAAATTGTCCTTAGATCCAATAAACCGGACAGTTTTTAAATAAGGTGATTGTACTGCATTCTTTTGCCTTTAATTATAAATATATCTCAATATTATCAACATTTTATATCTTGTTATGAAACGCAGAATTATTGTTTTCAATTTTTCAAAGCAAATTTCATTACAAAACGAATAACCAAGGTTGAAAAAGACGTTGCACTTTGTGCCAAGCGCGCCTGCTGGTGTTCCAAAAATTGGCACTCCCGCTGAAGGGTTAAAGAGAAAAAATATGAGCAGAGATAAAGAGATAATCTTTCAAAACAATTTTCATGATCTGTCTTTCATATTATTTTTGCGGTGGAGTTCATTTATAATTAAAAAGCCCTTCTCGCAAGTTCAGTAAGTTGGGTGAAGAACGCACAATTTTCCACACGAATTTTAAGTTCTTTTCCCTGTCTGTGGATTAAAGAAGGGATAAAAAATTTTGTCAGCTATTATTTATCACAAAAATATTTTGTTGTTCAAACGTTAGCAGTGCAGTTAAAGAACTTAGATCTTTTCCAGCAGATAAATATGTGAACACTCACACGTCTTAAACTTTTCAAAGCTCTTTAACGATTTTATATAGCAGATGTGCATAAATTCTTTAAGAAAAAGTTATCCAATTAGAAGATAGTTCCGCTAAATTTTTACGTTTTATTATTTAACTTTTCCTGCACGTTTTAAAGATTAACAATATTATAAGTAGTATTGTTAGATTCTACGCTTTGGCAAAACTATAAGTAAAAAATAAATTCAATACTAAGTTTGATTTTCACATGTATAAAAGTGTATTATAAGCAAGCATAAAATATTGTAAAAAGGATGATTTTTAAAGCCATTTGATTTATTTCTATACAAAATCATTTCACATAAATAAAAAGTTATAAAATATATGCTTTCTATTACAGTCCAAAACATTATCAATATCTGAAACGTATTTTAACTTTCAATTTCGATAAAAAATTTCTCCTAAGTTGGTTATCAGAAGTTTTAGAACATTCATTTTCTATACATTAAAGCAATAAAATTTTCATCTTTCCAGTAAAACTATAAACAAATTTCTTAAATATTAAAACTCTTATATATATATATATATATATATATATATGTATATAAATTATTTTACAGATAAATATTCAAGTAGATATATAATAAAGACCTTCAATTTTTCAAAATTTAAGTGTAAAACTCCTATATCTACTTCAAAAGCATGAGTTTATGCATTACTACAATCTAATATCTTATAATGAAGAAATTCTTAACAGTAGTTTCATTTCTGTTTAGCTCTGTATTTAGCGGAAATTTCTCGAATCTAGACCGAACTTAAATTCCCAGTCCGTTTCTCAAAATAGATTGATATTTGCTTAAATTTTATTTCTGACTGTTGGAAAATTGCAGTTATTTTCAATGAATTGTAAATATAAATATTGAAGTGTGGAAAAATTTATATCACACCATGATTTAATTTTTGAATTTTATAATCGTAAGCATGTCAGATAGGACTATATATCCAAAATATAAAACAAGGAAATGAAGATTTTAGAGAAAGAATTTTTTTTTAAAATTACATACGCATATGAGTGAATACATAATTCTAATAACATATACTAAGATATCAGAGATTAGATAAGTTTTATGCCAAAGATCTGACTTTTGTTTTCAAATAGGATTCTTTTAGGAAAAAATAAATTTATATATACGAAGATACAACTAATCAATTCATAAAAGAACTGTGCAAATGACTGAAAAGTATTGCCCAGGAAGTTGGAAACACATCTAGATATTTTCCTGCAAAGTTAAGATTAAATGAAATAAAGACAAGTTATTTAATTCTTTTAGACCGAAATCATGTAATTATGAAACGATAACCTATAAATTAAACATCACATATTAGTAATCATTTGAAAATTATAACATTTCTGGTTTATCGCTTAAACTTAATAACAGTACCGCGAAGGGACTAATATTGGGAAACATACAAAATGCATCGACATTCTTTAACTCAGATAAAATAAATGAATTGGGAATATATAGCTGTGTTAAAATCTACATCAAAACATATTTTGACTTTAAATTTATTGTTTAATGTATGAATGCGAAAAGCGATTGTGTCACCATATTTCATATATAAAAATTAGAGAATGTAAAACAAAATAAAAAGATGAGTCATGCAATTAGAAAAATTCAACACAAATCAAGCTCATATTGTGACTTCATTATTGTAAATTACAAAAATGCAAACATAGCTGATATAAGGTCATTCGATAAAAATAACGCGGATAATTCAAAGAATAAAAAATATTTTTCTGAATTAATTTTAAAACTTTCTTGTGTAGTGGACTTTCAACGAGGTATTATCAAAATTCGAAGTAATTCGAGGCAAAATAGATAACAACAGAGTATACTTGGACCATCTTTTGAATTATTTTCCCATTCTCTCCGTACACAAAAGAACGCGATATATACTCGCAAATCGTGCACTTTGGAGTGTTGCTCCTATAAATTAATTCCTCCCTTTCATCCTCTGACTCAAGGAATATTCCATTTTCTTCCGGCTTGAATGCCTTAGCGTCGTCTGGTCCTGCCTAGTCTCATATAAGCCAAAAGACATTCTGCTACGAATCATTTCATCTTACCGACCTCATATTGTGATTCCATTAGGGCGTGTCAAACGTCATTGACCCATAGCTTCTCTTTTTTGCCGTTGGCAGTCATATGATGAAAGCCCTAGATCATACAGACCCCGACCATATGTCATGAATTACTTGGATGAAGGGTCACATCTCTGGAAGAATTGTCCTTTTATAGTGCTGTTCTTCGCGGAAGTTATTTTCACATTATTCTTCTCAGGGTGTTTTCTTTTCAGTATCCCCCTGTAAATTTGTTTTCTTTTGATAGTGGTTGATTTTATTTTAGGAATTTTATCGCTAAAATGTGCATGTTAACTTACGCCTGATGATATTGAAATTTTAGGGAGGTCTTCCGAATCTGAACACCAGATAGCAACAACTAGATATTGTTAGTCATTCAGATAGATATATTGCTTCCGAGCGGAGCGTCAGCGTTAAAAACTTTAACCAATCGCAGAGTTCAACGGAATGATGTCACTCTCATCATTGGCTGAAGTTCAACTTTGAAGCACTGTAAGATGCAAACATGTCCTTGATCCTACGTGAGCAAGAGATGTAAACATGTCCTTGCTCACGTAGTAAAATAGTTGGTTTATTGTTCACACTTAACTAAACGATTTGAAGTAACACAATGATATTTATATTAAAAGAAATCTTCATACCGTATAGTGCAGTCGACCCTTCAGACTCATTGGAGTTAAAGGCACAGCTTTCTTAACTTCTTAACTTCTTAACTTCTTAACTTCAAGTTAACTTCAAATTATTTTCAGTTAATTTTGTCTTGTAGACAGGTGCAACCATCTATTGTCCTGAACGGGAACGAAAAATTAAACGCAAGTTAACTTCCAATTAACATCATTTTCTTTCAAGTTGATGGGATAATTCATCAAAAATTTTTTTTAAAAGTATTTATTAATACATAGAATTGTCAAGTTTATATGATTCAACAGAAAATTTAAAAACATGGTATATAAAAATTTATTTTTATCTTGTAATTATTTTATTCATCTTATTGCTTGTAATTTAGTTGTGTTTCTGGTCAATAGATGGCATCACTATGTAATTTTTTTTTACTTCAAGCTAAAATGTTGTTTATTCTGTTGTTGTTGCACATTCGATTCTGAGTAATAGCAAGAAAATGGCTCAGAAATGTTTATTCTGTTGTGGTGTATATTCTACTCTAAGCAATGTCATATAAGAATTCAAAAATCGCTATGTTGAATGCGATTCAGTTTATTCTTTTTCGTTAAAGATTCTGTGCAGATTATTGTTCAAGTTGTTGACATTTTGAAGTCAATTATTCATTTTGTAAAACGTAATTCCGAAGGGTTATTCAGTATGTCATTTGATTCAACAGTTATGTGTTAAAATTAAGTCAATATTAAATGTATTTCAAGGATACATGCATTGGAGTAAATATTTTAGTGTTGGCTTATTATTAGAAATACGTAAATTTCGCATAAAAAATATCGAAACATCGAGACGAAAAAAATGCAGTATAGAGAATTTCGCATTTATACGCAAACAAATATTAGTTTAAAAATTTCTCATTTATTCAAAAAAATTACAATTTTACTTACTTCTATAAATAAGTATCAAAATTCTTGGTTAAAAGCTAACATTGTAGTAGTCTCCACATTATGTTGTTAAATATTTGCCTTCTGGCATTAATTACTATGCTGTACAAACTAAAATATCTCGGCATCTATTCTGTTAACGAGACTATAGAGGCTTTGAATAGCTAGCTTTGCAAAGTTAAGGTAGCAGTATTTCGTTGAAATTAAAATCAGTATAACATCAACAGGAGTCTCTTGGTTGACTACTGTTAAGTATTTGAAATACCCTTGACTTTTGGCGCTCAAGAGACGTTCTTAAATCTACGAAATTGTTCCACAAGACTTGATGGTTGATTTTTACAGTTAGATTTTTAGGTTCGACTCCGGTACGGACAAACTGTCCGGGTGGAATTCAGAGCAAGTTCGAAGGAAAATGAGATTTCTCAATTAAAGACAAAGGATGGACTTAGCTAAGCCATTAGTTAAGCTTAGTTAGAATTATGGTAATAAATTTTTACTATTTCGCCTATATATTACCTAATTTCGCTTAATAAACTGTTTATCACCGAGTTTTCACCGAAAAGTAGTAAAAAAATAATTTTCGTATTTATTCGCTTCTATTGGCAAATTTCGCATTTATTCGCATCTATTTCGTACATACGAAAATTACGTATCCCGACTTATTATTCAAGTATTATTCAGATGATGTTAAAGGTAAGCCATTCCAGTATTACCTTTATTAAAAGAATTTAGAAGATTTATTAGTTGGATTTAAACAACAACATTAAATGTTTTGCTAATGGATTCTTTATCAGTCCTCTAAGATATAAAATTATATTAATAAAATAACTGACCCCACATGGGTAATCATATCTCTCAAATATTTTACGTCATATTAAGTAAAATAGAGAGACATTGCTATAAAATCGAGGGGAAGGATAGGTCTCATCTTAGTCTTCCTTAAGAGGACAGTGGACATTCAAACCAAACTTTTTTTTTGTTTTGAATGGATTTGCTTGAAATTTGAATATGTAATTAATACCATAGATATGTAAAAGTGGTTAAAATTTAATGATGAAATATTAATAATTTATGAATTATGAATTATTAATTATATCAAAAATTGGCCTAATTAAAAATGTTTCATGCGCATTCCTTTTGCATATAATATGGTAATTTTTTTTACAGGATACCTTATAGAACTAACACTGAAACATATTGCTTGTTAAAAGCATTCATTAAAAATATAAAGAGAAAAAAATAATAATAGTGAAAACACCCTTTTTATTACGCAAAATATATGTAAATCATCTTTTCAAGTACAAAATGTAGAAATTCGGAGCTACGAAGCATAATTATTTTCAATAAGATTTATTTGATATACAGTTTAGTATGTAAAACCTAAATTTCAAAGCAATATCATAATTAGAAATGCGCCTGAAGCAGTCTGAATATTCATAAGACATGAAATATTTTATTTTGAGAAAAACACATTTAAAGTTATTGCTACTTGTATCCACATAATATCTAAATTAAATACAAATTCCTATAACTAGGAAATTAATCACAGAAATTAAAAATTCCTTTTGCAACACATTCCTACTCGTCCGTAGTTTCGCAATTCAATAAAATAAAAAAAATCGAATTTTTGGACAAATTTCACAATTTTGAAAGTCCACTGTCCCCTTAAGATAAATTCTTGGTCATTGATATTTTATCCGTTTAAACCTTATAAATATCATTGGGAGTTTTGTTTAAATTACCCTATTTCAGTTTCTCAATGTGTTTATAGACATTCATCTTCATTACGACCTTGATTCAGGTTAAAACACTGGAGACGAAAGCATCCTTTCTCAATTAATTCGGAAATTCGGCTGCGAGACGAAACAGGGATGAAATTCGTCCAGAAGGCTCGGCGGTACGCCATCAATAATTACAGCCAATTTGAAGTGAACATTGAAGCTACATTTAGTCATTATAGCAAGCGCGCAGTGGAGAGAACAAAGTGGATGTTTAGACTGACAAAGGTGGACTTGTTTCGAGACGGAACGGAAAGCGACAGATAAATTCTTAATCAGAAGAGGGATTAAAGCTGTCTCGAAAATGTTCATCCACTGACCATCCTAAGCGAAAAATTTTTAGTTAATGCATTAATATTGTTTTCGATAAAGATAATGTTAAATAAAAAATATATAAATTTACTAGCTGAATACCCGTACTTCGCTACGGGGTACATTCAAATTAAATACAACGGTCAATGTATGCAATTAATGCCAAAATAAATATTTATAATAAATACAACGATCAATGTATGCAAATGATGTAAAAAAAGAAAAAAGAAAATATATTTATGAAAAATCGTAAAGGATATTTTTATAGACAAAATAATGTAGAAGAAAATATTCAAATTAAATACAACGGTGAATGTATGTAATTAATTTGTAAGTTCAATATCCATAAAACATAATAATTTGAATTAAGTTCTTAAAAAACTTCCATCTCAATTAATCTAGTGGTTAAATTCTATCTCTTACCGTATTTTAATATTTTTATTGTCTATTTATTTCGTTGTTATGCACGTGACGCAAAATTAATTTAAAGTATCACAAAAAGAAAAGAAACCACGTGATCTGCATTTAATAAATAAAATTCTAACAATAAATCTTTAAAAATTCACCAAAAATCAGAAAATGGAGGTAAAGATTTCAAAATGGTATCATTTTAAAGGAATTTTTATGATCTTTCTTGTGATATAAATTTTATAACCCTCAAGTTATTATTTTAAATACAAACTTAAAAAACGTTACTAAAACAGCTTACAAATTTAATTTTAAAAAATCTAAGAAGAATTTATCAAAAATCTTTCTTTGTGCACCCCTACACTATAAGAAGAATCTCCATGCAAATTTTCAATACTTTAGGTCCAGCTGTTTTGTCTGTGCGGTGTATGTTTGTCAGTCAGTCAGTTACGGAACTGTTTTATATATATAGATTATAATATGTTACATAATGTTACTTAACAAAATGTGTAAACATATTAAAATAACAGAGTGCGAATAAAAGCTTAAAATTCAGCCTACAATTCGTGTCAATATAAATATTAATTACGAAAATTGTTTTAAAAAATAATTGATAAATTTCAAACAATAAATACTTAAAATTGTAGAACAAAACATTTAGATTTTGAGATTAAAAGTAATTTTTCACAACAAAAAATATCATAAATTATTTTAGCTAATTTAAATACATATTTCTTTAGAAGCATATAAGAATGGCATCAACGAAAATAATGCATTAACTTTTGGATACTTTACTTCATAATTGTTTCATTGTGCTTTTAATTGGGACAACAAAGGAAGATTTTACTTTTTGTATAATTCGCTGATTATAAAACAAGAGGGGAAATGATGGAAAAGAGACTATAGTATAATTGCAAAAAAATGTGGAACAAGATTAATCGATAACTACCCATTATAAATGTTATGACAAAATAATGTCTTTAAATAAATATTTATTTCGTATTTCCTACCGTTAAATTTACTTCAGGGAATTAATCCTTCTGCATTTTTTAGATGTTTTATTCATCTAATTGCGTGATAGTTTAATAAATGTACACAGCTTTAAACACGTTTTTTGTAAAGTTTTTCTCCAAAAAGATTAATTATTATGAAGTCAGGTTTTACCTCTATGTCTATAAATTAGATTTCCCAGCTCAAATAAGTGAAGTGACTTTTGTACAAATCATGCTGTTTATTTTGTAAAGAGGACCTCAGTTTAGGGGGGTCGGTATAAGAACGTAACATTATTTAAACCTCTTTTTAGCTGTTATAATCATGTCATTAATTTTATGTTCCTCTCTCTTACACTAACAGACTAATCCAGGATCCCATTTAAATTCAGGATGTAGATCCCTAAAATTTCTTTAAAATTTGTTTCCCATACATAACCTGGTGTCTTTTTTACTTAAATAAAAACAAATTTTAGTATAAAGATTTTAAAGCTTCAAATATCATCTTTTGAGGTTTCTGTTTGTTGAGAGATTGTATAGCTGACTGAATTTTTATTCGTTGAATTTATACAGAACTGGTTTCTCATTTTTTTTCTTGCATTTAAGGTACTCATTTTGACGGAAAATTTTTAAAAAAAGTCTAATTTGTTATTTTTTTCTTAGAAAGTATATCTTAATGTAACAGGAACACACATACTATTAACACCCGAAGAAAAATAATGAAAGTATGGTACCTAGTATCGAATTAATTAATATTTTATGCATAAATACATGCATATATATCAAACATGAAATGCGCTCAATTATTTTGGACCATCCCAGGGTGTCCCAAATTTCAAAAAAAAGAGAGAACAAAATGAGTTACAACGGATTTGCTTTCATGGAACCACAAAACGCACATTGTTTTTTCCTGTACGGTTTCTCAGACTCACACAATTAATAAATTTTTCTTGGGAAATGTTGTCTCACCATCTACCGACTGACGTGGAAGATATTTAATGTTTAAAACTTTGCCGTGTAAAACTGTTTTAAATTTTCTTTCCAAGAAAACAATAAACATGTACCTACCTAATTTTTTTTTCAAACAGGAAATACGCTCAATAATTTTGGACTACCTTATGTCCAAACCATGATAATTTGAAATTAACACGGTAGGTAGACGACATTAGATGAACCTTTAGGTCTAAAATTTTGGAAATCACATTTAATTAAGATTTTATTTAAAGTGATACCTTCACCCTTTAATATAAGCCATTAGCTGATCTCTGATAATTTCAACCAAAATGTTTTCAGAAAAGATTATGCGAGATTCCTCAGTAAAAACATAAAAATATCTAACAATAAGATCGTAGTTTCACAAGTAGTTGGCGCTAACGGAAGTTCAGCTATTTAATACTTTACATATTAAGCTTAGCAGGATGTCAGGGCAAAAATTACCTGAATGCAAACATTTACCTAGGCTGTCAAATAACTGAAATCGATTACGCAAGGTGGTGCAAGATCAACGGTGCCCTAGAAATAAGTAAAGTAATCAAATCCGAGTGCGATAAAAATGCCCAAAGTAACTTAAACAATAAAAATTTCCTATTATAGCCTTATGAAGCAACGTTAGCTTAAGCCAGCTATTATTGTTTACGATACACGTGCCCTTCCGCGAAGCTATATAAAAATCTCGGAAATTTTAATTAACTTTTATGTGAGAGATAATGACGTTGTCGTTAGAACTGATAAGAACTTGTTATCTAATAATGGAATTAGAGTTTGTTATTGAGAAAGCGTTAGAAGACACGCAAAATTCATCGCTTATTTTAACAAAAATTTCTATGTTATTCTTTAGAAAGGTGATGTGATGTTTTCTCTGTCAATTAGCCGTTGATTTTGTTGGATATCCTGACAGGAGTTCAACAATTTAATAAAAAAAGTACAGTATGCTGGGATGATAAAAGATTGATAAGCGACCTTCTCACTGGCATTAGTGAGCCCAGCCTCCAAGAAGAAATATTTATATCATTAATGATTTTTAACATGCATTTCTATGGAATGGAGAACTAATTACTTTCATTTCAAGGTACTTTCATTTCAAGGTCTAATTACGGAACTGGAATCAACGAGCCAATATTTATCAGTATATTGTCTCGACGAGATATTCCATTCAACAGCGGCGTCTATTGGGACGGTTCGCGAAAGATTATTTCACAAATATATAAACAGGATTTATTAGAGTTTCCCATTTATTATCCTATCTCATTGAACAAAAATTCGGGTAATGGAATAACATGATTGTTTGAAAAAAATAAGTTTTATTTACTGTTCCATAGCTACATTAATGCAATATTGATATGACATATACGTATTACATTATATATATATATATATATATATATATATATATATATATATATATATATATATATATATGTGTGTGTGTGTGTGTGTGTGTGTGTGTGTCAAGAATTTTTAAGGATAGGTTAATTTAAGGGGACTAAAAAAGGGGGGAGTCCTGTAAATAAGAGAATGAAAATGTTAAAAATATGGATTGGGCAGATAAAAAAAGGAATGAAGATTAGAGTGTTTCGGGATCAACAGGTGACAGCACTTTTCTATAAAATGCAATATCAAAGATTTTGGCCTTAGGGAATTCGCGTGGAATAAAAAGTTTTTTTTTTTTTTTTTTTTACTAATCCCAGATTGTCTAGCAAGGCTAGACAATCTCCATAAAACCAAAAATTTCTAAAAAGTCTAAAATCAGTAGAGGGTCCATAAGGACCTCGTCCTTAGTAAAACCCAAACAAGCCAAAATATGGGCAGGGGAGGCCAAGTCGGCAGAGCACCAGTGGCACTCCGGGAAGATCTTCTGTCCCTGCCGAAAAGTGAGTGATTTAATATGACCACTCATGAAGCGCGAGAAGGCTGTTTGGTATTTCTGGGCTTGATCTGAAAAGACCCACCCGGACTTCTTACAAAGTACCATGGGTGGCAAGGAGGAGTTCACCAAAGATGGTTTTGTTCGATCTTCTTAAGGGAGTAAATCTCTCTAAAAGTAAGAGCCTCACAAGGGCTCACGTACTCCTCAGCCGCAGTCCTGGCTAAAACGTCGGCCGTTTCATTACCGTCGATCACAACATGGGAAGGGATCCACTGAAAATGAATAGTGTGTCCAGATGATAAAAAGTTATTATAGAATTGAGTAGGTGTTAAGCAGAAAAGACGGGGGGGGGGGGGTTTCTGATGACTTGGCAAATGGAAGGTTGTGCAACATTCGATGCAAAGCTAAGCAGATTTTATTCTAGGCGCGCTTGTGAACAATGAATAGAGTCAGAGACATGCAGACTTCCAGAACAGCAGGACGTGTCGTCACGTCACGGGGATGGGAACCAATTGTGAATTAGGTAGAGTCAGATGGCATAATGATTTAAATGAATTTATTGGACCTGAGTGCGTTTCTGCTTGGATAAGTATGAATGTTCTTAAAGTGAAGAGGACTAATTCTTTACTTTTCGACACAACAACTGCGCTGTATTAGGCTTCTAGAAGAATTATTGTCCGACCATTGACTGGAACATTCTGGATATTAACTGGTACTGATAACCTAGCGAAGGGCTGAAATCAAATCCGACATATATATATATATATATATATATATATATATGCTGCGATGGCAGTCTTCCATCGATCCTGCATAGAAGATATCAACTTCTGAATGTAATCCTGGCCAATTTAATGGAACCAAAATCTAATAATATTTTCCTGCAGATAAATCTTAGTAGCATGCTTCTTAGCAGGAATCTAACTTATTCATATATGATTTTGTTGCCTCGTCTTTAGATGTTCATGTCCACAACATAACGGATATTACAAGAATAATTTCCCTCCTAATTCCCCCTTTAGGTGCAGGCTTATCAGACAAAATCTGAAATAATTGTTTTGGACTGACCTGGGAATAGTCCTGGTCTGAATCCCACTGAAAATTGCTGGCATGTAATTGGTACGAAAATTGCTGCTAAGAAGCCTGCTACAAAGATTAAACTGCAGGAAAATATTATTAGGGTTTGGTTCAATGAAATTGGCCAGGATTACATTTAGAAGTTGATATCTTCTATGCCGGACCTCCGCAAGGCTGTCATCGCAGATCGTAGAGGTTCAACTAAATATTGAAGTGATCCTTATGCGTATATATACTCATCTAGGTACATGTAATATCACTGCAGTTATGTAGAATTTACATTGACTACAAAATTTGTGTATCAATTACTTCGTTCTACGTTTTGTTACATATTGTATTTTCCCCTATTTTATTTTCTGAGTAATTAAGTGCAAATAATTTATTAAGACTAATAAAACTTGATTAAGATTAATTTTACAACATTATTTTATTGTAACAATATGAGCTGTACATAAAACATACACATGAAACTCTTTATTAGCATACTTTTCTACTTTTTCGCAGGTGAGGCAGTTCTTTTGTCCGCCACTGTATGTATGTATATATATATATATATATATATATATATATATATATATATATATATATATATATATATATATATATATATATATATATATATAGATATATAACATGATGGGCCCCAAACCCGAGTAGACCGAAGAAATCAAGGACCCACCATGTCACAACGAAGAATTAGAAGAATTGTAGTAGTCGAGGCCAGGAGCAAATACGTCAACAGATGAACTTCGTTAAACTATTTATTTAGGCAGACGACATATCTTCTCGGGCGGAGACAAAATTAGAAAAACTCGAAAGGTTACATCATGTTTGTTGGGCGACAGAAATCCGAGGAGTGCGTACTTCTACATGACACAGGATATTTTATATACTGCTTGAGGTCGCTCGTCATGTGATCTTGAATAGAAATAATAATTGGCTAGCTATGACTCTTGTGTCAGAGATGACGTATTATATGCGCGATTATTTGTGATTTTGGAGGTGACGCTATGCAGACCCATTGTCTTTAAAATCAGAAACGAAATTAACACAAGCGCCCAAGGAAATTTTGAATTAACACAAGCGCCCAAGGAAACTTGAAATTAACACAAGCGCCCAAGGAAACTAGAATTTGAAAAGGATATAGGGTTTTTCATGTTTATATATATATATATATATATATATATATATATATATATATATATATATATATATATTGTAGAGAATTGCATTTCAACCTCTCCGTTAATAATAAATTCTTCTATCTCGGCCTGAGAGTCATCAAGGAAACCGGACCACTCAGATGGCAAAATGCTGATGGCATTTTCCTTTATTCATCACATAGACTTGTTCCACAGAACGTTAGGAGGCCTCAGTCATTTTTCTTGATTAAGTCTGTCGTTGCGAACCGGGTGAGCTGACAACCAGTTGACGTCGCAATTATGAATGAAAGGGGAAGGCCGGAGGAAGACTCCAGGTGCTTTTCATTCGTGAACTGTCAGTTGTTAAGCAGCATCCTGGAGGCGCCGCGTGCCTACACAAAAGACTCATGCGGCACCCCCTTCTCGTTGTCCTAGGCCGGCAAGTGGCTTTGAGGACAAACTAAAAAGGCGGCCGTCTAGGCCCGGGAAAATATTTCATTATCGCCTCGAGAAACCCAGTTCCATTGCTCACTTGTTTCTAGAATGTTCGAACTTTCCGGAAAGTGATGCAATATCTGGTGGAGGCTCTCCTATAAAAGAGAGAGTATCCCTTGGCCGTGGCTTGCGTCTTTGTGTTCCTGACCCGTGGCGAATTCCAGTGTGAGAGTAGCCGGGTGGCCGCCCTAAGAGGTACAAAGTCCCTTGTTACTTTTTGCAGCGATTATTAAGTTCCTATAGGAGTAAACATACTCCGCTAATTTTGTTCGGAGACCAGTCTTCGTGGAATTAGCATTTGCTACCGAATTTTCCAGTGAGGAGTCCCTTCTCCTTATATTCTGGTTTTCATCGCTACCGGGTGCGTGCAGTGGTCACCACAGTTTATATTGTTGTGAGCCCCTTTTCCCATCAGGACGCAGTGCCGTTTAATCATCATTGAAGCAGAGTCAGTTTCTGCTAGCCTAGCGGACTGCTTTGTTCTTACTCCGCCCCACGCCGATTAAATGGAGTGTGATATTTCTTAAGATTACCGAAGTTTCATCTTGTATACGTGCAGTGTACATATTTCCTCATCATCAATTATCTCAATAAATTGCATTTGTTAAGTTTAAGTAACGATTGATATATACCTAGTGTGTTTAGTTTATCTACTGGTTGCAACTACGAACCTCAGTCCGCTACAATCAATATATATATATATATATATATATATATATATATATATATATATATATATATATATATATATATATATATATATATATATATATAATATATATATGTATGTATTTATATGAAAACATGCACTCATTTAATAAATATAAAAATAATAAACACATTTTGCAATAACATTTTACTAAAAATTATTATCATTAAATGTATTGATCTGACTAGGCATTCATTCCAATTCTTCCGTTATCAAATCATGCTGCGTTTGATCGCCTCCATCCATTTTTCCAAGAAGTCCCCTGCGACTTGTTTAAAGCTAAATCTACATTGCTCTAAGGAGAGTATGTTTAAGTTTCAGTCAGTACATTAGTTTTAACAGGGGGGAGGATATCGGTATGCATGTGCGTGTTTGTATGAGCGTATTTTGTCGGAATACCGGTGAAAGAATGCGATTCGAATCTATATCAGCGAAAACATTTCATTTACGAAA
This sequence comes from Dolomedes plantarius, assembly GCA_907164885.2. Classification (NCBI taxonomy): domain Eukaryota; kingdom Metazoa; phylum Arthropoda; class Arachnida; order Araneae; family Dolomedidae; genus Dolomedes; species Dolomedes plantarius. Next base: position 196,387,212 of record OU015490.1, on the reverse strand, counting down.
AGCTGAGTGAAGTAATATAATTACGACTGGATTACACCAAGTCTAATTAGCAAAAATGTTTGCTGAAGACATGCAAGGGTGTGGCGGAGGCTTTCTATGAAGTTGTTTAAAAGATTCCAAATCGAGATATCAAGTAATAAATATTTTTACGTCACTGACAAGTCAACAAATAGGAAAATTATTACACATTTTTGTTTAATTTGCACTTAAATGGAATAAATAATGACTGTACATTATGCTTGAATTCCACGTTCTTGAATATGGTATGTAACACGGAAAATATCTGCAGAATTTTAATATATATATATATATATATATATATATATATATATATATATATATATATATATATATATGGTGTGTGGGATATACCCATTACATCATGCCCTTAAACTGTAACCTAAAAGGAAAAACTAGCTCATATAAAAAAGGCTGGAGCTAGACTCAGCTTGAAAGTAATGAAATTTAATTTTGTAAGCAGTCGAGTTGAATCGTTTATTAGAGCGACAAAAGTTCATCCGTTCATTTCAGAAGGACGGCTCCGAAGTAATATCACCTTTCAACTTTAAGCGCAACAGAGCGAGGTAGACCATGTGGCTATTATTTGTAGGGTCAGCAGATTTTTGGGCTCGCGATGCTAACCCACTACTAATTTAGGAGATATACACGTGTAGAATTGCAAAGGCATGCGATTCATGGGAAGTTCTGTGATTAAGGGTTTTAAATCTATAAATTAATATAATTGGGGATTGGATTTAGGAAAGACAGTTTAAAGGCTAGAATGGAAGGCATAATATTTAATATATATATATATATATATATGTATATATATATATATATATATATATATATAATTGTATGTATGTATGTATGTATGTCAGGTTATACGAAAGGGATTTTCGATATTAAAACTTTATTTCTGAAGCTTTCTAAACATTAATTAGAAAGTAGCAGATGTCTCGGTTAGATATTTTTACAGTAGAAAGACACATACATCAAATAAAGTCTTGAGCATTTATTACATTAGTTTTATGGAAAAAAAGTTTTGTTTCGACAGATAAGTTTTATGAATGTATTACATTTTTACATTTCTTTGCTCTAAAATCACTTATAAACTAACAAAGAGAGCTTTTTCTACGGCTTTGAAAAAAAAAAGTATACACTTATAGAGTTTCTATGCTCACTTCTACCCAAACTTGGGTGTATATAATTTGAAGTGGCACTCTATTTGTATTTTATACAAACACAGTTTATACATGAAACAATGTTTATTGAATTCGTTGCACATATAATTGGCTTTTACAGCAATAAGCATACGTACACATGTACGGAATATAAATACAGCTTTCAAGAACAATATATTTTCTATACTCACGAACAGTAAGTCAAACCAGCAGTACTGCCATGTAAACTTCTGGCCCGCTAAGCACTAGCGCAGGATAACACCTTTTCAACCTTAACAACCTTCCCTTTTCATTAATGACGCTGCGTGGTATTTATACTAAGCGCGTATGCCGAAATTAGCATATCTAAAGCAGCTTCTTTAATTCACTCAAAAGTTCGATTCTTGTGAATCGAATCTTGTGTATACCTTACACTGGCCTCCCTCGAAAAAAAAATTAGGTAACTGAGGTCTGAACGGCTTCAGTTAACTAATTGAAAACGCGTGCTGGTCTGACTTTTTACATAATGGGTGGCAAAGCCAAAAAACCTTCCACACGTTGTGTGGGGGAAAAACGCCACTACCATTTTACAAAACTAACCACGAAGGATCCAGGTGACACCATCACACAGTGGATTTGCAGAGTTGCGGATACTGGGCTGGCCAACTGCGCCCTAAAAAACTTATTTTAGTTAAAATTGTCAACACAATTGCACAGCATGACATTTCTTGACTGTTTGTATCTGCTCTCCCCCAATTTATAATGCACATGTGTCATGATTTGTGAAGTTAGTACATTAGTGGTTAATTGGTATATTGTGCAGTATGTATTTTTTTCCTAGTCACTACATGTCCCCTTCAAAAATTTATGAAACAACAGTATGCCGTTTTTTTTTCCAGTGGCTCACCCCTTCCCCTCAAAATGTTTACACAGTATATACAATGGGGAACTTCAAACCAATTTGGTTCGGTTTTATTAAAGGGTGGGAGTTAGAATAAGAGAATTAATACAAGACTTGTTCCTCATGAATGCAGCAACTTCCTTGCACCAGTCTGTCCAATCCGTGGAACCTCTCTTGATGGTCGCAGTCCTAGTAAAGGGGTTCGTTGACCGTGTGGGCATCCTTCGTGCAGCAGTTCGTTGGTCCTGAGGCGCTGGTCCGGCTTGACGATGGACAGGAGGTCTCTTGGGAGGAAGATCTTGTTGGGCGGCAGAGATCTTTCGTTTCCTTTGCGTCTGCTTCCCCCGCTTGCATGGATGTTCGAACGGCTGAAAGTCAGGCGCCAACGATGGAGAAGTCATGGGAGTCTTTCTTTTAACTCCTGACCGGGGTTCCTGTGCAGGAGTGGAGCTGCTTCCCTCATGCAGGTTATCACCGGAATCGTGAGTAGGGGGAGGACGGTCTTCGCTGGTGACCCCCGAGGGTCCAGCATCTTGTGAACCTTGTGAACCTTGTTGCACTTGATTTGAAAACAGGGTATAGTCTGCACGGTTTATATACCTCTTAATCTGGTCTATATTTGCGGGAACTTGCTGTTGGCCTTCTTGTAAGGTAACCACTGGGCCTGCTACCTTTTTTATTTGGTACGGACCTTGAAATTTCGGGCAAAATTTCCCGACTATGCCTTTACTGGCGTTAGATAGTGAGTGGGTGGCTTTTAAAACCCATTGTCCAACTTCAAATTTCTCCTCCCTACGATTTTTATCGTAGTATATCTTCTGTTGCTTCCGCATCTGGTCATTAACTTGCTTGACCTCGCGAAGCATCTCCTGAATATCAGCTAGTTGAAATTGAGGCGCTTGCCCCGGTACGAAGAATAGACTGTCTAAAGGGGTGATAATCTTTCTGCCTAGAAAAACTTCGGCAGGTGTTTTGGCTGTCGAGTCGTGGACGGCCGAACGTAATGCAAACGCAAACTGCTGTATATGTTGATCCCATGTTTTATGATTGTTTTGTATAAATGCGCGTATCATTTTAACTACATTGCGATTTACCCGCTCCGCAATATTCGACTGTGGTTTATAAGTGACCATTTTTGCATGTTTTATTTGAAGCCTGCGACACAGGTCCGTGAAAACTTCGCTGACAAACTGAACACCGTTATCGCTAATAATTTTTACAGGGGCACCATATCGCAAAACATAATTATGTGTAAATGCATCAGCAACTGCTTTGGCTGAGGCTCTACGCAGGGGTATAATTTCGGTCCATTTTGAAAAATGGTCGACTATTACGAGTAAGAACCTGTATTTTCCACTTGCACTACGGGGATATGGGCCTAATAAATCTATCCCTACGATTTCATTAGGGAACGTGGCCACGATACTTTGTAAAAAACCCGCGGGGCGGTAATTTGTGTAGTTAGTACGCTGACAAGTGTCGCAGCTTTGAACGTCCTGGGTGACCCACTTCCTCATTTGGGGCCAGTAAACCACCTCATTAAGTCGAGAAAAAGTTTTTCGAATACCCATATGGCCGGCTGTAGGTAAATCGTGAAGAGTATGTAGAATGTGTGTTCTCATTGAACATGGAATGACGGGACGAATTTCACCATTCCGATTTGTGGATGATTTGTAAAAAAGGAGATCATCGACTAGTTCATAGTTCTGTGCTCTACCCTGTATAGCATGCAGATTAACTCCGGAAAATTGTTCGGGGTTTTCTAGGTATTTAACTATATCTCCGAATTCCAGGTCTTTACGAAGTTCTTCTTTTAACTGCGTTTTATTATCTAGCACAATAGAAGTGAGCATTTCACATTGAGTTATCGACTCCCCCTCTGGGTCTCTGCTTAAAGCATCCGCTACCAGATTTCCTTTCCCCGGACGATGCTCAATGATTAAGTTGTATTCCTGGATCTTTAATGCCCAGCGAATGACACGAGGCGTAAAATTTTTGCCCGAGTATAATCGGGTTAAAGCAGCATGGTCAGTTATAACCCGAACCGGCTGTTCTGAGAAATAACAGCGAAATTTTTTGAGTGCTACGACAATAGTCAAACATTCCCTTTCAGTGGTTGTATAGTTTCGTTCTGCGGAATTTAAAGTTCGCGATGTGAAAGCGATAGGTTGGTTTTCCTGCATTAGTACAGCGCCGATTCCGACATTAGAAGCATCCGTTTGCACTACGAATTGTAGCTTGAGATCTGGATGGCGTAGTACCGGAGCTTGGATCAATTTCTGCTTTAATGTTTGGAAGGCGTTCTGGGCTTCAGAACTCCACGTAAATTTAGTGCGTTTCTTTCGCAATTTGTAAAGCGGTTCGGCGACTTCCGAGAATGCAGGTATAAATGTGCGGTAATATGAGCAAAGACCAAGAAACGACGAAAGTTGTTTTCCCGTTTGTGGGATTTTAAACGCTTTTACAGCGTCGATTTTAGATGAATCCGTTTGAACGCCCTGACGCGTAATTTTGAATCCTAAATACGGTAGTTCTTTGCGGACGAACTGACACTTTTTTGTATTTATTGTTAAGCCAGCCTATTTTATCAGAGAGAGCACTTCCTGTAAAAGAGCTAAGTGCTCGATTAAAGTTTCCCCCGTAATAATTATGTCGTCGAGGTATACGGCAACGTTCTTTCCTAAAACAGGCCTTAGTACTATATCCATAAGTTTTTGGAATGTGCCAGGTGCCCCATTGAGTCCAAAGGGCATGCGACGAAACGCAAAAGTGCCTTTTTTTGTTATAAACGCCGTTTTTTTAACGTCTTCAGCCGCCATAGGTACTTGGAAAAACCCGGATGTTAAATCTAAAGTAGTCATGTATTTAAATGACTTTAAACTATGAAGAATATCCTCAATTATTGGCATAGGATATGTAGAGAATTTTGTTACTTTATTCAGCCCCCTGTAATCAACTGCAAATCTCCAGGCTTCGGGATCAGTAATAGGCAAGTTGCCTTTTTTTCGACATAACACAACCGGACTTGCCCACGGACTATCGACCGGCGAAATAATATTTTGGCGAAGCATTTTATCAATATGAATGTCTATAACATTCTGCTTGTTTGTATCGTACCTATATGGGCGGGCACGAATTGGGGGACTGTCTCCCGTATCAATTTTGTGAGTTGTAACGTGAGTAATACTTGGCTTGTCTGAAAATACCTCGGCAAATTTGTTTAAAGTAGTCTGTAAACGAACTTTTTCGTTTTCTTTTAAGTCCGTTTTCGACAAGTCAACCGGAACGGGCAGCACAGCTTCTTTGGACTGTTGGTGCATCTGCACCGAGATAGAATTCTGCTTGAAATTTAGTGCTACATTACACGAGTAGCAAAAATCAATCCCTAGGATAACCTCCAGTTGCATATTTCGCATTACATGAAAAACAAGGTCGTTTTTTTGGGATTGTATACTAATGTGTGTCAATAATGAGCCTAATATTTGACATTCTTCCCCTTGAGCTGAAAGTGTTCGTAATTTATTATGTGTGTTTAAGCGCTTCATGTCGTAATGCGATTTGAAGTACTTTTCTGACATGTACGACCTTTCGCTGCCGGTATCAAGTAAAGTTGTTATGGGAATTGAATCAATTTGCAAGTGCACATAAGGTAGTTGCACATTTTTTAATGTAAGCGCACTAATGTTACTATAACGTTGGGCTTTACTATCATGCCGTCCACGATGTCGATTTGAAACTCGCGAAAAATTTTGGCTGGGGTGTATAAAATCTCTCGTACCTGAATTAGGATAGGGGGTAGCGAAGAAATGCCTATTGTAATGTTTAGCTAAAGCTTGAAGGAGGGTAACCTTGCTTGTAATTGTTTGATTATCTAAAAAATCTTGAACACTTGGCTTCAAACGTTGAATAACTATTTTTAAGATTACCGCTTCCGTTACCCCTTCTAAATATTCCTCACACTTGGAAATCTTTTCGTAGCAAAATCTAATGCAGACTGACCTTCACGTTGCCTTAGCGAATAAATTTCCGCTTCAATTTCACTTTGATTAAAGGTCTTTGGAAAAATGCTAAGAAACTGTTGCTTGAATGACGAATAGTCAAAAATCAGATTACTGCTTTTCATACACGTGTACCACTGATATGCACTACCTCTTAAAGCGGCTAGAGCAATTTTAAGTTTATCCCCCTCTGGGGTGCATTGTTGCTGAAAGTAATGCTCAATTTTCTTTAGGAATTGGCTTGAGGGGCCGCCATTGAAGGTGGCTTCGAATGGCGCAAAATGCTGAACCATAATTACCCGAGGAAAATTTCCAGCAGGATTTTGTTCTACAACACTCATTTTTAAATAGTATATAAGTACTTACAACAATTTTATGAATATAAGTACACAGTACACAGTTTTTAATTTCAATTATGTTGTTCGTTACAAATGTAACGCTAACTACCAGGGTATATATATTTTTCGGGCGCCAGTATAGAGTTTCTATGCTCACTTCTACCCAAACTTGGGTGTATATAATTTGAAGTGGCACTCTATTTGTATTTTATACAAACACAGTTTATACATGAAACAATGTTTATTGAATTCGTTGCACATATAATTGGCTTTTACAGCAATAAGCATACGTACACATGTACGGAATATAAATACAGCTTTCAAGAACAATATATTTTCTATACTCACGAACAATAAGTCAAACCAGCAGTACTGCCATGTAAACTTCTGGCCCGCTAAGCACTAGCGCAGGATAACACCTTTTCAACCTTAACAACCTTCCCTTTTCATTAATGACGCTGCGTGGTATTTATACTAAGCGCGTATGCCGAAATTAGCATATCTAAAGCAGCTTCTTTAATTCACTCAAAAGTTCGATTCTTGTGAATCGAATCTTGTGTATACCTTACACTCTATCTGGCCAAAGTTATCCCGACGTCCAGTGGTACAGACTCGGAGAGTCCTGAGGCATATATTTATATCATGTTGGTCTTCCTTTTGCATCGATGACAGCCTGCACACGTCTGGGGAGACTTTCCACCAGTTTTTGATAGGTGTCCATAGGAATTGACTTCCAGACGTCCATCACAGTGGAAGTGAGTGCTGGCAGTGAGGTTGGTCGATTTGGCAGACTACATAATCTGCATTCTAATTCGTCCCAAAGGTGTTCAATGGGATGTAGACCAGGGGCCTGAGTAGGCCAATCCAGTTTTGAACACCCATTTCGTCAAACCATGCCTGTGCAAGTTTCGATATGTGAATGGAGAAGTTATTCTGCTGGCACAGAAATGGGCCTTCCCCGAAATATTGCCATAGAGTTGGGAGAACAGCATTGTCCAGAATGTCCACATGCATCTCAGAGTTCATGTTTCCAACCACAGAAAATTAGGCACCCAGGCCAAACCATGAAAAACACCTCATCACCATGATGCTGCCACCACCAAACTTAACAGTCTGCACAACACAGTCACGTAAGAAGCGCTCGCCGGGTATCCGCCAAACCCAGAAGCGTCCATCGGACTACCATATTGTAAAGCAAGATTCATCACTCCAAAGAACATTTTTCCACATGTCCACAGTCCAATGACGGGGAGCTCTGTACCATTGCAATCGACTCTTTGCATTCTGTGGAGTGATGTTCGGCTTGTGAGCGACTGAACGACTATGTAATCCCAGGTTTTTCGACTCTCAACGAACAGTCCTGCTGCTAGCACTAACTCCTGATGAATTGTGGAACTTCTGAGTGATTTCAATCAATGAGGACTTGCAGTTTTGTTTCACTACACTTTTCAGAGTTCTACGGCTGCGTTCACTAATTTTTTTCGGACTGCCACTTCGTTTTTCTGCAGTTTCATTGACTCGACGTTTCCACTTCACAATTACATCACTCACAGTGGATTTTGACTTCTATAGAATGTCCGAAATTTCACGAACTGATTTCCCACAAAAGTGGCATCCCACTCAAATTCTACGATCAAAGTCACTATGCTCCTTTGACTTACTCGTTGTTTCACAAACGCATAAATATGATCTGACAAACAACAACCAACACTATTATAGCTTTCGGTTACTCATCAAATTGCGTCACCTTCCAGATCCGCTTCTTTAGGGGGGTGTCCGGATACTTTTCGCGAGATAGTGTATTTTACCTTTAGATGAATCATTCTTGTAATGAAAATATTGCTAATCATAAAAAAATTGAGCTAATCATGTGTGCACAAATTATTTTCGACGTCCATCCATTTTCATTAAATTAAAGAATCTCTTGATCTCCCAATGAAAATTTTTTGGTAGGAGCAATTTTTTTAACTTAGAAAAGTGTTAACAAAAAGATAGAGAAAAAGTATAAGAAACAAATTGACTTATTAGTTTGGAAATCGTTGAATTGTAGATTTTTGGCTTATATTTACTTGCATATTAAAGATAAAAAAATTCTCCCTTTCTTTCTGCACTTGTTTTGGCAAATCTCGTGTGAATAAATATTCATATTTAAAAATTAATATGCTTTTGTTTTCCATTCGGGTAGAAAAAAACTATATTTGTAAAAAATAGCGTGATTTAAAAATGATTAACATATCAATAGCAATTTTTTAATTAAATAATTTAATATGATATAAATTTACTTCGAACTTTCCGCGACCTCTCCAATTATTTCAAGCCCCCCATGCTATAGCACTAGTGTTTGCACACTACTGCTATAGCATATGAAGTCCATTAAATTAAATCTACATTTTCCTATGTGTCATGCGAATTACTCAGTCAGTATAGATATTATGAAACGAACTGACTAAATTAAAATTATCTTTACATTAAGGTTCACAACTCTTCATCACAATTCGAGCACCTTCATGAAGTAGATTAATATTTACACATCCCTAAGATGTTACCCTCAGCAGGACGGTATTCCTCTTATAAGCTTGCTTACAACCTTTCTTGGACAAAGAAATCCCTTCAGATAACTGTCGGTTAAGCGGACTCAGAACCCTACCAATATCAAAATTTCGTAAAAATTTCAATTTTCAGATTTTTATCTTATCACACACTACATACTTTCAAATACATTCTGACAAAATTTCAGACTCATACTGCATATTGAACTACAGTTGCGGCTGATTTAACAAACATCTGTTATCATGTTGTCCCTTTAAATGCCACAACCACCTCCTTATTTACACAAGTCTCTCAGTCAATTTCTTGCTGCATTTCCCCTTGATTGACTCAATGTTTTTTAAAAATACGCAAAGAAGAGGAATCATTGCTGCATTCAGTTTGCCTGTATTTGTAACTGATTACACTATTTACTTATATGAATTGGAAGCAATCGTTTTGCTTGTTGCTTTTTTTGTATAAAATTTCTACTTTTTGTATTAATAACTGTCTTTTCAAGACAATGCTATATTTTATTTTGTATCTAAACGTGATACTTATTCCGTTTATTATTATAATTGATAAATATGCCTCGGAAAGTTAATAGATCTGCAAAAGCTTTACTTGTGAACAAAACACATTGGTGTGGTAAAAAACATCTTCAAAGAAATACATCTGCGTTAGTTCCAGGTAATACCAAGCGGCAAAATATTTCTATTTCGAATATATATGAAGCTGATTCCAATGAGGAGTATATTATTGTCAGTTAAAAAAACTACAGAATTTGATTGAAACTGTAAAGTGCTCAACATGTGAATAGATAACTTTAGTTCTGCAATATTGTGGTAAAGTTGGATTTTCAACTAAATTAAAAATGAGTTGTATCTTATGTTGATCCGTTGTATTCCGTCCTAACATTTCGTCTTTTTATACTCCTTGTTCCTCCCTTGTTCTCTCCCTTTTCTGAGAAGCTAATTTCATCTCTAAGAAGAAGAACCAATGAGAAGGCAGGATCAATAAACATAAAATATAAGATAGTAAAATCCAAAATGGAAATTAAATTATGATATAAGATTCTAAAAATAAATACCCTATTAAGATGTTATAATATCCAAGTATTGACAACGAGATTAACTCATAAAACGACCGATTTGTTTGATGTATTGATTTTCACTTATGAAAGTTTATTATAAATTATATGAAGTAATTTGGTACTTTTCCGTTATAAGCACTACGCTTGGCGCATTTTTAATCTTGGTTACGCACAGATACAACACATCGTATTGGTGAATGAAATAACTCAAAATAACTCCGGATGTTACTCAAACGTTGCTTGCTCATCTTTAGACAAATTCCATATTTTAAAATCCATTACGTAAAAATACGGTTCGATTTCCTGACGAATTCTAAATTCCTTACAAACTAAAGTAGGCGTATTTAATTACGGCATTCTATGAAGTCTGTTTATCTCCATTACCATGATAATAACCGTCCTCATATCGTCTCGTGATCCTCGAATCTCACGATTTGTATATTTTAATATTGTAATTTGACAATTATTAGTGTGATTATATAGCGTTACTTTTCTCTCGTTGCGGCGTCTTTTAAAAATGCACCTAATTGGTGTCAAAACGACTGTAGTGCTTATAACGGAAAAGTACCGTAATTCTAAAGCACTTGAAGTTTATTTAATGACAAAAAAAGAAATTCTAAAAATACAAAAAACAGCAAATAAAATAAGCAATATTAAAGATATATGCATGAAGAGAAATGATATCACATATTCCATTTAAAAACATAATTTACCATTTATTTTTATTCAAGAAAACTTAACTAATAGAACGGAATAGAAATAAAATGGAAAATTCCCACAGGAAATGCAATTTTCACTCTCGTCACTATCCGTTGATTTTTTTTTTTCATTCCTAACTATTACAGTTTATATAATCTTTTATCTACGCTGCTGCATTCTTTGAATAAATGCATTCAAAATAGTGTCATTTCATCTTTATGTTCGCTGTGTCGTAAAGACACAAAGCAAATACTATATCAAAAGTAATTGCTTTTTTCTTATTGCTATTTAAAACTAAAACGTCATATGCGAGTTAAACCATGTGAAGAGTTAATCAAAGCTTGTCTTTTGAAATTATTCATTTCTTTGCCATAAATTCCAGTAGTTTTCATTTCAAAATTGGAGTTTGTTCTCGAATTACCCTCCCACGGGAACGCATACTGTCATCTTGAGAAGAAAACTGGCGCCGCAGACATACTATTCCCGCCAAATAAGCTGCTTTATAAGCAAATTTAGCTTTATATAGCGCTCAGGAACTTGACATATAGGGAGTAACTCCTTTCCTGGCGAGTTGTTTTCGTAATAAAATGCAAAATATCTGTCAGTTTATCTGAATTCTTGAAGGCATTGCACCGATGAATTTTGTAAGTGAAATGCAGAGAGAAAGAAGTAACTCTATTGTTTTTTTTCAAAGAAGTCCATACAACGGAATGCAGAAAACTGCCTATTTGTCTGAAAAAATACTAATAAATAATCAAGACAGCCCTTTTATCTGAAAATAGTTTCTAAAGAAACGCTATATTTAGAGATACCTCGCCAACGATTGCTGGTAATAAACGAAATATATTTTTGAACTTTAAAGGAAATTAAAAACTGTAAATAATATAACATAAATATTGCTACGCTTAACATGAAAGTCATTCTCGGTAAAATATCACAAGGGTTTAAATATAGACAGTCAAAAATGGCTGAAATGAATGATATAGTTTCAGAGTTTGTAAAAGATTATAACTGTAAATTTTTTTATGAATTCTGTTAATGAATATTATTCATCTTTTCATGTTATTTTTTATGTTTTACATAGATTTAACTTTTACTTTATAGGTACAAATACAAGATATGTACTCTATAAAAGAATAAATTAGAAAAAAACAGTGAGAGAAGCTTAATAAATAGAGAGTTGCAAGATAAACCCATTTTAAAAGGATATTCTGAATATTTTTAGAAATCCACACAATCTGATTTAATGATGAATCACAATTAATCAAGTTTTGAGAATCCTGATCACTGAATAGTTTAGTGAATAGAGAACAGGAATAAATATCAACTTACCTTAATTACTGGATTGTTCCGGGGCACGTAAAATAGGTCGTGGCTGCAATGTCCTCCTAGTTCTCAAAATTACCTCTAGAGGTGCGGTGTCAAGTCTTCTGGTCTCCTCACATGACTCGGTTCAAAATTACGGGACAGGTCATTTAGCCAAGTCGGACGCCCCTTTCAGCCCAAAAGCCTATTAGGAACTGGTGAATGGAAACTCCAGCCAGGGAGCATTAGCAACAACAACAACAATACTGTATTACTGAAAAGTGAAAAGTGAAATACTAAGTAATTGTAAGAAAAGAACTGTACTAAAACCAATCAAATGAATTGAAATAAATGCAAAGTTTAAATGATATTTTACGTAAGAACTGCCAGGTTTATTTCACAAGCTAATTTATGCATGGAGCCAACGAGAAATATAAATATATGCATCTTATACGAACAGTTGACCATAGTCAACAGAATAATATTTAAAATTTTGCACTTGGCAGCAAACTAAGCTCTGTGGACTTAATATTTGGAAATTTACGAGATTTACACCTTTACAAAGGAATAATTACAAGACAAAAAGAACTTTTTATATACCATGTTTTTAAATTTTCTGTTGAATCTTATAAACTTAACAATTCTATGTATTAATAAATACTTTATAAAAATTTTTTTGATGAATTATCCCATCAACTTGAAAGAAAATGATCAAATGCGTAATAAAGAGATGCCAAATGCGTAATCAATTGCGTTTAACTTTTCCCGGCCCGGGCGATAGATGGCTGCACCATTCTACAAAACAAAATTATCTGAAAATGATTTCAATCTGCGTAAAGATGGCTAAAAGTATCAAAACAATGCATTGTCATCGTGTTCTGAGCTATTCTAAAAGTTTCAAATGTCTAGCTAGTCGGGAAGTTAGTTAAAAATCGATTGCAAGATTTGTATTGGACAAACACACACACAAACAAACAAACAAGAAAGCAAATTAATAAAAACATGGTAAAAATGGCAAGATTCAAAAGGTAATCCGGCTCCAGCTGTAGTTCTGATACGGCACGTGTTTACTACAGATGACAGGTCGCCGCAACAGCAACCCCCAGACTTCAGAATTGCCGGTCCGGACACCAGAGCCAGCACCTAGCCCCCCCCCCCCCCCCCGTGTCAGCTGGGCATTTCACTCCTCCATAATACACAGTCCCAATGCCCCTTGATACCGTCCACTCGCAGTCTTGCGATCAAAGCCAATCCTTGAGTCAGGAACGAAAAGTTAAACGCAAGTTAACTTCCAATTAACTTCATTTTCTTTCAAGTTGATGGGATAATTCATCAACAAATATTTTAAAAAGTATTTATTAATACATAGAATCGTCAAGTTTATATGATTCAACAGAAAATTTAAAAACATGGTATATAAAAAGCTCTTTTTATCTTGTAATTATTCCTATATGCCACCATTGGTACGAACTTTAAACTGCATCTACCACACTGCCAGATATATCATTCACCGCTTTATTTCAATTCAAAATTACAAACATATTTACATATGGAAATATCTTATTCCAATTTTCTAGATCCTTTTTGTAGAGACAGGTGAGTTAGGCTCGATAACGCCACCTATCGCAAGGTAAGTGGTAGTACGCAGAACGGCGGAGGTTATCGCAGCTCCGGTTGTGTCTAATTTGTTCTTAGAGAGTTCTTCGGAGGTATTGTAGACTCCGAGCGTGTTTGGTATGTTCTTCGGAACGTTTAGGTTATGTTATTATATTTTTTTCATGTAAATAGCATTTTTCAATTGGCAGTTGTCCTGTGTTCGTCCGTTCTGTGCTCTGTCTTGGAATAAACTATATATAGGTTTAAACAAGCTGGTTCTTGATTGGATTAACAGACACTTAACTCGGCAATCCTCACACTGTTATTTATTCAAATTTTTCTGACGAAAATACTATAGAAAAACAAAATTATTACAATTTTAGACTAAGAAGATATTTCTTAGTTTAAAATCTAGTTAATATAAATATTTATAAGAGTATTTAGAGTATTTTTCTAAAATTTCGTCAACTTCGAGTTCTATATTTGTAATATGTTTTTGGAGTTTTCTCCAAAACAGCGTTTGTATGTTTATCAGTAAAGAGTTATCGAATTTTTTTGACTTTATATGACAAATCATTTGCTGTCTTATGTCTTAAGAAAAAGGATCATGAGTACTGCTACATGTTGAAACTCACATGTAATCACATTTATTTCAAGTAAAGAAAGATTTTGAGAGATTTTTCTTCTATTGAACAGTATTTCCTATAAACATAACAAACATTTAAAAAAAATACGTGCTTTTTAAAAATTTCGTAATACGTTTTCAGCATGCTTATTAGTAGTAGCAAATGCTATTTGCAAAGGATAGAATTGAAACAAAATTTGGCTTATTGTGGCAATGGCTAGGATAGGCCGTATTGTCTCCCTAACCTTATTGAAAAGATTCACAACTTAATGCAACCCACTTGAAGACATACGGCAATTGGCTGAACGAATGCGTGTAGTCATACATACACGGGTCATACACGAATACATACATACGAGTCCGTACATACACAAGTAAAAAATTAATTCAGAAATCCATTTAGGGTCTCTGTAACCCTTTAGTACTAACTCCATATGGAGTTCGACTTGGTCACCAACCCATCCCTCGCTTAGCCTAGACAAGGTCCACTTTCCAGCCGGAACCACGTAGAGGTAGGGGCAACTAACGTCGAAAACAGTGCATCCTTCAACTACCACAAATGATACTAGTCTTTCAAGAGAGTCCTAGTTACTCCTGCCATTACTTGCACTAAAATGAAGTTCATCACAGCTGAACTTAGTGTTCTGCCCATATACCGGAATCCGACCTATTTGAAAAGATTCTACCTTTCCGATTTCTATAAATTCCTTGTGTGCCAACCAGAGAGAAAAACAATGAAACACAACTTGTTTTTCTGTACGTCAGAGAACCTTTTTAAAGATACTTTAATTGAACTTTGTACAATCAAGGTTCTATATTTTACCATATTTTTATTAACTTGCTTTATTGTTTGTGTGTTTGTTTGCGTGTGTGTTTGTCCAGTACAAATCTTGTAATCGATTTTTGACTAACTTCCCGACTAGCTAGACATTTGAAACTTTTAGAATAGCTCAGAACACGATGACAATGCATTTTTTTAATACTTTTATCCATCTTTAAGCATAATTAAATTAATTTTCAGTTATTTTCAGTTAATTTTGTTTTGTAGACTGGTGCAGCCATCTATTGGCCGGAACGGGAACGAAAAGTTAAACGCAATTTAACTTCCAATTAACTTCATTTTCTTTCAAGTTGATGGGATAATTCATCAAAAATTTTTTTAAATGTATTTATTAATACATAGAATTGTCAAGTTTATATGATTCAACAGAAAATTTAAAAACATGGTATATAAAAAGTTCTTTTTATCTTGTAATTATTTTAATTCTCTTTCAGAAGACACATCGTGACATCCACGCTAATGCACTGGTAATAAGTATTAAGATGTAAAGTAATGTACTAGTAGCAAAGGAGATATCAGAGGTCTACACACAGGGTGGTGCTGTGCCCATTCCTAATTTTGAAAAGTCTCTACAGATGCGACCAATTTAAGAAATATTGATAGCGATCGTTAAACAAGTCATTAGAGAATGTTTCAAAGCAAAATAATTACAGCCACAAACTGGGGACCAGATGCTTCTACACACTGGCTGACCGGAGGCCGCGGGAGTTTTCCCACGCCGAGGTTGAGGCGTCTAGAATAATCTGGAGTTTCCTGGAAGAGGGGATACATAAAGGGAAGAAAGAAGGAGGGAGGGGTGAGATAACTAGGGGACGCGCTTCCCATCTCTATGCTAGACTTTAGATTGAACTGAGTTATAACTCTCTCTCTGGTTTTCGACTGATGGTTTTTCTAATTTAAGATTGATAATGATCAATTGATAATGAAAATGTTGTATCACAGATGATGTAAATATATATGAATAAACAAGATATATGTATATGTAAGGAATAAACAAGATATATGTAAGGAAAGAGTAGTTTATGTGTCCATGGAAACCATAAACGAGCTACTTAACCACAAGGTCACGAGAGGAGACTTCGCTGCTAGCGCTACTGATGGGCATAATAATAATAATTATTATATTTATAATTATAATTATAATAACAACAATTTTTGTTTTTAGTTAGTTGTAACTGATAACCAAGAATCATAAAATGGTCCCAACTGCTTAAATATATCCTGAAAATAAAGTGGTTCTTAAATAGGTATTGACCACTGTAAGTGGCTCTCAAATTTTGGGGTACAAGCTGGATACTAATGTAACAGTGCGGCAATTCGTTTCTGCAGACGGTCATCACAGTGGTGGCAGACCAATCGGAAAAACATTAAATGACCGTTAAGATGTATATGATGAATGGTCATTGTGGAAGAACTCAATGTAGTTAATCATAAAGGATAATCATTAATGGGGAAAAAATGTATGACCATCATCCTAAGTCATATGGCACCAAAAGAATTTCTAGGATGCAGGAATGTGAGGAAATGTATTGAAAAATGAAAAAAATTCCTTATTATCCAGGAATGTTCAGTAGAACATCAATGTCCAGTTACGACATCCAGGTTCGAACCCGGTTCTAGAGGGTGGTCATCAACTAGTCCTTCTCGGTTAAATTTATAGTTGCTGTTGAAGCGACATTACAAAATAAGGCAATTTAAAATTCTTAAAACATATATTTTATTCACAGAGGTTATTAAGATTATGAATATTTAAACTTTGATTTATTTCTGTTTGTTTAAATATACATTATTATTAACGATACACAAATTTTAGAAAAGATTTTTTTTCCTAATAAGCTTTAAAGTATATATTTTCACTTAAAACATTTCTAAGCATATAAAATAAGGACGTGGGACGAAACAGGCAAATTTTTGAAGATTCTTTCATTAAAATGGATGGCGTCGTCAATGCATTTAGAAGTCTTATCAACACCTTTTGTGTATCTCAGCTTAAAACAATTGCGAACGTTATCTAAATAAAGACTACTTTAACAAAGATGTTATAATACAAAATAAATTCTCTTATTTTGATATTGAGTAATGCCTTTTAGATGAACCTTTTAACCGGCAGATAAAGATGCTCATTCTGCTTTAAATAATCAATCAAATATTGTCTTCTTTATTAGTGTCAATGGGAAGAGGGAAAGGAAACCTGATAGTGCCACATCTTAGGTAGCATGTCATTTTTTGAAAACCCTTTACGTCATTTTCTAATACGGAAATTTGATTAGAGAAATGAAAAACAAACTAATGACGCTCTTAAAACTTTTTTTTAACGTGGAGGCACTTGTCGCTAGACATTCGACTGTTTTGAAACATATAACTTTTGTTAAAAGCAATACGAAAGTTAAACGAAAAGTGTATTGAGTTTAATAAAATATTTTATTAAAATACCCGAATTTAAAGTTTCCTTCAATTTCTAGGAAGACGTGGTTTTCAAAAATTTTAAGCCGTTCTCAAAAAAAAATATTTTTTAATCCTTTAAAATGTTTGAAAACTGTGGAAAGATCAAGGATATCAACAATCTCTTATATCAATGCTGCAGTAGTAAAGGCACAGTAATGAAAAAATTAATCATCAATAACAATTTTTAAAAGAGTTATAGATGCTTGATTTAATAGATCGACTAAGAATGGGATAATAGAAATTTAGCAATCAACACCTGATTTACAATTGGAGGAAAGCTTTTATATTTAATAATGTAAGGGTTTCCCAGTCCTTACTGCCAGAAGTAAATGGTTCCTAGCTCTTTTTCGCCGGTTATCTAAATGTATGTTTGGTTTTTTTCGAGATTATAGTAACTATAATAATCAATACTATCACGACCTAATTTATTATTACCATGTTTTTATTAACTTGCTTTCTTGTTTGTTTGTGTGTGTGTTTGTCCCTTACAAATTTCGCAATTGATTTTTAACTAACTTCCCGACTAGCTAGACATTTGAAACTTTTAGAATAGCTCAGAACACGAAGACAATACATTTTTTAATACTGTTTGCCATCTTTAAGCAGAATTAAATTAATTTTCAGTTATTTTCAGTTAATTTTGTTTTGTAGACTGGTGCAGCCATCTATCGACCGGGACAGGAACGAAAAGTTAACCGCAAGTTAACTTCCAATTAACTTCATTTTCTTTCAAGTTGATGGGATAATTCATCAAAAAATATTTTAAAAGTATTTATTAATACATAGAATTGTCAAGTTTATATGATTCAACAGAAAATTTAAAAGAATGGTATATAAAAAGTTATTTTTATCTTGTAACTATTTACTTGTGGTTAACCCGTAAATGGTAACATCTGTCTGACTCACTCTACCAGTAACATCCGTCTATGAGACTAATTTGGGTTTCGAAGCTCATTACTTATGCAATTTTTCAATTTTAATTTAATATTAGCTCTGTATTAGAGGTATTATTGATTTATAGAAAATATTTACGCTTGGTTTTAATTTTAATATAACATTGATAATTTTTTTAGGCATATACGAAAAGGACATCTACCCCTAACTGGTATGAGAGTTTCATCTACACATGCGTGAGCTCCTATGGAGTGAAAATATGAGAGTATGAGAGTATGAAAGTATATGAGAGTATGGGAGTATGAGAGTATGAAAATATGAGAGTATGAATTCCCGGCGGTTCGAAATAAATATAGTAAATTTACGAAAAGTATATATAGTAAATATATAAGCAAATACAACTAAGGTGATGGAATAACTGAAGCATAGATCAAGTATGAAGGTTTCAAATCGATAATTACGCACCCTAGCAGGTAAAGTATGAACTACACTCGTCCGAGAGATGGATATTAATATTTACGGGTTAAAAAGGTTCAGCAATAATAAATTAATATGAAATTCAAATAACAAATGAAAATACGTAATTGACTATGTAGTTGCATTAAGGATGGGTGAAGTAAAACAAAGTATACAGCACTCGGCTTGCGATAGAGAGAAAAGTTTTATATGCATAAAAGAATGAGGGTCTTCTGTCTCCAATGTGCAAAATTTACGGTTTTTAACATCTTTCATGATACCTCAAATGTTTGTTTTGAAAATATAAACACGTTGAAAATTTTAGACTCTTTTTATCCCCAACTACTGACTAGGAGATGCCAAGTTCCAATAACAAAACAAAAAACGCTAGAATTTAATTTTAGAAGTTTATATCTAAATGGTTTAATAGTGTAAAAAAATAGCAAAGCTGCACCTGACATAATAACTGATCCTTAGATCTACCGCACTAAACATTTTCATAAAGTATCTCTCATGTCCCGCCCTAACTTTTGCTACCTAATTCACTCAGCACGCAGCTGAAAGACTCTCCTGACAGACTTCCATCTATTTCGATCCCTAGCATTATAAGTTTATTCAAAGTTAATCGGATGATAATTTAGTAAATCAAGCTTGACATCCACAGCTTTCAAGCTCGAGAAAGAACTTTTTATGCGGTTGATCTGTTTTCTCTTATAGTCTGCTTGTTTTGTGCTAACGTCAAACTTTCTAATTTAAAGCCATTTTTTCCGTGGTCCGAAAGAGACGACAGCAAGATTTTCGGAAAAAGAAAGTATTGGGGAAATACTTTACGAAATTAAACCATGTTTCTAATGGCTTGTAGGTATTTACTCTACCTACAAAGTAGGTATATTTTCTACCTCACTCTCTGGCTATGTATGATAGATACCGTATTTCTGAAGTAATGCAATTATTTTGAAGAATATTTACGTTTTTACGTAAGTGTTAAAAAGGTTAACGTACTCAGAATCCTTGTTTTACTGCCTATAGATAGATATTGTAACATTTTTATACCTTTTAAGGTTTTCTGTACCTCTTAAACCCTTTACTTTATTTATCGATTGCGATTATATTTTGCATTATATAATGCTCTTCTCATGGGCGAAAGTTCAATATACAGTCAAACCCCGTTATAGATAACCCGGTATATAACGAACTCACGGATATAACAAACGAAAATTTTGGTCCCGCCGTTTTCCTATTGTACGTAATTTAATTAGTAGTGTGTCATTTCATTGTAATCGGTTTTAATCGATTTAATTCATTAATGATAATTTTAAATAGATTTTATCATTTTTAATACATTATTATTGAATACAGATTGCAACTAAGGAGTTATACATTTTGTGAACTCTAACATTTTTCTTAACGGTTCGGATATAGCGAACCACCGGATAAAGCGAACAAAATCTTTGATCCCTTGAAGTTTGTTATAACGGGGTTCGACTGTACTTATAAAATCTTATAAGTCAGACATCTATGAAGGGTTTTTAATTTTATTTTTGTAATGTGGGGAACTGGTCCAGAGACATTTACCGAAACTCTGCGATTAATGGTTGGCTTCTTCTAGGAACACTATCTAGGTGAACCTAGATAGTTTCCTAGATAGAGCCGAGATAGTGACTAGGTGAGCCTAGACAGCTCTCGGTGCCACCAAAATTTAGACCTAATAACCCGTGGGGAAATATTTGGCGGTTCATACCCTCCATCCCATCTCTCCAAACCTCATAGAGGAACGTTTCGGATTTAAAATACTATGACCCTGCTTAGACATGAAAGCATTCAGTAACGCTTGTCAGGACTCAGACCGATCTGCCTCAGCACGAAATCCCAATCGTTTCCTAAGGTATATTGATTTAAGTCATGATAATTATCTATGAAAATGTACTTAAAACTATTTCCTTAAATTCTCTTTAAAAATGTTGGACTTTAAATGATGGATACCACCTGATGAAATAATACCGTATTGAAATTTTAATTTTTATTCCGTAACACGCCTTAAAAAGAGCTAATTTCTCACATTTTAATTTTGAATAATGCTCTTAGGAGGCACCTTATGACCGGCAGATAACGGCATATTCTTCACGGAACAATCTATCAAAAATTGCATTCTTTAACTTTGACGGGGAAGGAAACGAACAAAAGGAAATTCGATATTTTTCTATCCCCAAGTGACTCTGGGAATCACGTCTAAACGCTTTTGCGCCATTTCAATGCATTTATGTTTAGAGGAGCTGATGAAGATTAATGGTATCTGTAAAATTTGTCAACTTTGCTAATAGAAAAAAAGCAATTTAATGAAAAAAACTGTTTCATGGAAAATATAATTTGCGAGAGTAGAGAACGGTAGCGGCTTTCTCAGTAAGAGGGTTTTTCTCAGATTTTGTGTCCTAACAAAGGCTAGAAAATCCTTAATTTTGAAACTTGAATTTATAACTCTATGTTTTGATCGATGGGATGCATACATGTTTGGCATATAGTCTTATTAATATATATGATTTTGAATGATTTACTTAGAATTAAAAATATTTATGATCCCTTATGGTTAAAATATCATTAATTATTTTACTTTGACAACTTTCAATATGGAGGGTGTTTTAAAACTAGTACCTTAAACAGTATTACACACTGTTATTCCCTGAACTGAAACACGCCGTATGACTGTCTACAAACTTGAAAATCTTCCTTTTAAACAGTGTAACGTATCATGAAAAGTTGTGTTGCAATTTAATAATTAAATTATATCACCAATATATGATGCCTTGATATTTTAAGACATGCTTGGCTTTCCAGTTCTGTTCTCTCCCAGGTATAAATCTCCTTTTGAAAAACCTTGTATTATGAGAAAAAAAATTATAGAAATTTTAATTAGTTTCCGGAGCGACAGAAGAGCCCCTGCTTAGGTCTGCCCCCTGATAGAAGTTGCCCTTGGGTCATTCGTTCATTTTCGTCGCGAGTCTCTGTTGGGTACATTTTTATAGGAGTGTTCACAGAACGATCATGCCAAAGATGGTTCATTCTGGGCGAACCATCAATGTTTCCAAATAGGGGTCCTCACAGTAACATCGAAGCCTGTTTCTGAAAATAGGCGAAAACGTGGCAGTATGGGCTCTATGCAGAGCAGACTGTGTAAAGTTTAATAAACACTGTGGGAACAGTGTTTAATAAACGCTTGTGGAAACGCAGTTTAATAAACTCTTGTGGAAACAGAGAAAAAGGTGGTTAAATAATCTCCAACGAACTAAAATGGACTGTTATATACGTTATTAATGATTAATTAATTGATAATGATTAATAATAAATATTAATGGTTAATAATAAGTTTAAATAATTGTTTATTAATTATATTAAACATCCCTTTAATAAGCATTTGTCTTTTAAACCTAAGTATTATTGCCTAATTAGTATAAATATTAAATATATTTATTTTTAAGATAAAGCTGTTTAGCTTAAAAATTCAGTTATTCTTTTTTTCAGATCTCGTTCCAAAAGCTGCTGGACAGTTGTGGAAGCAACTGTTGGCGTCTCAAATTCCCCTTGACATTACCAAGAAGCGACTTTATGGCAAATTTTGGAATGATAATGAGCCATGGATATCTGCAGGCACATTTGAACAAATTACGACTAGAGGAAATTGTATTATATCCCTCTGGGTTTCAAATATATTTATTCCCGATCATTTCAATACCTGCGTAAAGTTATCAACAGTTACTGAGACAACATTCCCACCGAATTGTCTGCTAATACTTGCCTCTATTATTGGGTTTGTGGAGAGATGGAAAAGTGTCCATCCTCTGTCATAAGTAAAAAAAAATTATGGATAGGAAAGGGCTAAAAATTATTTGCGTTCAACATACAAAAATTTTTACTATCAAAATTTTTAATTACTGTGAAGGAGAATTTTTTTTTCTCTTTTAGTATAATTTTGTTAATATTTTCAGAGGTTGTATTCTTTAGAAATCACGAGGAGTGTTAATAGAAAATGAACGTTGCACTAGATTTACTGAATATACCTTTCTAGATACTTTGTATGTGTATTCTTTTAAAATAGACAAATCTTGAAAATTTTCTTCTCCAGGTTGATCGATAGTACGTGCATAGATAGTACAGCGCACCCAAAATATTTTTCCAGACAATTTAATCCTCTTAGAAGCATGTGGTTTGTGTTAATTTTAAAAGCTCTGAAGTTGTTTTTTTAAACCAAGAAAATGCATTTGAATTCACTAAAAAAAACTATAAGATAACTAGTAGGTAACCCGTCATTTTGACGTCATAATGGAAAAAGTATATGAAAGTTAAAAAATATCCCGAATTATCTAAAATATTGCATTTAATCGACACCTTGTAAAAGCAAACCCTTTCATTATTTTTTATTCATTTAGTTTTTCATGCGATTGGAGTAGCAGACTGCCATCCAACCCGTCATTTTGACGTCATAATACTAAAAATGACGTCATAATGGAAAACGTATATGAAAGTTAAAAACTTTTTTTACAGTTCACTTCGCGATTCATTCACATTCAAGTTTATTTACTTTCAGAATTCATCGCAAAAGTAAACAGATTTTTAAAAACTGTTAAATATACAGCTAAAAACATCCAATTTTTTTTAGTTCTGAATGTTTTATAGAAAAATAGGCTGAACAAATGTGATTTGATGGAGAAGATATTTGTTTTTAGGTAAGAAAAAATTTTGATCCACATCTGAAATTGAAATTAAGCCTATTTGGCGGTTTGTTTACTGAGGGCTTCAATTGAAAGATGAGTACAGCCCGGAAGTGTCATACAGAGACAACGGCTATTATATATAGGATTTGGTTCGAGCTTTTAAATATACTAGTTTATTATCAACTTAATTACATCATTGTCGTCAATGTATTATAAACGCCGTCGAGGCATTGCAACTTTACTTGGTTTATTGGAAATTCTGCCAACGTGATAACAATACATCTAAAGGCTATTTCATAAATAAGCATTTTTTAAAGAATTTTAGTTACTACAACCCGCCTAAAAGTGCATCACACTTTCTTCAGATAGAATCTTAATATTGGAATCTTAAGAAAACAGTTGTTAAAATAGCCATAAATAAATTCTAGTTTGGCAAGATACAGCTTTGATAATAGACAATAATTTACCTTAAATTGTTCTTATACAAGTTTCTGAATAATCAAACTTCATGGTTAATCTTTCATTGCATAATATAGAAATAAAGCGAAAACAAATTAAGAGTCAGAAAAACTTGTTTTTATTTAACCAATTTATTCTAATGTTATGTCATTTTCAATAATTTTCTAATGAAGTAATGTGAAGGAATTCCTCAATGTGTGAAAATTTCTTTTGTTTTCTTTTGTCATTTCTCTATTTACTTCTATCTTTTATCATGACGGGATGGACTAACAAAGAAAATTCCTAAAGTTATATTCCCCTATGGGGATGAAACTTCATAACGAACAGTTAAATACTCACCCTAAAATCTCTAAAAACTATTTGAAATAGTTTATAAAAATAAACAGTATCAATAGTCATTTTTGTTTAACTAAGGGGAAAATATCACTGAACAGGAGAGCAGTTAACGAGGAAAATATAATTGAAGGAATTGTAAAAAAAAGAAACATTGTTCAGTTGTTTTTTTATAAGTATGGTTAAAAAAATTAAATTACTAAAAAGTACTTTGAAAATTGATTTTTGATAGATTATGTGTCATTTATGGTTGAGAGAGAAACTCATTAGCTTGATTAACCTCGTAGTATTCTCATAATTAAAAAACCTTACTGTATCGGATGATTTTTTTATTTTCCTACTGTAAATTTTAAAAAAAATTGTGGGTTACTTTTATGTTTTTTCACAAAGATTTTTCTGTCTATGCATAGACAGAAGTAGATGTCCTGTTTATCCGTATAGGGAAGACTTTCTCAAAATATATTGTATTAAAAGTAAAAAATTAAGTTTTTTGTTATAGGGATCAAGAACGGTATTCACTATTACCGCTGTATTCATTTCAGCAGCAGAAAATGCTGATTCAGTATTCTATTTCTAGGAAACTTTCATAAAATGTCTTTTACAACAATCTGTTCTTGGTTGGGAAGTAACACTCTAAGGTATGGTTTCTTAACCTGTGATCCATGGACCCTTAAGGGGACTTGGTACCCTTATATTGATGAAAATATCGATTTTTCAATTTTTTGTTGAAAAAATACTTTGACACCTCTAGTATATTGGTACAATGTTTTGAGATGATCTGATGATTGTAAGTGTATCAAAAATACCTTGCATTATTTCGTCAGCCCTTTAAATGCCACTCCCATTTTAGTATTTACATTCCTTTTACTCTAAAATTTCCTCCCTAAATTCCAAATAACCCCGGGGATAACCCAGATAGTCACAGAATAAGAGTAGGGACCTCAATAAATGAAGTATTTCTTCCAAAAATTCTACCAGTATGTCAACTGCTTGCATCTAGCGAACTTCTGGAAATATGTGTACGTTGTGGAACTCAAAATACTGATGACAGTTTGCACAGTGTGATTTGGGCAAAGTTCCATACAGAAATATTTGCTAATAAACAACGTGTAAAACTCTGTAACAACAGCAGTTTTCGAATTTAATACGGGTACAATGCATACAATAAGAGAAGTACAAAAGACACTAGGAATGAATACAGGTCATTCCAAGAAAAATTTGGTGTTATATTGCATTCACGAAAATTTTTGTTTCGGAAAAGGCATAATAATGCAAAGTACCAACTTACCCGTAAATTATAAAAAATGCTATTCGTAAAAGAGAACAGCTATCCAGAAAGAGAGGCGGCGTTACATAATCAGCAGGATGTTTTTAAAATCGTCAAGTGTTATGACCGAGGTTTGTGGACTCTGTTGATGAACCATTGCAACTTAAATTTTAAAATTCTTAACGAAACTAATAATTTATGCTCTAAATCTTTATTACAAATGTCTTGTAATAATATTTATAAATATTTAAAAGCACTCTAAGAAAGATATTTAAATTGTTATTAACATTTTTCACCAGTTCTCTCATTATTTCTGTTTGGATAAGTTTTTAATAAAAGCCTCTAATTAAAAATAGATGTTCATCCATTCAAAGAAAATGGCTATAATTTTAAAGATATATAAGTAGCAACATAACGACATTAATATTACGAAAACTGGAATAGGTATATACAGTTTTTTCAGTGCTTAAATCTTTAAATGGATTTTTCTCGGTTTCCTGTTTTTGACGTTTTACTGTGTTTAAAACACGACTACGTCTTCAAATATATGTCAAATGACTCCATAATTTTTTTGTATGTTTAATATAATGTACTGAAGGAAACATGCAAATAACATGAAATTTACAACATGCATTAGCGGAGGTGAGATATGCAAATGATTAGAATTTCAGCGCAGACGCACATCACGCGCGCCTGTGGCGCCACTTCAAAGCGCTATTTAAGGCTTGGAGATTTTGACGATTTCAAGTTCGGCAATTGTGTTTTTCTTGTGGTTTTTCAAAAAAACGATCAATTATGCCTTGTCGAAAACAGCGATCATCTTTTGATCAAGTATCCGAGTTCGACAGAGGAAGGATAGTGGCCTACCGAGATTGTGGATTATCTTTCAGGGAAATCGGTAGTCGTGTTGGACGAAACCAAACAACTGTAATGCGGATATGTGATCGTTGGATGCAGGAGGGTACGACGGACCGGCGTGTTCGATCGCATCCACCTCAGCGCACCACTTCACGTGATGACAGGCATCTTGTGCGCATGGCAGTGACGGATCGCTCAGTCACATCACGAACCATAGCACAGCACATGCAGTCTGTAACGCATCATCCAGTGTCTGCGCGTACCATTCGACGCCGTTTACAGCAGAGTGGTCTGTCCGCAAGACGTCCATTGCTTTGTCTACCCTTGACGCAGAACCACAGACGTCTCCGCCGCCAATGGTGCGATGACAGAAGGATGTAGACGGCAGAATGGAATGAAATTGTCTTTACTGACGAGTCACGCTTCTGTCTGCAACACCACGATGGTCGCATTCGAGTCTGAAGACACCGTGAAGAGAGGATGCTGAACAGCTGCGTTATGCACCGCCACACTGGTCCTGCACAGGGTATTATGGTATGGGGCGGTATTAGATATCACTCTCGCACACCTCTAGTACGCATTGCCGGTACATTAAACAACCAGCGCTACATCTCCGAGGTGTTGCAACCAGTTGTCCTTCATTACCTTCAGGACTTGCCCACAGCCATATTTCAACAGGATAATGCGCGACCACACGTGGCACGCATTGTTCAACAGTTCTTCGTCAATCGCAGGATTGAATTGCTTCCCTGGCCGCCTCGCTCTCCGGATCTTTCACCGATAGAAAACATGTGGTCCATGGTTGCTCTACGATTGACCCAGATTCCACCCCCAGCTGCCACAGCAGATCAACTTTGGCAACGTGTGGAAGCTGCTTGGTCTGCTGTACCCCAAGAACTCATCCAAAGTCTCTTTGAATCAATGCCGAGGCTTGTGGCAGCGGTGATCACCAACAATGGCGGCTACTCTGGCTACTGATTTTGGCAGGAACCACACTTCACAGAATTCTATAAATTTAATCATTTGATATTTGGTCAACATGTTATCTACAAAATAAATTTTGTTGTGATATCTCTTGTCTTTCTTGGTGTTGCAATTTGGGTGGCTAGCAGTGTATATATATATATATATATATATATATATATATATATATATATATATATATATATATATATATATACTGAAGTGCCACTGAATTAGGGATAGCAAAGCCTATGCAAATTGTGTAGCGCTGCGCATCATGTATGCGCAAGTGAGGGAGCTGTGGTAACTGCATATATAGCGCAGTGGTTGTTCTGAATTAGTTGTTAAAATTGCCAGTATGGGTAAACTGCCTGATTTAGACGCCTTCGATCGCGGACAAATCGTAGGTGCGCGACGCATGGGCCATTCAATTTCCGAAATCGTCAGACAGCTAGGATTTTCAAGGTCGACAGTGACAAGAGTATACCAAGAATACATGGATGGTGGAAAAAAAACTAGCGATCGGGCAATCTGCAAAGGAGAATTAGCCTTGACAGTGCGTGGTGAGGCGTATTGTACGTAGCCAGCGAAGCCAAACATTAGCTCAAATTACCACCCAGTTTAATGACGATGCCAGTCGTACAGTCAGTAAACGGACCGTGCAACGCTCGTTTCACCGTATGGGTTTCGGGAGCCGTCGACTTACGAGAGTACCATTGCTCTATACTCGCCATCGGGCTGCACGTCTTGCCTGGCAAGAGAGCACAGAACTTGAGTGTAGAGGACTGGAAACGAGTAGCATGGAATGATGAGTCTCGATTCCGACTACTTAACGCCGAAGGAAGGCTGAGAATATGGCGTCAGGCTCATGAAGCCATGGATCCTGCATGCCTGGCTGGAACTGTACAAGGGCATGGTGGCTCAATCATGGTCTGGGGTGTTTTTACGGTGGCACAGTTTGGGATTTTTGGTGCGTGTACCAACCTCCCTCAATGCAATTCGGTACGTAGAGTTGCTGGGTGATCACCTCCATCCGTTTATGCTGTTCTGTTAACCGCACGGTAATGGAGTTTTCCAGCAAGACAACTGTACCTCTCACAAGTCCCGGTTGGTACTGGCTGGTTGGATGAGCATTCCTCTGACTTCTCTGTCATGAATTGGCCACCTAGAAACCCAGACTTAAATCCTATTGAGCATCTTTGGGATGTTTTGGAACAAGGCGTGAAAGGCCATCACACAGCACCAAAGAACCTTACTGATTTATGACAGCTTTAGCCAATATTTGGCAAGCCATTCCCGTGGTACGTTTCCAGAAACTTGTTGAATCTATGCCTCGTCGTGTGGCAGCCGTTATCAAGGCCAGAGGAGGCCCAACTCGTTACTAGGTAGGTATCCCTAATTCAGTGGCACTTCAGTGTATATATATATATATATTTATACATATATATATACAGATGGTTATCAAAATAATGGAAATGCCTGTCAATATTAGTGGAGTTTACAAATGTGCTTCGTATTCCTTAAAAAAAAGGCTGGCTATCGGTATTTTTTTATATAATATAGTGTATGTATTATTCTACTGTCAGGTAGCAGTAATGAAATGATGGTTTCCAGAATCGGATGCATTCTGGAATAATATTACTCTATCTGGAGAAGGCTTTTGACCGAGTTTGGCACAGTGCTCTCATTTACAAACTTATTAAGCTTAAAATGCCAGCCTCAATTATCCACTTAATACACTCCTACCTTCTCGGCAGATCTTTTAAAGTCCGCCATGCACTATGATATTCTAGTCTGTGCGAAATCAATGCACGAGTCCCTGAGGGCTCTGAGTTAGCACCTATCCATTTCAATATTTTTATTAATGACATTCCTCACTCTCCATTCCCTACACTAGCCATGTTTGTGGATGACATGGCAATACTAGCTAAGCATCATAATGTTAAATACATCCACAAATTCCTACAGAGACATATTGGAATAATTGATCGATGGTTTGAACGGTGGAGGCTCAAGTTAAGTCCTTTAAAAACAAAAGCTATTTTTTTCAGTCACAATAGAATTCCACCTCCTCCGGTCACAGTATGCGATCACCTAGTTCACTTTGAGAGAGAGGGTAAATACCTGCGAATTTACCTCGATAGTCGACTGACGTGAAAGAAAAATATAGAACATAACATTCGAAAATTTTTTAAAGCCCGTAAGGATATCGCCCACCTCCTGTACCAGAATCAAATGGGTTTATATAACAAACTACTCTTCTATAAAACCGTACTGCGTCCCATCCTGTTGTACGCCGTTCCTGTCTGGGGCTCAGCGGCTGACACCCATATCCAGCGATTGCAGATAATTCAAAATAAAACACTCCGCGGTAATAGGAAGGCGCCATGGTACCTTAATAACGTACTTATTCATAGGGATCTAAGAATCCAACCCATTCG
The DNA here is from genome assembly GCA_907164885.2 of Dolomedes plantarius. Taxonomy (NCBI): domain Eukaryota; kingdom Metazoa; phylum Arthropoda; class Arachnida; order Araneae; family Dolomedidae; genus Dolomedes; species Dolomedes plantarius. Next base: position 196,357,305 of record OU015490.1, on the reverse strand, counting down.
GCAACACATTAAAGATCTCGCATCTAACTTCTACCATAGACTGTATTCGATAACGAAGAAATAGCTAACCTCCCCGACTACGACCCAATGGAATGATTTAGGCGTCCTAAGGCCATTTTGATTATTCCCCCTGGTCTTCTTCCCCTTTCATAACTTTCCCTCCAACATCTTCTAAATTTTAAATTATATTTGCCGTCGCTTCTGGTTCTAACCTGTGTGTTTTTGATGGATCGACCTCAAGACTATCCTTACTGATTATTGCATAATCGTCTGCTACCGTAATTTTAAAAAAAAATTTAACCTGCCACATTAAATAGTTGTCAATTTATATTTATTTATTTATTTATTTTTTGCTATTATTAGTATTATTTATATTTATTTATTTATTTATTATTATTATTATTAGTAGTAGTAGTAGTAGTAGTATTACATTTTGTCTTTTTATCTACTTTTTTTTTAACTTTCAATTTAACAATTTTCTTTTAACCCTGAAAACGAAAATATAGCCACAAAAAATTATCCATACCGAGGATATGGAGCCCTGCTCTCTGGTGCCTCGTTAATGTACCATGTCTATGTCTAGTAATGAAGCTAAGGGAATCGTGCTTTTCGGGGAAACAGCGTAAAATGTCAAACCTTGCAGACCTTGCAAAAAGGGAAAATTATTGGAGCGCGTTTAAATTGGAGTATCTGTTACTACAACCCCCAGGATAATAGGTGTTCTTCGAGCTATGGTATCGAAAGTCATGATAGCATACAGAGTGCACCAAAAACATCCTTTGCCAAACAGAATAGTGGACGAAAGTAGAGCTGAGAGAAAGAGACGGCCGAGGTATTGAAGCGGATTGTGACATGAAGAAAGAAAACAACTGCAGCCAAAATCACCGAAGAGCTAATCTGCATCTACATGTTCCGGTATCAACCATTAGAGGTAGAAGGGAATTTCACAAACAGAGGATTTACGGAAGAGTAGCTATTCCCAAACCACTTGTAATAGATGTCAATGCAAAATATCGTCCACAATGGTGCCACGAGCGCAAATCCTGGTCGAGTAATATGTCGAGAAACGGAATTTGGTCCGACGAATCATTGTTCACATTTTTCCTCGCAACAGGATGTGCGTATGTCTGGAGAACACCTACACAAGCTAATATTCTGGCTGTCTCATGTCAATTGTCAATCATGGAGGTAGATCTACAAGGATTTGGGATGGCATCTCATGGTTTTCTTCCGGCCCTATTGTAACCCTAAAAGGGAGATTGAATGGGAAGGACTATGTCGAAATTTTAGCTCACTTGTCCATCCTATGGTGCAAACATCATTTCTTTGTATTGGTTGAAAGCAATATAATGGTTTGAAGAACATGAAAAAGAAGTCAAATATCTTATCTTGCCCTGTACAATCCCCCCGACTACATATCATCCAACCACTGTGATCTCTATAAGCGGATATGAAGTGATATCGATATGATAATAAAAATGATAAGAAATAAATGATAATATATTATATGAATATGGGGATGGAACGTGATAACTGGAGATAATCAAATTAGATTTTCACACCATAAAAGTATAGAGGTTAAAATCTTCATTGCGTTGTGTATTTTAAATTCGTAAGATATAGTCAAAAATTCATGAGTACTTAACTACTATTGAGAAGTATAACATATGTAGACACAGTCTCTTTACCGTGATCTTGGTAGCATGTGGAGTGGACGAAACACATCAGCTATAACCACGAGGCACCGGCTACGCGGGAAAGATGGAGCCAGGCCTAACACGTTGAATCTGGTCCACGAGTTGATGCATAGAAAATGGACGATGAAGATGAAAGCTGGACCTCTGAAAGTGACACACACCTAGAAGCAGCTCGGTGATGAAGATGATGGTTCCAAAGGTCTGGCTAACTCAGGAATATTGCTGGATGATGCGCTTAATGAAGTATCGACACAGAAAGAAGAATGGCAACGTTTTTTTCTAATTATCGTTTATTCATCGAAGACATCTTGACGAGAATATGGGTACAGAAATATATGGGCTAAAGCCAGCCAGTATCACAAAAAAATGTCCGAAGACAAAAATTCGGGGAGACACGCTCCAAAATTCCAAAACGCATTCATTGCGCTAACAATCGTACTCCCTTTTTTTTTTGGAGGGGAAGCAAACCTTTTGAACCCAAAACCTGTTCACACAAGCCTAGGTTAAAGTGCTTACTCTGATAAAGAGATCCCATCTCCTTTTAGACTAAACAACAAAATAATGTCTGTAGAAGGGGATAAATATTGAATAATAGCTGTATCAAAGAACTAAATTAAAAGAGAAATTAATTAAACTGCGATTATATTGTTATTATCTTTAGGAAACATCGGCGTATGAATACATGTAAGCTATTGCACACGTGGGAAGTAGTTATTTTTGCAGTTAAGTTGAGAAATCGAATCGCGATTCGAAATTCGAATGAGGTAATCGATTCTATTATTGGAAAATGTAAATATATTTAGCTATTGTAGATATTAACAGTATAATCGCTTTAAGCATACAATATGTATCTGGAAAATAGTTATATTTTAAATTAATATTAATACAGCTAGCAATTAATTGTTTAAAGATGAAATTAATTAAGTTAAGTTAATAGCGGTTATCATTAAGTCTTTAAATTTTTGAGTAATTAATTTTACATAGTGGCATTATGCCACAGGATAGAGCTAGGTATCGATATCCACCAGAGCATCTCTACAGGAACTAACTTGATTTTTCCTTGAAGAATGGTATAATATATTCTTAACCACTATTCATGACTTGTATAATTCAATTCCAAGGTGAATCATGTGATATTACATAACAAAGGTGATCCTGCGCCGTATTAATAAAGCTTTTCATGATGTTTCTTAGTGTTTCCATCATTTTGATAACCATCTATATATATATATATATATATATATATATATATATATATATATATAAGATACGATATTGTTAAATGAGGTGTCAAACGGCCTTACAATAATGATGAGAGCATAGTTTGTCATAAACATAGCACAGTTTGCCAACATTTTCTTACTTCTTTTTCCTATTTTTTGTTAGAATTTTCCTAAATTAAAAAAAAAAATAATTTGCTACTACCAAAAACATTTCCTTGGAGATTCAGTGTTTTATTATTTAAACAAAGTGAGTGGTGGTCGAAAAAAATTTGCGCACCAAGGCTCTAAGGTGAAGTATGTGTTAAATTTTAAGGTAAAGATCAGATGCTCATACTAACTGTACTCGCTAGTTACCAGAAGCAGAAACAAACTACATTGCCACGTTTTTAAATGTGATTCCTTTTTCCTTAAATTACATCGAAATCACTGATTCTGTATTTTTCTGGTAATATACTGTTCCGTTTCCTGGGTTTGATAGGAGTGAATAAAATACTCTTCAGAAAGTTCACACAAGATAAAATTTATTATTTTGTAAATTTTTCAGGCTCATACACAAATTTAACAGAACACATCACAATTGTCTTCTTTACAGCAGAAAACTCTAAAAACAGGATAACAGAGTCTTCAATACAATACACGCCTAACGTGCTTTCAATGCATTCAATTCTTAGCAGAAAATAATACTGAGTTCTAATGCCAATGTCAGGTGTATTTATAGACTTCCAAAGCTTCCCTCTATCGGTCAACCAACTAGATATAACTGTAACATTACAGAAAGGCCTAGAAGGTTGGCGACCATTTGGCACCATATCGCCAAATTTGGCGACCAAAATAATTCACCAAATCCATAGCCAATTTGGCGATAACTCTCATATTTGGCGAGATTACCATAGACTCGCAAAATTCGTAACAATACTCTTGCATGGTTGATGGTTTTGACTCATATTTTATGTCAATTTAAAGAATGCAGAAAACAACTCTTCTCTTCTTAGATACCTGAAAATAATTGGGTGTTACACAAACATTAAAGCTTCCAATAAAGAAAGAAAATGAGATTATAAAAACACTGCACTAAGAAAAAGGGACTGAAATGAGACCTTAAAAAGCAATTTAAAATTATATTTAAGATATGCATATATCTTATGCATGCGTATTTACTTACATCCTCCATTTACATTAAGGGGGGAACCTGTCACATTCAATATTTAAGAATATTAGAACAGACATCTCAGAGAAGTCCAATTCCTTGATTTTCTCTCATTCAAAATGCACCGTAGTCAGGAAGTGAAAACAGCTAATTTCTGACATTTTAATTAGGAATCACGCTTAGTAGATGTTCCATCTTTTCGGAAGATTGATGATGCATTTTCTTAAGAATGACCTATCGAATATTTCATTCTTTAATGTGTCTACGAAGGCAACGGAATAAAAGTAAATTACACATTTTTTTTCCGTTCAAGGGATGACTCAATAAATAACATTTCCCGTCGTTTCAATATGAATTTGTTTAGGAGAGAAGATGAAGATTAATGGAACCGTTAAGATTGCCATTTTTACTAATGGAGGTAAAGAGCATTGAATAAAAAGCCTTTAGCGATGAAAATGTAATTTTTTTAAAACGGAGGAAAAACGCTAGAAGTTTCCAGGAATCGTTTTTTTACAAAATATGGTTCTTACGGAGATAAACAAAATTTTAAATGCTTGCATAAAGAGGTCTAGGTTTAGAAGATACCACGAAGTTCTTTTATGTAATAAGGTCTTATTTAACTCATTAAAATTATTTGTTTTCAATTAATAATTCCTCATTCCCTGGAGAAATATTAAATCTTCACCGGTAAAGATCTAAAGAAAATTGAAAGTTTTTTTTATAAAGAAGTATCATTCAAAGAGGGATATTTTATATATATCGACATCACTTTAGAATATATAAAGGACGACCAACCTGAAGTTAAAAGTTTTAGTGGACTGAGGATGCGGTTCAGATAGTGAAATTTGCTGATATAAGATCGATGTTTTTTAAATGTTTTGTATTGAATTTGTGTTACTTTCTACTGATTCAAAGATTAGCCTACCTTCTAAGTATTATCAATTAAGGTATCTACTATACTGAAATACCAATTATCCGCTTACGGATAATCGGGAGCTCGCAGAAATACAGCTGAAAATAGATAAAGTGTGCCCAAATGTATGCGAGAATGGATCATAAATGAGAAAATGTTAGGTACTTTTTTCCGACAGTAATAATTGAAAATATAAAAGTATTCAATACAAATTTCTATCACGTACAGTTTGTAATAATGTAACATAAGTAAATCTGAGAGTTATTTTTGAAAGTATACCCGCAAAAGGTAATGTTTCTTTTCTTAAATGCTAAATAGGGTTGAAGTCACTTAATCAGTTGTTTGTGGACTAATACAGAGTACTGAAGTAAAAAGTATCTTTCAAACAATCAATTCTGAATCAAATTTTTCTCTGTTTCGTATAACATAGGCTAAATTTCGTTTGAATACAGTTCGGGTGTTTTAATTGAGATCGCTTTATACTGCAAAATTTGTACAGTGTTACTAATACCACGCATCTAATAAGATCATATCGACACTGTCTATGAAATATTTACTGTCAAATGCATTCATATTGCTGGAACAAACATTATACAATTGTATATTGCAGAAAAAGAGTGGGTGTTGCATAATATTATAGTCATATAATGCTTTAAAAATGCTTGACTATTACAAATTTACAATTTATTTTAGTTCATTTTATTCCCTAACCATTTACACACCTTTTACAGTATATTCTTTTAATTAGAGTTAAGCTATTAAGGGTTTTTGTGATAGTGTACGACACACAGAAGCATTTAAAATTACCACACATTTTCTAATAAAATTGTTTATGAAAAATTTGTTAGAGCTCTAGCATTAACTTTAATTTGTAATTTAATGCAATGAAAGACTTTAAATTTCTCTCATTTTTTCAATGTTGCTCTTCAAAAATCCTTCTTTGGCAAAACGTTTTCTCAACACTTCGCGGAATTTTCAACTGGGCATGTTTCTTAGGTAAATAGCGAAATTATGGTAACGAGGTAATATAAAAATAGCAACAATTGCAACTTAAAAGCATAATGCTTTTTCAACCCAGCAGTAAACGTTGTGAAAGCGCGATCCACGTGTGAATAGAGCGCCCATAGTCCGGTTGATTAATTCGTTGAGAATCTGAGACTTTGACTCATCTGAATGAATACCACGAGTAAGAATAGTTAATTTGGGAGGAATTTAGATACTAGAAATTAGGATTAGTTTAAATGTTGGTTTCCAGTTAAGCATCCACAACATGTACGAACTGTTAGTCGAATTTCTAGGATATTAAGTTATGTTGTTTAGGTAGGTAAGTTAGTGTATTTAGTTAGTTAAGCTAGTTAAGTTTTTCTTTAGTTCCATACTGAAGTAGTAGTTGACATCTCAATTTTTCTTTCGTTCTGTTAGACTGAATAGCTTAAAGTTTTACTCTTACTTACTACCCATCTCATTTCGTGACTTTAAATTTACCGCAAAGCCTTCCTTTGCTCTTCCCCCTTTTCAATAGAGTATTCATCAAAAGTGCAATTCCTATGACAGATAATGTCATCCTCTCTTAAACAATCCATCAAAACTTACCTAAGAGTCAAGAAGACGGAGGCAAACAAAGCAAAATCAATACTTTCCTGCGTTTAAACAGCTTATTGAATCATGATTAAACACTTTCCTGCATTGATTTGTTTGGGGAAGTGATAAAGATTGATTAAGGCTATGAAAATTGTCAGCGTCATGAATTTTGCCTACGCGAAAAGACGAGGGAAGATCCCTGAAATAATTTAACTTATTTTTTTAACCTTCTATTAGAGTCGACAACAAATGCTGTCCTATGGCACCGTAACATAGAAGGAGTAAATTATTCATTCATGGTAAAAATATTTTAGCATAAAATTTTGAATTGCAGACTAATAAAAATCGGAATTAAGTTTTGTGTCTTATACAAAATTCAGAAGACGTGTCAGTTAATTGAAATCAAAAGGAAAAATATTGAAATTTATCACAGAGCATTTTCACCCGATGGATGGTGGTGTTAAATTGCTATCCCATACAGTAAAATACATTATTTTTGACAAATGTTTCCAAAGAAAATAATTGTTGAAAATTTTAATATTTATGTAATACCCTCCAAATAATTCTATTTCATCGAGATGGTGAACCAGCTTAAATTAAGCTAATTTAAAACACACGAACAAAAGTCTTTAAATATTGAGTAAATCTCGTGTAAAGGATTTTTAATTGTTATTTTAAACTATTTCGAAAATGAATTAAATAAAGACTCAAAGTCATGACTGACATCAAGCTAATCTTTAAAAAATCCCAAAATGTCCTCTGCTTTACCACGAAACTTATTTTATCTCAGAGCTATCTGTTTACCTGTTTAGAGAAAAATAAAAAAAGAACTGGTGATGATTCCCGTTGTGGGTCTACGTATCTATAAACTATCTGTAGCATTTCCGTATCTTCCCCATGAATTTTTTTCGCTGTTACTACAACGGGCTTATACAAAAGCTATCAATTAGTAATCAATTCAATAATCTTCATCAGAAAGTCACTAGTGAAAATTCTTTTTCAGCAGACCCACTAAATGTCGTTGCTATCGCTTTCGTGGAGATGATGCCAAAATACATGGAAAGAAGAAACATGCAAGGAAACTTTCTATGATTCATCAAGATAGAGGAACCGGGATGGTAAGGGATATGATAATCGAGACTCCATAGGTGAATTTATGAGTTTCAGACCTATTGGATTTATATAAGGCAAAGAATTTAACGTTACTGTCCCTGCGTGTTTCAACTAATTCCTTTTCATTCGACAACCCTTCTAAATTTCAAGATCCATATGTTAGTAGTTTTAAGGGGGCACACTACCTTTAAAACTTCAAAAAATCAATTTTTGGTTTTTGCTATATTCTGATTTTTGGAACATTTCTGAACAATATGGAAAATAACCACATAAAAAAATTCGCATTATTTCTCGATTTATGAGAGTTTATGTAAAGCTCACTCTATTGCCATGGCCATGTATTTTCCAACTTTAACTTCAGTTTTCTCAAATATGTTAATTTTTGGATTACGCGTACTGTTACTCCCAAACTATGTGTGTTAGACACACAAAATTTTTATCAGATTTGTATTTTTGTATTTTAAGCTTCTTTACTTACTAAAACCAAAAAATTAAAAATAAATTTGTAAAAAAAAAAATTACACTTGAAAATGTTTTAAAAAATTGCTAAATTTTTAATTTTTTAAAAAATTTTATGTAAATTTCCAAATTTAAACTATATTTTTGTGTATATTTTTTACTTTTACATTAAACCTGAGTATATTATTAATTTAATTTGACCAAAAAATAGTTTCTGTATGCATATTTCTTAATTTTATGATGCGCGAAACATCTAATTTTTTCCCCTTTTTAGTAACGTGTACATTTAAAAATAAAATCCAAAAATTATTTATGGATTTACAAGTTCTATTTGTGTATAAAATATAACTGAAGAATTGCAATTTTGATATAAAACAAAAAGTTATATATATATATATATATATATCAATATTATTGGAGTTTTAGTAGCTCGAATTTGATCATGTTTACGGTCATTTCAGTGTAGTCAAAGGTAGTGTGCCCCTTTAATTCTAAATAGTTCGTGATCAAAATATTATGAAAAATATCATAAATTTAATAAAAAGTAATTATTTTTAGACATTTTAGGGCTTCGGAATTTTTAAATTAAAAAGTACGCTTAACCCTCTCAGGGGCAACAATATTCACCGTTTGCACGGTGCAGATATTTTCCCCGATTTTTTTAACCTAAAGAATATTGGAAAAATTTTCCAATTAAAGGTTGCAAAATATTTTTACTTCTTTAAACTTATAACAGATCGCAGTACTAACCATTTTTCTGCTCATTTAACTGGAATACATTGCATGCAAGCGAAAAAAGACTAGATATAGACGTTTGCATTGGGCAAACGGCGCCCCTCAAAGGGTTAAATGACATTTAGAGATTTTCTATAAAGTATGCGTAATCCAATGATGTTTACTCCAAAAACTACAAAACAAAAGGAAGTAATTCGAAAAAATATTATGCACTGCATATTGGTAAGTCCTTTCAATTTAATTATCTTTACTAAACTGCAGAAAAAAATTGGAAGTACTTTTAATTCTGAAAAGTCCGTCTTCAAAATATTTCAGAAAACTCGTAAAATCAATGCAAAAATCATGTTCCATGAACTCTAGAGCCTTAAAATATAATATGCTTATAAAGGAAAATATATTGGTATCCTTAATGTAATACTAAGATAATGATATTTTCTCTATATTTGAAGTAATCAAAAATAATCTGTAAAAGGACTGACTATTAATAATTTCTGTTCATCCAAAATCCTTTATAAACTCAAAGAAAAAGGTTGTAGTAGAAGTTTTATTCTTAAATCACATGTTGAAAATATAACGAAAAACTCATAAATTCAATAAAATTAACAATTTCTTGAGGAGAGCTTTGAAGAATTTCGGGATCACTGTAAAAAAGAGGACCGATTGAATAAATTACAAAAACAAATTATTGTCAGTATTTGGCGTAGAAATTGGATAATAAACGTTTCACTCTACCCGACTGTGCAAACTGACATTTCCAATAAATTACTCCAAAACCGGAGAATAAATATTTCTGTTTCAGTGTACAAATCTAAAAGAAAGTTTTTATTGTATCCGGAGAATAGATAATAGCCAACTGCTCGGCATTGGCAAGCAACAACAGCTGTTTTTATTGCACTTGAAAGTAAAATGAGACGAAAATTAGCATGCATGTTATTAATAAATTCAATAGTAACAAATTGTAAGTATATCACTCTCTTTGACATGAAATTTTTAATGTTTTTTCGTTGAAGCTATAGTTTTACATTTCGATTTCTCACTCCAAATTTTTTGAAAACATATCATTTCGCCACTCCAATTGATTTCAAAACACTAGTGAATTTCATTTAATATTTTAATCACTTATTAATGTGCCGAATACAGTCTAGAAAACCTAATGAAATTTGATTTTAAGTTACGATAAATTAATGTGCTGAAGAAAACTTAATTTTTATTTATAGAAGAACTACAACACAATATGAGAATTATTTACGTAAGTAGAAACGACGGGTAAGGTGTGACGTGATGCATGCTCATCTCTTTGAGGGTAAAATATAGGTTGATAGCAGTCGAATGAGGATTTATGAGGAATACCTGATATGATGAGGTGCTGGTATTCGGTGCAGGGGGTCATTCCCACAGGTTCGAATCCCACTGATGATTTTGATATTCGTAGTCATTTGATGTCGGCTCCTTAATATAGACCCCGATGTGAATAACTATTGTGAAGCTGAACAGACACGTAGAGATCTGAAAAAAAATTCAAGTAGTCTCTTCTAACGAAACGACCGCGGGTTATTAAAGTAGGATTACTTATCGTTGCTTATATATATATATATATATATATATATATATATATATATATATATATATATATATATATATAGTTACAAAGTTCATCAGCAGATGGCGCTGTTAACTGGTAGAACTATAAAACAATGTTTTCAAAATAACCATCGTTTGCAGCAACAACGTGGTGCAGTCTGGGGTCAAAATTCGCAGGCGCCCATGAAAACATTTCAGTTTGAATGTTCTGACAAGCAGCAGAGATGTATTGGTCCAGTTCATCTACATTTTGTGGATTGTGACGATAACCCTGGTCTTTCAAGTACCCCCAAAGAAAAAATTCGCATGGCGTCAAATCTGGGGAATAGGGAGGCCAATCAATGCCACTTTGCATATGCTTCTTGCATTGAAAACATTGTTTTATTGTTTTCCCAGTCAGAAGCGCCATCTGTTGACGAACTTAGTAACTAATTTTGAAAATTGGGGAGAATAAATTCCCTGGTTACCTAAGCAGAATGCAGAAAACCGTACATTTCTATCCCCTTCAGTTTTTCTTTAATTGATTTTTCCAATTGTCGGTCATTTTTGGGACACCCGGTATATATATATATATATATATATATATATATATATATATATATATATGTGTGTGTGTGTGTGTGTGTGTGTGTGCCAGCCAGCCAAAATTTTGACACATTTTGGTACTTTTCTGTTTAACTTTTTACTGCTTGCCCAAGCGATACAGACTGGGTTTGGTGCACTGCCAAAATTATAACTCGCGACGAAGGACATCTGGAATTTTGCTTTCCGGAGGAAAGCCGTTATGGAGGAATGTAATCCTACGTTAAAAAAAATTTATGTAAAATATTTATACTAAATTATGACGAATGGCTAGGGCGTTAGCATTCGGTCTACAGTCTGTGGGTTCGAGTTCCACTATTGGCATGTTCGTAGCCGTTGGTAATCGACCTTAAACTATATATCCAGGACTAATTAGCCGTTTTGCATGCAAAGGTTGACCATGGCAATCTCAACAAATTATCAAACCAACAGGCGAACCAAAAACTTTTTATCACTATTGAAAGCTCAAAGCGCATCTGTTTGGATGAGCAGTGTTTTTTTCTGCTGTGTATTAACCCTATTGGATTCGTTCATCTTAATGTTAACCTATAGGGAAAGTGTGTCCAAGGATTGCCGACATAGATATAAAGTTTTTTTTTTATTTTACTCTTTTATAAAGAAATAAATTTTATACCTTGTGTAATTTTTCATTTTTTAAAAATTTGCAAATAATATTTCAAAATTTAGATTATTCGGGGGAAAAAATCTGGCATAGTGTGTTTCAAATGCTCATAATTTCCTTTAGTAGACGAAATTTATGTTGTTACATATGGCTTTATTCCGGAAATCAATCCATACAGATCAGACAGCTCACATCATTACAAAGGATCAGGAATCAAAACAAAGTAAAACAACGATATAAAGTAGAAACAACATAAACTAGAAAAATATACATAATTAAAAATATCAGTCAGAAAGAGAGTTCATACCGGTCCTTGCATTTCAATACAATTTGTTGATGTCTCCGTTTCTCTGGGAGATTCTGTCGAGTCCATGGCCAGTTGTTAGGTGATCCTAATTTATAACGCCTGCCCTGGAGATAAGACAAACGTTGGTAGGAAATATACCTATTTTCAGACGAAATTTATAAAATGAATCCAGTTGCAAGTTGCAGAAAAGTTCAGGGTATCTAAATATACCATTTATATTTGATTATCAGCACTTATGTAGCTGTAAATAGTAGACACATTTTCTCCATAGGTTAACATTGAGGTGGGCGAAATCAATAGAGTTAGTACACGGCAGTCTTAAACAAAATCAGGTATATCCTATTCTTCTGAATTCTTGCACAACTATATTGTGTAAGCTTCAGGATTTTACCTTAAATTTAAGAATGTATTTTTATCAATCTGTCCTTCTGTGTTTCTGTAAGTCTAAACGTCCTTCCTATCTAAAATTACGATTTTAAAATTTCTAAAGACTACAAATTACTTTTGGGCTGTCTCCCTCCAAAAATTAAAATTTAAATTCACATCCTAGGACCAAGCAAGTTTCTGTTTTCACTTTAAATTGTCCCAGTCTTTGTTTAAAATGCGTTTCTATATGTGTTATGTTTCCATTATATGCAGGCAAAATGTATGGAGGGTAATGATTAATAGCATTTAATAAGTAAATTTTATTTTGTCCATTTTAACAAAGTGCATGAAAAAAATGAAGTGACAGGTGAATTAAAACGTTTTTGAAGTAATGCTTTTATGTCATGTTATTTTCTCATACTTCATCACAAAAAGAATCATCTGCATTCTTAAAGAACTATTTTTATAAAAAAGCAAACACCTCATATTTTTTCGCCTCTTTCACATAACAAAATATTGCCTTTTTATTCTCTTTAACCTGTCAGGTTATGCTGTTTTAACCAAAATAATATTTCAAAACTGGCATTTATCGAAGAAATAAAAAGTATAAGAAAAAAAAAACCTGCACTTTTTTGCTTTTTGATTTTCCCAGACAACTGCGATTAAACATTTATTTTTATTCCTGCCCTTGTTTGCAGATTTCAGAAAGATTGATATTCTCGCTGAAATCTGTCATCACGTTTTTAAATTTTTCTTCTGAGAGAAGAATGTTGGTGTATGATAGATATTTTAAATAAAATAATTCTGTTTGTAAATAATAAAGGATGATTTTTCACGTCACATTTTCCCTTTAGTTTGTATCTACGTAAATAATTCTCGTCATGTCTTGTAGTTCCTCTGTAAATAAAAATCTAGGTTTCTTAAGCAAATTCATTTATCGTAACTTAAAAAAAAAGGACGAGTAATACTCCCAATAATTTTTTTACTGCATTGGGCTATTTAATACATGAATGAGGCAAAAAACCATATAACATTTTTTAAATAACATAATTCTGTTTGTAAATAATACAGGAATATTTTTCACGTCCCACTTTACTCGTGGTTTTTATGTACGTAAATTATTCTCGTCATGGCTTGTAGTTCCTTTGTAATAAAAATCTAGGTTTCTTCAGCAAATTAATTAATCGTAACTTAAAAACAAAGTACGAGTAATACTCCCAGATAATTTTTTTGCTGTATTGGGCTAGTTAATAAGAGAAAGAGACATAAAATCAGATAACATTATTTAAAAACATAATTATGTTTGCAAATAATACAGGAATATTTTTCACGTTACACTTTACCCGAGGTTTTTACGTCCATGAATAATTCTCATTATGTCTTGTAGTTTCTCTATGAATAAAAATCTAGGTTTATTAAGTACATTAATTTATCGTAACTTAAAAACAAAGTACGAGTAATACTCCCAGTTAGAATATTTGACTGTATTGGGCTAGCTAATAAGTGAGTGAGATATAAAATCAGATAACATTTTTAAATAATATAATTCTGCTCATAAATAATTCAGGAATATTTTTCATATTACTCTTTCCTCGTGGTTTCTATGTACGTAAATGATTTTCATTATGTATTGTATTCCTCTATGAATAAAAATAAAGGTTTCTTTATCAAATTAATTTATCGTAACTTAAAAACAAAGTAAGAGTAATACTCATGGTTAATTTTTTTTACTGTATTGGGCTATTAAATAAATGAGTCAGATATAAAATCAGAGTGAAAACATTTGGAGAGGAGAAGTGATATGTTGGTCGATGATAGATATTTTAAATAATATAATTCTGTTTGTAAATAATAAAGGAATAGTTTTCATGTCTACTCTTACCCGCGATTTCTATGTACATAAATAAATTTCATTATGTTTAGAAGTTCCTCTATAAATTGAAATCTAGGTATCTTTGGTAGGTATATGTATCGTACTGATACAGGCTTAAAACAAAATACGAGAAGTTCTCCCAATTAAAACTAAATACGAGTAACTCTCCCAATTAAAACAAAATACGAGTAATTCTCCCAATTAAAACAAAATACGAGTAATTCCCCTATATCTAGTCTATATTGTGCTAATTAACAAGTATGTGAGTGAGGTATTTTATCAGATATACTAGAGTTTCCAAAACATTTGGAGTGATAAACTGAAATGTATAACCTTAGCCTCAATGGAAAAAGATGAAGAATTTCATGGCAAGGAGAGTGATACACTTATTATATGTTACTATTCAATTTATTAATATCGCACATGTTGATTTTTGTCTCACTTTACTTTCAAGTACAATAAAAACAGCTGTTTTTGCCAGCGAATGCCGATCACTTGGCTATTATCTATTCACTGGATACAATAAAAACATTCTTTTAGATTTGTACACTCAAAGAGAGTTATTTACGCCCTGGTTTTGCTTAACTAGGAGTTATAAATTTTTTTGTCACTATGCGTTATTTCCAAAGCACATAATATTGTAATAAATTCAATGCGAATGTAGCTATGCAATTATTTTCCTAAAAAGAGGGGAAAAGTAAAATTATTACTAAAATGTTTAAAGGCCTAATTATAAGTACAGAGTGCATTTTTATTTGAGGGAAAGCATCTCTAGTTTTATTTTTTTTTTTTTTTGACGTTGTAGAATAGTCATTGATATATGTTCCGAGCGCAAAGTTTAGGTTTGCCGATTGGCAACGGTAGAAAAACGAAGAATAATAAAAAGGGATTTTTCCCTCCGCTTACAGATCTCTTTTGAGAATAGAACTAGATGGGATTTCCCCACCTTTGACCATGATAACCGTTGGAATTATAGATTTCAATTTATATTTTTATTAGTGTAATGTTCGTGTACGTAAAATAAAGTTTAGTTTTGTGTTTACGAACTTGGATTTCTTTGAACTCTCGACAAATGGATTAGAAATAGAACAATATACTAGCTTTGCTCGTTGATTAAAAACAATCATGCTTTTTATTCTATATGCAATGAAAGGCTAATTTACTTTTCCTTTATTTTTCCTTTAGATATTGGATGAAATCACTGTCTTTGCAGTTTAGGGTTCAGTTTGAGGGACTCTTAATATATATTTATTTTTACTAGAGAGAAATCTTGTTTTATTTTAAAAAGAATATAATGGATTTTCAGTGTGTTTCAAAGCGTTAATCCTTTAAATTTAATATTCAGTATGATAAAGACTTAACCTTTAGATTACGGGGCCATTTTTTCGATTCCTTATTTAGAACGGGAAATTTATTATGAATATATATATATATATATATATATATATTATAATATAATTCTGTTTGTAAATAATAAAGGAATAGTTTTCATGTCTACTCTTACCCGCGATTTCTATGTACATAAATAAATTTCATTATGTTTAGAAGTTCCTCTATAAATTGAAATCTAGGTATCTTTGGTAGGTATATGTATCGTACTGATACAGGCTTAAAACAAAATACGAGTAATTCTCCCAATGAAAACTAAATACGAGTAACTCTCCCAATTAAAACAAAATACGAGTAATTCTCCCAATTAAAACAAAATACGAGTAATTCCCCCAAATCTAGTCCATATTGTGCTAAATAACAAGTATGTGAGTGAGGTATTTTATCAGAAATACTAGAGTTTCCAAAACATTTGGAGTGTATATATATATATATATATATATATACAGTCGAACCTCCATATATCGAAGTAGCACATTGCAGGAAAAAAATTCGATATATAGAAATTTCGATAAATAGAATTGAAATTAGTTTTATCATAATTCTCCTAAAACATTCAAATTAAAGATAATTTTCGTATACAAAACTCCATTTCTAATTTATATACGAATCACATTAAATGAAAGTTAATAACTAAAATTGAACTAATATGAAAGATTTATTGAGTACTACATACCTTTAAAAAAACAATAATCCGGAGAGTGGTTACAATGATCACAGTTACATTCTTTAAAGAAACTACGAATATCTTGCTGAACAGCCAGTTTTGCCGAAATTTCATCTAAGAAATGTTCGTTTTTATTCAGTACACTAAAAACTTTATCAGGGACATTTTCCGCGAATTGAAGTCCACGACGTATTGTTTCAAATGCCAAAAATTGGGAGATTTTATTCTAAAGTGGAATAAAATCTCTCAATATTTCTTGAAAAATAATTTCGATGTATAGAAAATTTCCATATGGGGAAGTTCGATATATGGAAGTTCGACTATATATATATATATATATATATTTCTTCATTCTCGGGCCCGTATTCTTGGGATGCATGCTATCCCACCCCGTAAGGAAATGGTTATGTTGCATTCTAGTTGCCAAAGCGAAAAATAAACTGTTCTCATTCCAAACACAGCAGGAATGATTTTTACACTACCACAGATAAAAATTATAAAGTTTGTTCATTTTGTACGTCCGATTTTCTGGTGACTGACAAAGTGCTCTTAGTCACCAGTAAAAATATAAAGAATTCCTCTTTTGTTGTTTTTTTCGTCTCCAGCATGCATGTCCTCAGTAAGTTTCGGAGCACATAATCAATTTTATGTCTTCAAGGTACTCTGGAGATGTTCATATTCCCAACATTTAGATATGTATTCTCTGAAGTATTCAGTATTATACAATATCTATCCATTTACCCTAGGTATAGATGATGAATACAAATTACTCCTTTTATCCTAGACATCATAGAACAACGAAATCTCTCCCTTAAAATTAGGTGCAAAAGATCAATGAAAACTCTAATTTTATTTTTGGCATAGACTTTATTCTATACACAAAAGTATTATATACATATTTGGTAGTTTACTTGATACTTAATAACCTTTAGTTATTTATTCGTTGAAATTTTCAGTATTATATCATATCTATCCATTTACCCTAGGTATAGATGATGAAGAAAAATTTTTCATTTTAACTTAGAATTCAAAAAACTATGAAATCACTCCCTTAAAGTTAGGTGCAAAAGATCAATGAAATCGCTAATTTTATTTTAGACATAGTCTTTATTCTATACACAAAAGGATTCTATAAATATTTGGTAGTTGACTTCATACTCAACATCCTTTAGTTATTTATTCTCTTACATTTTCAGTATTATATAATATATATCGATTTACCCTAGATATAGATGACAAAAACAAATTTCTCCTTTTATCCTAGACATGAAAGAACTACCAAATCTCTCCCGTAAAATTAGGTGCAAAAGATCAATGAAATCTCTAATTTTATTTTAGGCATAGACTTTATTCTAGACACAAAAGAATTGTATAAATATTTGGTAGTTTGCTTGATACTTAATAACCTTCAATTATTTATTCGCTGAAATTTTCAGTATTATATAATATCTGCCCAGTTACCCTAAGTAATGATGCTGAAAAAAATTTATCCTTTTATCCTAGACATCAAAGAATTCCCTTAATCTCTCCCTTAAAATTCCGTGCAAAAGATCAATGAAAGCTCTATTTTAGTCATAGACTTCATTCTATACACAAAAGGGTTATATAAATATTTGGTAGTTCACTTGATACTTAATAACCTTTAGTTATTTATTCGCTGAAATTTCAGTATTATATAATATCCATCCATTTACCTTAGGTATAGATGAATTTCTCCATTTATCCTAGAAATCAAAGAACTCCGAAATCTCTGCTTTAAAATTAGGTGCAAAAGATCAATGAAATCTCTATTTTTTTTTAGGCTTAGACTTTACTCTATACACAAAAGGATTATATATATATATTTCGTAGTTTAGTTTATACTTAACAGCCTTTAGTTATTTATTCGTTGAATTTTTCAGTATTATATAATATTTATCTATTTACCCTAGGTATAGATGATGAAGGAAAGTTTCTCCTTTTATCTTAGACATCAAAGAACTACAAAATCTCTCCCTTAAAATTGGGTGCAAAAGATGAATGAAATCTCTAATTTTATTTTAGGCATAGACTTTATTCTATAGACAAAAGGATTATATAAATATTTAATAGTGTACTTGATAATTAACAACCTTTAGTTATTTATTCGCTGACATTTTCAGTATTATGTAATATCTATCCATTTACCCTAGGTATAGATGATGAAGAATAATTTCTCCTTTTATCCCTGACACCAAAGGACTATGAAATCTGCCCCTTAAAATTAGGGGCAAGAGATCAAGAAAATCTCTATTTTTATTTTAGTCATAGACTTTATTCTATACACAAAAGGATTATATAAATATTTAAAAGTGTACTTGATACTTAACAACCTTTAGTTATGTATTCGCTGAAATGTTCAGTATTATGTGATATCTATCCATTTACCCTAGGTATAGATGATGAAGAATAATTTCTCCTTTTATCCCGGACAACGAAGGACCACGAAATCTGTTCCTTACAATTAGGTGCAAGAGATCAAGAAAATCTATAATTTTATTTTAGTCATAGACTTTATTCTATACACAAAAGAATTATATAGATATTTGGTAGTTTACTTGATACTTAACAACCTTTAGTTATTTATTCGCTGAAATTTTCAGTATTATGTAATATCTATCCATTTACCCTAGGTATAGATGATGAAGAATAATTTCTCCTTTTATCCTAGACATCAAAGATCTACGGAATCTCTCCCTGAAAATTAGGTGCAAAAGATCAATGAAATCTCTAATTTCATTTTAGGAATAGACTTTATTCTATACACAAAAGGATTATATAAATATTTGGTAGTTTACTGGATACTTAATTCTTCAGTCGGTGGAACATCAGCCGTCTAGCTTGCCCGATCCGTCGTACTTTTCGAAGAAGAGCAATTTATTATCCAAATTAAACCCGCTAAACAAATCTCCCTCAAAATACTTGATCTGCATAAACGACATAACATCAACGTCTTCATAAATAAAGTAAAAGCATCACACATTAATTTTCTTCCCAGAAAAATGATTTCATTTATCTCCATCCACCCACTCGGAAATCAGGCGAACTTCCCCCAAGGAACTCTCCCCGTCAGTTTCTGGTGATTTCGCTATTTATATCAATTACTCCGTCGAGGGGGGTGCCAAAACATAATTTTTCTTCGCATTCCGACTTGGAGCCATAATGGGAAGCTTTAAAGAGACGCTCTAAGACAATCACTCGCGTCAAATTACTTTGAAATCACTAAAAGTTGAATGCAAATTGCTATAAGCAGTCTCTCAAAAAATAAAAGCATTCATTTCTTAAAACTATTGTCTCATACAATACATCAGATAGCAATTGCGATGTTTTGCAAAAGAGCATATTTTGAAATTTCTCATCTTGCAAAATATTTTTGTATATGTAATAGTATGCATAAATAAGTAATTTTGTTGCATCCACCAGTTGAAAATAATTTCCATATCGAAAGCAATGCACAAGATTAGAATTTAAATGATTCATTTCTCTCAAGCTATTACGAGTGGTTAAAATATGACTAGTGTTAACCTTTAGCCTACGGGGCACATTTTTTCGATTCCCTCCTTAGAACGGGAAATTTCATACCCCCTTTGTAAGGACGGCCATTAAGGGGGGTTATATATATATATATATATATATATATATATATATATATATATATATATACACTGCTGGCCACCCAAATTGCAACACCAAGAAAGAAAAGAGATATCACAACAAAATTTATTTTGTAGATAACATGTTGACCAAGTATCAAATGATTAAATTTATAGACTTCTGTGAAGTGTGGTTCCTGCCAAAATCAGTAGCCAGAGTAGCCGCCATTGTTGGAGATCACCGCTGCCACACGCCTCGGCATTGATTCAAAGAGACTTTGGATGAGTTCTTGGGGTACAGCAGACCAAGCAGCTTCCACACGTTGCCAAAGTTGATCTGCTGTGGCAGCTGGGGTTGGAATCTGGGTCAATCGTAGAGCAACCATGGACCACATGTTTTCTATCGGCGAAAGATCCGGAGAGCGAGGCGGCCAGGGAAGCAATTCAATCTGTCGATTGACGAAGAACCGTTGGACAATGCGTGCCACGTGTGGTCGGGCATTATCCTGTTGAAATATGGCTGTGGGCAAGCCCTGAAGGTAAGGAAGCACAAGTGGCTCCAACACCTCGGAGATGTAGCGCTGGCTGTTTAAAGTACCGGCAATGCGTACTAGATGTGTGCGAGAGTGATATCCAATACCGCCCCATACCATAATACCCGGTGCAGGCCCAGTGTGGCGGTGCATAACGCAGCTGTTCAGCATCCTCTCTTCACGGTGTCTCCAGACTCGAATGCGACCATCGTGGTGTTGCAGACAGAAGCGTGACTCGTCAGTAAAGACAGTTTCATTCCATTCTGCCGTCCACATCCTTCTGTCATCGCACCATTGGCGACGGAGACGTCTGTGGTTCTGCGTCAAGGGTAGACAAAGCAATGGACGTCTTGCGGACAGACCAGTCTGCTGTAAACGGCGTCGAATGGTACGCGCAGACACTGGATGATGCGTTACAGACTGCATGTGCAGTGCTATGGTTCGTGATGTGACTGAGCGATCCGTCACTGCCATGCTCACAATTTGCCTGTCATCACGTGAAGTGGTGCGCTGAGGTGGATGCGATCGTACACGCCGGTCCGTCGTACCCTCCTGCATCCAACGATCACATATCCGCGTTACAGTTATTTGGTTTCGTCCAACACGACTATCGATTTCCCTGAAAGATAATATACAATCTCGGTAGACCACTATCCTTCCTCTGTCGAACTCGGATACTTGATCAAAAGATGATCGCTGTTTTCGACGAGTCATAATTGATCGTTTTTTTTAAACCACAAGAAAAACACAATTGCCGAACTTGAAATTGTCGAAATCTTCAATCCTTAAATAGCGCTTTGAAGTGGCGCCACAGGCGCGCGTGATGTGCGTCTGCGCTGAAATTCTAATCATTTGCATATCTCACCTCCGCTAATGAATGTTGTAAATTTCATGTTATTTGCATGTTTCCTTCAGGGTGTTGCATTTACAGTGGCCAGCAGTGTATATATATATATATATATATATATATATTATATATACACTCAAGAGCCAAAACATTATGACCACCTGTCAATAACGAGTTAGCCCACCTTTGGCGCGCAACACAGCTTCAACCCGCCTTGGCATGGATGCCACAAGTCCTTGGTAGATGGCCGGAGGCAGATTGTACCAGATGTTTAAGCAACTGTCACGCAAATCCGAGATATTGCGAATTGGTGGTATTTGAACTCCGAGCTGCCGTCCCATGACATCCCAAATGTGTTCTATCGGATTGAAATCCGGTGAGTTAGGCGGCCAGGACATTAACTGGAATTCAGCATCATGTTCCTGGAACCAACCCAACACAATTTCAGCCTTGTGACAAGGGGCGTTTTCCTGTTGGAACATTCCATTTCCAGCTGGAAAAACAGAGGCCATGTAAGGGTGCAACTGGTCCGCAATGATGTTCAGATACCCTGCAGCATTCATGGTCTGCTCTACTACAACCACGGGTCCCAGAGACGCCCAAGAGAATGTCCCCCAAAGCATAATACCGCCACCACCGGCCTGTGTATGACCTACTGTACATTGAGGGAGCAACAGTTCGCCTGGAAGACGGCGTATCCTGACACGGCCATCGGCGTGATGAATGACAAACCGTGATTCATCTGACCAGGCAACTCTCTCCCACTGATCCATGGACCAGTCGCGATGTTCCCGGGCCCAGCGCAGGCGCAGTTGGCGACAACGCTTGGTCAGCAAAGGCACACGAGTGGGACGTTTGCTGCGTAACCCCATATCCAACAGTGTCCGCTGAACAGTGTGCTGCGATACTATTCTACTTGGCCCTGCATTGTATTGGGCTGTCAGCTGAGCCACTGTCTGGCTCCGGTTTTGCTTTACCATGCGAGACAGTCTCCGACGACCTTTTTCTTTGATAGTGTGTGGACGTCCAACACCATGTCGTCTACTGCTGGTTTCACCGTCATTCATCCACTTTGCATAAGTACTAACAACTGTAGGTCGCGAACAACTCACGAGTCGTGCAGTTTCGGAAATACTTGTTCCGAGCCTTCGAGCCATTACAATCTGCCCTCTATCAAAGTCGCTTAGATCCGCAGCCTTTCCCATCACACACAGAAGTGAAAGAATTATTCTTCAGACTCTCCAGCAGCTGTTAAATACCACTTCCACCTGATCACGTGCCTTCCACGTCATCCAGGCGAATTCATTGCAAAATGTAGGGGTGGTCATAATGTTTTGGCTCTTGAGTGTATATTCATTCTTGGGCCAGCATTATTGGGATACATGCTATCCTACCCGTAAGGAAAAGGTTAAAGACAACCATATTGTCAAAATTAGAAGTTTTGGTGGTAATAAGAAACCAGAAATGTATTGATCTGTAAGGTATTAATTAACTTGCATAGAGCAAGACTCGTTTATGCTATTTTTCATCCATGAAAAATACCTTCCAAAGCATTTCTCAAACTCACTATCTTCAGCACCGGAAGCTGATTCAAATCACTAAAATCCCGTACCATGTCTTTAATCAACATAATTTCCTTCAACATGTAAGTCAATGGGCTCCATATCTTCGTTCTCCATATCTTTGTGTTTCCAGTGGGAACCATTGTAAGGACCCTGACTCTCGCAAAATTGTGTTCCCTCTGATCAAAAGTGAGCTCTGCCCTTGGAAGACTCTATTCCTCTAACATCAAAATCAAGGCTATATTTAAAACACTGGATTATAGTGCAATCTGGTTTATCAAAGATACATACATGGTTGTGAGAAGCTATGATGAGTATCACTCGATAGCGTATTATGTTTAATTTATCATGCATGGTTTTAATGTTGTACTTCTCTGACAATTTGTTCAAGAAACAAAAGATTTCTTGCAAGTTTCGGGTTCTGTAACCAGTAGATTCAGCAGCATCATTTAATCCCTATGATATAATTGATAAAATAAAGAAAGCATGACACAATTTCTGATTATACACCGGACGGTACAGACATAATAGATTTGTCGTGTACAACTAATGGCCAGTGCATTCATCTGAAATAGAAACTAGTTGATATCCGTCAAACCATGACGGCTAGATAGTAAATAAATGTACTAATACACAAAGTATACTCAACACATCATTGCCAAATATGTTGAAAATCATAATAATGCGCCGAAACAAATTAATGTGTTTAAGAGGTCTCGTGCTTAGTGAGTATGTAAAACCGGATTTTAAAATGTCAGTGAACATGCGCAGAGAGCAATTTTGTTTAATTGTAAATTATCGCTAATTAAACAGCGCGAAATAAACAATTTCCATGAGGTTTAATCTTATATTTCTCAAACATAATTATCATAAAAATAAAAATGGCAGAGAGAGAGATCTAGAGAGACTCCTCGGAATAAACGTGTTTATCATTAAAACATGTCACTGAGCTTGCGCAGAAACAGTGAGTTTCTAAAGACAGATTTAAACGTGCCACTGAGCATGCGCAAAAATCAATTTGTAATTGTAAATTGTCGTTATTTAATAGAAATTGCGGTTACAAAAATCAAATTTGAGAAATCTATAGATTATAATCTTTCGTTTAAGACCAAAATGAAGTAAATTGATGCAGTAGTTTTCTCTCAAGGACTTCCCAAATAGTTGGCTAAGCAACTTAAATATATAGATTTTCGGGCTTGATATTCAATATAGCTAGTTATATTGACGCTAAGTATTAACAGTCGACCAATATGTCAAGTTTTACATACGTCTGTTATTAGATGTGTAACACTTCTCAGAAAATGTTCGTGATATTGTAGTTGTTTATGGATTTTGAAGATAACAACCATTTGAACATTTAGTATTAGAAGACACTATGATACCTTAAGAGTTTCCCATGCAAAGATCTTAGGACAATTAGAATTTTAAATTTCAACCTTATTGTCAAAATGATGTTGTTTCGGATTATATAACATGGCTTATATCGCATGTCAACCAGCAAAGAAATCGACTAAGTGGTTCACATTAGAAAAAGAAATACGACCAACATTTACAATCTCACTACTGCAAAAGTAACAATTTTCTGAACAAGAAGTTAGTAAAAACGTTCAGGTATTAGTAAATTTTAAAACCATATGCATGTAAAAAGGACCAAAGTATTGCTACATCTGATGCCATGGAAATTTAGATATACATTTATGACCGAATGCACTTACGCACTACCTATTAAGTATTATATACTAGAATTATAACCTTACAGATCTGTATACTTCGATCAAAGCTGCTATAATACCCAAGCGCAATTACCCTTTGGCAGATAGGGATGCCTCCAGAGTTACTAGTCTTACAAAGCATTGGAGGCTCCTAATAACAACTTTCGATTTTCACTAGAAACCTATCGGATAAAAAATCAATAATGATGCTACTTTCCGATCAATGTACTAACAACAGTGAAAACAGATAACAGAGCTTCTTCTTATCCGCAATAAAAATAAATGGGTGGCAACTAATTTCGAAGTAGTTAATAGCTCATTATCACTCCGAGAAACATATATACATACACGCATACCTACATATATACAGGGTTCCCACCTATATCCGTTACACCCCCCTTAACTTCTAAACGATAACAGTTTAGGCCATAAAATTGGTGTCTAGCCATAGTAAAAAGGCTATGTGCTACTCGATGAGACAACATACAACGCCATCTATTGGTAAATTTTGGAATTAGCGTTTTTATCTCAAAAAGGCGAGATACAGGAAAAAAGTCAATTACAAAGTTGTTCAGAATTATTGATTTAGTAATATAAGACACCTGCATTGCGTGCATTAATACTTTAAACAGAATGTAGAAAATGAAAATTTGTTTGGACACAATTTCGAAAATTGTCATGTCATAAAGAGTGGAAGAAAGAAACTGAGACATTTCCCTATCTTGATGATCATTTATTTACGTTGCTGAAAATGCTCTGCATTAGCCACTATATACATTTGCACTCTAGACTGGATTTTCTGGTCTTTTCAAGCTTCGCTCGCGTTTTACATCGCCATAGTGTTTAAAATAACGACCAAACAAATGTTCATTTTTTACATTCTGTTTTGAGTATTAATGTGCACAAGGCATATTTTCATACTAAATGGATGATGTTGAACAACTTTGCAATTGACTTTTTCCCGTATCTCGTGCCGTTTTTCAGATAAAATGCAAATTCCAAAATTTGCCGATAGATGGCGTTGTAAATTGTCTCTTAAAGTAGCACATAGCCATTTTACTATAACTAGACACCAACTTTATGGCCTAAGCTGTCACCGTTTAGAAGTTGAGGGGGATGTAACGGTTATAGGTGAGAACCCTGTATATATGTACGTTATTTTGTTGAAGTATGTACATATGTACATATATATATATATATATATATATATATATATATATATATATATATATATATATATATATATATATACATATATATATATATATGTATGTATGTATATATATATATATATATATATAGAAATTACCAATTTGAAATGACCTAGAAATTACCAATTTTAACGACTAATATATATTTTTCTCTTAATTATTATATTCTCCCTTAATAATTCTATCTTTAGAAAGCACGTATACGTACATGCTCCCTCTCAAGGGCATGAGAAACTGTACTCATCCGGGTCTTCGGATACGTCCATTTTGCTGGAATGCAAGAGGAGTAAATTATAACAGTTATTTTTTGTGGTAATTTGGTCGCAGAAGCAAGTGAAGACTTGATACAGATAATACGTGTTTTTCAAGTATGAGGTACAAAAGAATGGCTAAAAGTTGGAGAAAGACGGATAAAGGATTTTTATTATTCTCTCTGTTGAAGTCATTGCAATTGTACAACGAAACATTGATCTTGAAGCCTCACATACATATATGTAAAAGTTTCAAAAAAGTATTTATTCATGACAAATGTAGACATATAGACAGACATAAAGATATATATAATGAAGTGCATGAGAAAGATAATATATCTTTTGGAGAATATATCATTTACATACATATATTCGTTTTTTTAAATATTATTTTAAAAGATTTATAGTTCATCAGTTTCAAAAGAGTCTTGTAATATTGCTTTAAAAGCACATTTTTCAGTAAATTCTCCAGTTTACTCTGTTCCGAGTTTTCTGGTAATGCATATTTACAAAAGCACAAATTTTATACGAAAACTATATATTTTGTTGGAATACAAATATTGTTTTTCTCATTTTGGGATTTATGTATGTTTTATTATCTCTTTCCGTATATTTTACGAATAATATATTTTGCATTTCCCTCATCTTGAATTTTCAAATATTCTGAAAGTTTCTTGCCTGTGAAAGTAAACACATATTTTTCCGTGACTAATGTATTTTAAATCTCCAAAAAATGACTGAGTACTTGAAAGAGAGAATAAATCGCACAGTTTGCGGAGAAACGCAGAAATATATTCCTTTTTTTTTAAATTTATACGACGGGATGTTTGGATAGAAATTTGAGTATATAATTAAATATTATCAGCAAATGTGTTTCAAATGCGACTTTTTACCTTAAATATTTATATTTATCTTGTCACTCTTTATTTCTTAATCATTAAATGTACTTAAATATTTTTAATCGTAAAACTTCAAAGACAAAGTATTATTTGCTTTATGTTTTTAAATAATTATGTACAAAGTAACACGGCGTAAAGCTATGTTTTGCACGAAGTAAATCCAGATCAGTGAATAATTTTCATTATTCAATTTACGGGATGCTTTATTAACAGCCTCTAAAAAATTACATTTTGGTAAAAATGTAAATTACATAATATGTTTATGGATTTCATGTATTTTTTATTAGTTAGAAAACCTATCAATGTACTGATATAAAGTATTTATGAATGAATTGACTGTGTATTTTCAGGAGCGACGTCCTGTACGCATACTAAGCCAGTGTTTCCCAAACTTTTTTAATTTCAAAGTTCATGGAACCCTCTACATTTTTTAACAATAGAACCTTTCTATTGTTAAAAATCAATCCCTTAAAAGCCTCCCCTAAATTAATGTGATATTCAATTAAACAAATAGTATTTTAACACTTGGATTTTATTGAATTAAACAAAAAATTGTTCATATAAACAAATAATTGTGATTATAAAAACAAAAATATTAAACAAAATTATAAAATAAAAGTAATTTTTTCGCCAGACTGTATCGTCTGACTCTTAAATTTTGTCGAACTCTTAAATTTTGTCGTGGAACCCCAGGGTTCCGTGAAAAACACTTTGGGAAACTTTGTACTAACCTATGTTTGTGGGAAATTTTTAGTTTAATACTTCGCTCATAACTCTGATTTTCCCCATAACCTGCTGAAAGCATAGCAGCATCTCTTACTGCAAATTATCTGTTGATTTAATCATATGTATTGATAACCATTCATTACCATCTTTGTTCTTTTCGTAAAGTATGGCGACACTGAGATATTATTGCATGTAATTAGCGGTCTCAAATTAGCGTATTCTATGTACCAATGAAAAATGAAGTTGATACGTTAAAGGCAACTTTCATACGTCTGAAAGCGTGTGCTTGGATCAAATTACCAAGAATGTAGGCATACCTATTTATAACAATGATAAAACTTGCCACTTCGGCAGATTCAGTTGTCCTGTTGTTAAAGGCAATATATTGCTTACTTTTATTAATTGCATGATGCAAACGTTAACAAGACAGTTACATATAAATTTAGTAAAACTTCTCTAGCCAGTCACCCCTCTAAATTGCCCTATTCTGCTGAGAACCGATAATAGACTCACAGATCCAATGATATGGAAGAAACCATTTTCCGACGGCCACCTCACGAAGCAGCCATTTTGTCTGCAAACATTACTGGCAGCCATAGAGAAGTATCACTGTACAGTAAAATCTCGTTTATGCGGACTAACTGGGACCATAGGCAATCCAGACAATCGACAATCCGGGTAATCCGCTGAATATGGGTAATAAGCAAAACAAAATCCTTAACTAAGCAGACTTTTATTACGATAAAAAAACTATGTAACAAAATTGCATAGCATTGTTTAAAGACATTACAAAATATAAAATTAACTTTTTGGGGTCCGTCCACGTCAACTCCATGGGACATTCTAGTACATCTTTCTTAAACTCAACAAAAATCATTTTATTACCATAATTTATTGTACAATCAATCCAAAAACTGTACATTGAATCAAAGTAAAAGCGAAAATTTGGCGTACTTATCTTGCTATCATAGTTAAAAATTATTATCTAATGTGAACATTAAATAAAAAGAAAGTTTATAAATCTGATCCGTATTATTTGGAGATCCGGATCAAAATAAAAGTATTTTATTGCCATAATTTATTGTACAATCTATGCGAGAACTGTACATTGAATCGAACTATAAGGCGAATATTTCGCGTATTTATCTTGCTATCATAGTTAAAAATTATTATCTAATGTGAACATTAAATAAAAAAAAGTCTACAAATCTGATCCGGATTATCCGGAGATCAGGATCAAAATAAAAGCATTTTATTACCATAATTTATTATACAATCTATGTAAGAACTGTACATTGAATCCAACTGAAAAGCGAATATTTGGCGTACTTATGTTGCTATCAAAGTTAAAAATTATTATCTAATGTGAACATTAAATAAAAAAAAGGTCTACAAATCTGATCCGGATTATCCGGAGATCCGGATCAAAATAAAAGCATTTTATTACCAAATTTTTTTATACAATCTATGCAAGAACTGTACATTGAATCCAACTGAAAAGCGAATATTTGTCGTACTTATGTTGCTATCAAAGTTAAAAATTATTATCTAATGTGAACATTAAATAAAAAAAAGGTCTACAAATCTGATCCGGATCAAAATAAAAGCATTTTATCACCATAATTTATTATACAATCTATGCAAGAACTGTACATTGAATCCAACTGAAAAGCGAATATTTGGCGTACTCATCTTGCTATCATAGTTAAAAATTATTATCTAATGTGAACATTAAATTAAAAAAGTCTACAAATCTGATCTGGATTATCCGGAGATCTGGATCAAAATAAAAGCATTTTTTTACCATAATTTATTGTACAAACTATGCAAGAACTGTACATTGAATCCAACTGAAAAGTGAATATTTGGCGTACTCATCTTGCTATCATAGTTAAAAATTATGATCTAATTTGAACATTAAATAAAAAAAAATCTACAAATCTCATCCGGTTTATCTGGAGATCCGGATCAAAATAAAAGCATTTTATTACCATAATTTATTGTACAATCTATGCAAGAACTGTACGTTGAATCCAACTGAAAAGCGAATATTTGGCGTGCTTGTCTTGCTATCATAGTTAAAAATTATTATCTAATGTGAACATTAAATAAAAAAAGGCTACAAATCTGATCCGGATTATTGGGAGATCCGGATAAAAATAAAAGCATTTTATTACCATAATTTATTGTACAATCTATGCACGAACAGTACATTGAATCCAACTAAAAAGCGAATATATGTGGTACTTATAGTTACTTTCTTGCTATCATAGTTAAAAATTATTATCTAATGTGAAAATTAAATAAAAAAGTTTACAAATCTGATCCGGATTATCCGGAGATTCGGATTAACGAGGGGCGGATAGATGAGATTTTACTTTATATGGAAATATCTTGTTATATGTAAATTTATCGATAACAATTAACGTAATTTATCTTTGAACTAGGGTTTTCACATATTTAAAATATGTAATATTGCACCAGATGATGTTAGAGGGATGATACAAAACAAATTATTAAACTAAAGTAAAAGGAAAGAAGTAAATAACTTTTTTTTTCCTCCTTAGAAAATAAACCTTATATTTTCCCTTCAAATCTTTTCTCTGAGATTTTTCGAAATGTATCGGTCCAGCAACAAAATATTTTCAAAATAAAATCACCGAATGCACTTTTCTTTCTCTATTGGTCACATAAAGATGACCCATCACTTTTTTTTATGAGTAAGTCTGGCACACTCACGTCGTGGGGGTTCTAAAATCGAAGAAAAAGAACCGAAATCGGATAAGAGAAGTGTCCTTAGTAAGTCTTCTCTCCCTTTTGAAATACCCTAAACTGCTGACATAACGCTTCTTTCAGAATTCAAGTGGCTGGACATATGCCACAATACACTGGAAAGATAGAAAAAATGGGGATGAAATAAATATTTCTTTAAAAATGCGAGAAAAAGTATCTGAATTTAATCACTGAATAAATATTTTCTGGGTCGACTGTTGTATCGCTTTGTTTGGTAATACGTTAGATTCTTTTTTTATGTCCTGTTTATAAACACTTTACTTCATTTTTCTTTCTGGAAATATTTCCCGGACAAGTTTTATCATTAAATTAAAACTTTTATTGCATCTACATTCGAAGAATGATTATTGTATATATATATATATGAATGATTGTTATATATATATATATATATATATAACAATAACGCCCCTCTATTATTAATTGTCCTAATTAAATGCGTACTCTAAATTATTCTTGTTTCAACCTCAATAAAGTACAGGCCTATTTCAAAAATGAAATAACCGAATAATCTATTCTCTTCAATGTATGCGCGGTAAAGTTATTTATTAGACATGATTCAGAATAAGTGATCTCGATCCCCCTTCAAAGAATCATACGACTTTTGACTCATAAACCACATGATCGGGATCAGCGAATTAGAAGAATTTTAGCCACCGAGTGTCAGGGTCATGAACCCTTGGTATTTGAGGAAAACAACGGTGTTCTCGCGCGCTTTTCTCTCTGTTCCCTTGCCCGGTCCTGATGTTTTCCTCCTGTTGTTGCCATCTTCACGTGATGCATACCGCCGCTGTCCGTCCCATTACGTGGTTTACAGTATATTCAAGTTCCGGCAGGTCCGGGCTAGTGTGTTTGCGTCCTTTGGTCAAGTTACATGTGCTTTAATGTCTGCTGCAATGTCCTCCATAGTGTCGTCGTTTTGTTACCGGAATAAATCAATTTAATGGATGCCATTCGCGTGTCTCTTCTCTAATGTGTCTACAGTACGGTTTATCCGGGTGTTTATTTCCCCAGTATTCTGATCTACAGTGTGCTTCTCTCATCAGATACTCACGACTACACATTCCACAGTGACTGCCTTCTATACATGTTCCCATTTCATCCAATTCATTGTATGCATGTGATTTTCATCACACACACACACGCACACACGCACACACGCACACACACACACACACACGCACACACACACACACACACACACACATATATATATATATATATATATATATATATATATATATATATATATATATAGATATATATATATATATATATATATATATAAATATACATATATATATATGTACATATATATATATATATATATATATATATATATATATATATATATATATATATATATAGAGAGAGAGAGAGAGAGAGAGAGAGAGAGAGAGAGAGAGAGATAGATAGATAGATAGATAGATAGATAATTAATAAGAAATCAATATGACGAATAAAGTAATCTATAGAAATTATAGCAAACTGAGGTATCATGTACTGTTGACATTTAGCATTTAATCCTGCATTTAATCAGATTGTAGATTCGGATCCTTTTTTTGAATAGGCAGCCCTCACTCGCAGTATAATAGCATGAAATCTGACTCTTGAGTCAAAGTTCGAACAAGAGAAAATAAAAACATAAGATGCAAGAACCAAGTAGTTCAAAAGGTATATATATATATATATATATATATATATATATATATATATATATATATATATATATATATGTAGAAAATATTGGAAAATTTAATCGTATACATAGGTCGAAAGAAAAAAGTGTATTTTTTTCAAAAATTCCTACATTGTTGGACCTCCTTTGACCGCAATGATTGCCTTGACTCTTCTGGGCATTCTTTCAACCAATTTCCGGTATATGTACCCTGGGATTTGTCTCTATTCTTCTACTAAATGCTCTCCCAAGGAACCTTTATTAGAGAATGAACTTCTTTCGAGCCGAATTCGGCTTTCTATCTGGTTTCATATGTGATCCTTACAATTGAAATTGGGACTTTTTAGTGAGCCAGACAAACTAATTTTTGTTCTTCAAACCGGGCATCGGAACAGATCGAATGAGTATTGTATAGCAGCCTTCCATACCTAACATAGTCTCCTACGGAGTTCTTTTGATCTCTTAGATAAGTAAATGATTCCTTTTTTAAAGAATTGTTCGGATAGATGAAAAGGAATCCTACGAAAGCGAAAGATCAGTGTACTTTATAGTCACCGAAAATTTTCGACCAAGCAGAAATTTAGTATCTTACATTCAAACTCACAACTGAAATTAATGCTATTTTTTTACTGTATCAAGACAAATAATGATGACATATTTTTTTGGTGCCATTTCTTTCATTAATTACAAAATTACACCAGAGGATCTCAGTTAACAGAAAAAAGGATAAAGCATCTGAAACAATAATAACTCCACACTGTTAATTGCATTTTTAACTAAATAAAGATACAGTTAGGATTATACAATAAATAGCAAAACGCTATCTAGCATATGTGTAATATGATCGTAGCTATTGTCCAGTAACTGACCAAGCGTGTAAGACAGTTTTATAGATTATATGACAAGCAGCATTCTTGAAAAAGATCCTTAAACTTTTAATCACATACCAATGAATTTCCAGTAAAATATTTAATTTCAGTGTACATTCTCTACAAAACATAATACATCTTTGGCATTTTGCGACTATTACGGGTGTTTTTAACCATTTCAGTTCGTTATGAAATTTCTAAAGAGCTATTAATTTAAATATGATAAAAAACCAATGCATTGATACATAAGCAGTTTACGATTATTTTCTCTGTGATTTTAATGGTCTAAATTTTTTTAAATATACTTATCGGAAAATATTGCGTTTTAAATTCGTTCGATTATATTCTCTAAACTAAATTTTTTCATCTCCACGTTTTTCAGGTATATTGAAGTTACAATAGCCATACAAATTCTCCTGAAACATTCTCATGAAAAATAGATAAAGCTTGAAAAGTTGGCCTATTTACAGTCCCAAATTGCAACCTGAAATACTTTAACATAAAGTTTTGTTTTAAAATGCTTGTTTGCAGGCGTACATTAATATGCTCTACGTTTTAATCGAAAGTTAAAAACTGCATATACCTTTGTATGACATACTCAGTTTTCTTTGAATAATTTAAATAAGATTGGAAAACATCTCTATGCATGTCTACACATTAGAAAATGAAACTACTTAATAATTACTATATATACTATTATGTTGTTGTCAAAGCATATTGTTTTTGAATTGTTACATTTTTACTCAAGAAACGTTGGGAAATATACAATAACTCTGTTGAATTTTAACTAAAATTTTGTAGAAGGGTGTTTTAGAATAGAGCAAATACATTTGGGAAATGCCCAAAATTACATTTATATAATAATGGGACTGTTTTCTCTTTGACAACAACGACGATACAAACTACGATATAATCGATTTTTATGAACTAGCTGATATTCTTACGAAAGTACTGTCAGCTTTCACTCTGGGTTATAGATTAAAAGGTGAAATAGGTGCAATACAGACTACCAGATATTAAAAAAATTAAATAAGAACCGAATATAGTAAATACAAAACTCTGAGTCATTATACTGTAAACAATCAACTATTTAAGTCACTATAATAGCATATTTTATAGACATGATGTCTCATTGACATCAAAGTTTCCTGAATGGGACATTTTGCAAAGAGGGCCTTTTAATACGTTCAGAATTTAAGGGCTTTCGAATAAGTACATTTTTAAGATACTTAAGAACATTTAGGGGTCTTAAAAATCTTCATAGTAACGAATATTTTTCAAAGTCTTTAATCAAGACCTGAGGCACAGAAAAATATTTTGCTACATTTTTCAAGGTCCCAGGCCTTATGTAGGCTTACTTCAGTGAAACTGCCTGCTTTAAGATGATACTCTCAACATAAAATTTGTGAAAATATGTTTAATTGAAAAATAATTCGTTTATTTTTAAATTATCACTTTTATAATGGTTTTTTCTAGTGTGGATTACATCAAGAAATACAAGATCTGAAATATCTACTCTCTCCCTCTCTCTCCTTTCACATTCATTTAGCAAACTGTTAAGGAATGCTCGATTAGATTCCAATATCCACCGTGTCCCCTGACCCCTGGAGAAATCCAATCAATGAGAAAGACCACAGTACTTGCAAGTCACTGTCAAACAGAAATTTCTAGAACGAATAGCCTTGTTCTAGTCAATTACATGCAAATCTATTGACAGGTTGTGAGCTTTGGCTAGAAAAGCAATCCCCTGTTAAGCACAAGTTGAATTGCATTGCGAATAATGGATTATTTCAATTACACTTATTGAAACCCTCCTGCGTTCTCAGCAATTGAAGTGAGGGATAAATTCACAGGAGATAAACGGATTTATTTGCTGAGAGTTTGATAAACATTTCCGGAACCATTTATTATCTTAAGGAGATTGTGCTGTTTATATATCAGGAAATACGCGCATGTATTGTAACTGCTTTATAAAAAAATATTTCACGTCAGCACGTTAGGGTTTATTTCGTTGTATTTTCCTGAAACTGTCTAGTATAATGGTTACTTAGGCTTTTATTATCCCCGATTTCCGCTGAACGACTTCATGTACAACTGGGGAGAGATATCTAGAGTATGTGAGAGTTAAAAAAGGAGCTTCAAATCGTCTCGCTGTTAGCTAAATTAAAATCCAGTGCTCTTAACTGGGGCGTTTACAGAGTAGTTGCCTGTTTGCACAGTATAAAAGAGACTGTGGCATCTCAATCACCACACCTTTTAAAGAATGGAAGTTTGTTTGAAATATCAGATTGAGAAGTAGAGGGCTCAAATTTGACATTAAGTTGCAAATGACTATATTGTAAGACCCGTGGAAGCTAAATATTGTTTAAGGGGGCTCAATACCTTTGAAACTTCAAAAAATCGATTTTTGGTTTTTGCTATATTCTGATTTTTGGGACATTTCTGAACAATATGCAAAAAAACGCACAAAAAAATTTGCATTATTTCTCGAGTTATGAGAGTTTATGTAAAGCTCACTCTGTTGTCATAGCCATGTTATTCCAACTTTAACTTCAGTTTTCTCAAATATGTGAATTTTTGGATTGCGCGCACTGTTACTCCCAAACTATGTGTGCTAGACACAAAATTTTTATCAGATTTGTATTATAAGCATTTTTACACACTAAAACCAGAAAGTAAAAAAAAAATTGTAAAAACATTTTTTACACTTGAAAATGTTTTAAAAAATTGCTAAATTTTAAATTTTTTAAAACTTTACATAAATTTTTCAATTTAAACTATATTTTTTGGATATGTTTTGGCTTTACATTAAACTTGAGTGTATTATCAATTTAATTTGACCAAAAAATAGTTTCTGTATGCATATTTCTTAATTTTATGATGCGCGAAACATCCAATGATTTTTTTCACTTTTTAGTAATGTGTACATTTAATAATAAAATCTAAAAATTGTTTTTGGCTTTAGAAGTTCTATTTTTGTATAAAATATAACTTAATACTTGTAATTTTGATATAAAACAAAAAATTATATATATATATATATTAATTAATATTATTGGAGTTTCAGTAGCTCGATTTTGATCATGTTTAGGGTCATTTCCCAGTAGTCAAAGGTTGTGAGCCCCCTTAAAATATGCATTAGTCTTTATTAAAGTTGCTGTGAATTAACCCTATTGGATTAGACCACCTCATTGTTACCTACGGGAAAAAATGTGTCCAAGGATTTCCGTCGTGGATATACAGATTAAAAAAAAATTGCACTCCGTAATAGAGAAAGAAATTTTACACCTTGGAGCAATTTTCTGTTTTTTTTTATTCTAAATATTATTTTAAACTTTGAATTATTCAGGGGGGGGGGAAATCTGGTATAGTGTGTTTTCCTAAATTCCTTTGAGGGACGAAATTTATAAAATGAATCCTGTTGCAAGGTGCAGAAAATATCAGGCTCCTTGGAAATACCACTTTTATTTGATTATCAACATTTATGTAGCTGTAAATAGTAGACAAATTTTCTCCATAGGTTAACATTGAGGTGAGAGAATTCAATAGGTTTAGTATACAGCAGCCTTAATATCTGGTTTTGTTGAGGCCAGTTTGTTCTTTATCACTCTGAATCATAGATTTCAAAGTTTAAATAGGCACAAAACAGACTACCAGATATTAAAAAAAATTAAATGATAACCAGGAAATCGTAAATACAAAACTTTGAGTCATTATACTACAAATAATCAACCTTTTAAGTCACCAGAATAGCATATTTTAGAGATATGATGTTTCATTGTCATCAAAGCTACCTGAATGGGACATTTTGTAAAGGGGAACTTTTATTACATTCAACATTTAAAGACGTTTGAGTAAATGCATTTTTCAAAGTACTTAAGTGCCCGGTGTTGCCTATTTGGATGGTAGATCTGTACTGCCCATCCGGAGCTCATGGCCCAACAATAATGACACTGTTCACCGAACATGTGAAATCAACCCTGCGTATACAGGTTTTGCTACGTAGCTGCTGGTCTTTCACGCGCTTATGGTCTCACGACCGGAAAGCATTATTTTGTCAATTTTCAAAGTACTTAAGAAAATTTGAAGGCCTTGAAAAAATCTTCATGGGAACGAATATATTTTAAAGTCCTTATATAAGGGTTATGACCCTGAAAAATTTTTTGGCCCACATATTTCAATGTCCCATACCTTATGCAAGTTTTCTTCAGTGAAACTACCTGCTTTAAGATGACACTGTAAAGATAATATTGTGAAATTATGTTTAATTGAAAAATTATATATTTTTATTTCACTTTTAAAAATAACTCAGCATTTTCTCTACTGAGTAGATAATCACTAACAAAATAATGCGAATTGAAAAAAACCAGGACCAAAAAAATATGAATGAATAATGTAACTTCTGCTGCAGAGAAAAACAAAATTCAGCATTTCACGTTGATCACTTGATTTAGGATAATAACACTCGTTGTTGTCAGAAATGTTTATAA
The DNA here is from genome assembly GCA_907164885.2 of Dolomedes plantarius. Taxonomy (NCBI): domain Eukaryota; kingdom Metazoa; phylum Arthropoda; class Arachnida; order Araneae; family Dolomedidae; genus Dolomedes; species Dolomedes plantarius. The sequence continues at coordinate 196,319,868 of OU015490.1, read as the reverse complement.
GAAATGGCTTGCCATTTTTATTTTAAAATAAGCCTGATTTACCAAAATCTAAGTTTAATTCACAGCACTTTTTACCTGTAATTGTTCATACAGCCCTTCCACTCTTTTATTTGGCTAAACATTCACTGTTCATCGTAGAGAACATCTTTTCGTCCAGTACTCAAGACAATAGGTGACGTAGAATTGTTTCCACAATTCGCCACAGATTCGGCATAAAAATACAGAGATTGTAAAAATTCTAGAGGTGTTGAATAATTTTTTTATTTTATTTATAGTGACCTTTTTTCTGATTTTCACAATTCGAAGATCAGAAGTTCTGATAAATCAACATTTTATCAAACAGCCTATTCCTGATTATGATTGCTTTTCAGAGTGCTACATTAAATTTAACCTTTAGCCTTTTACTAATAAATATGGATAAAAGGGCAAGTTGTCAGAATTTCCTTGATACAATCGAGCAAAATGGAATATTTGATTAGCCTTAAAATGCATAATGAGCTGCGTGAAGTACACGGAAGCTGAGTTAAGCATCTTTTAGAATCGAAAAGAAAACAAAAGGTGAATTAGTCGATGTAAAATGCAAGTGCATTTCAATAGTAAGTTTTTTTCCTTTAAAATATATCCTTTTAACGTCGAATTAATAATTAATGTTTTACGAAGTGGTTTAAGGGAGCTTTATTTTTTTCTGATTTATGTTTAAAATGCTATTTTTAAGAGCTGAAGTTTTGATATGGCTTCAAAAATTATTTATTGGTCGGCTATTTACAGTTTAAAAAAGGTTTTTATTTATATTTTCCCAAATTTAGTATACCCAGAAGTCACGGAATCGGGTCGATATATTAAATTACCTCTTCATGTTTTGAACTATTTTCAGATTTTTAAAAAAATTATTTGACTTATTTTCCATACGCATGATGATACAACGGCGTAAAGCAGACGGTTGCGAAAGTAAAAGATAACAGAAAAAGAAATGTTTAAAATTTTTGTTTTAATAGTTCTGAAAATTTTAAAGATTAAATACCCTTCTAATGCATTGCATCAAAAATAATTTTCAATATATTTAGACAAAGCTCTAGCTAGACAAAGAGAATGTAATTGCTAACCTACTATAAATAGTAATACTTTATTTTTAAAAAATTCTTTTTAGAAAAAATTTTTAAAAAGTTTTGATAATGTTAAAACAAAATTTCCCTTTTACCGAACTATGTTATAAATGAAAATGACAAAAACATTTTAGTTTTTTTATAGTATTTTTGGAACTGTCTGAGAATAGTGGTTCATAAATAAATTTTCCTCTTGGAAATAAATTTGTCACGAATGTAGTGCGTAAAAGAGATTCCAGGGAAGAAATAATCACTACTTCTAGATACACCTGTTTATTGGGATTATTTACATATTTACAAATGTAGGAGATTGTAGTGTAGGAGAGGTCTGGCGCATGCGCTTTACATTTGATTCACGCGTAAATTATTCAGACATAAGCCAGTTTCCACAAAATTGAAGCAAAAAATTCGTATAACCCCAGACACAAATTTATCAATAATCTCAGTAATAAAAAATCGGATCAATGGACAAGAAATGCGTTTAAAACTACTCTAGAAGTACAAAAACTGCCCTTCAATGGAAGAAACTAAAAAACCGTAGGAATAAAAAAATCCCTAAAACATTTTTCGAATATTATAATTCTTTTATCTTTGAACTATCCCTGAGAGACAAGTCGAAGGATTAATAATGTTTGAAAACAAGAAATCAGACAAAAGTCTGATTTCTTATTTTCACACGAAGCACATAAACACTTAAATTCTTCATAGCCTCAAAGTTTCATTAATCATACATAGCTTTCAAAATCATTTACGCAATTTAAAAATCTTCATATTCCTCAAAAACTACTGCAAACACGAACATGAGCAACTGCAATCGCTTGTGAAAAACCACGGCCAACAAGCATATCGTGACGTTTAAAGACAGTGCTTAATTCTGTGTGTATACACCCATGATCTTCAGAAGCAAATAAATCATGGAGAAAAATAAAAAGTTCTGCTTCTTATTTTTGGGTTCATAAGTGCACCAAGAAATAAAGAATGACATTTTACTGCTCAGAATTTCGCTTATTATGTTTTTACGTCCGTTTTAATAACTGGAGTTCAGTTTTATAAAATACTATGCTTTAAGAGAAGAATTTTGACTGTTAGGAATAACTATTAGAATTAATAATGAGGCAATATTTTTTGCAATGTATATATATATATATATATATATATATATATATATATATATAAGCAACACACGGTATATATATATTGTAGCGTCACGAAAAATGGTTAAGGCTATTCTCTGAGGCGTTGCTAAAAATTACTACTATGGGATTCATAACAAAGCAAAGACAGAGTCCTAGTTAAAAAAACGAAGGCCAATTTTTTAAAAACAAAAACTCAACAATTTATTAACAAAAAAAATTAAACAAAATTAAACATTACACACTTTCGACATTTTCACTTAAATTTACGTGCAGATTCATAATGCGCGCTCCAGGACCCATTCCCCTTCCCAAAAATACAGGAGCCTAGAAAAAACACGTCTACACAGGGCGCATTCTAACAAGCGTCTCCCCCTCAGAGAGGGGGTCGGCAATCATTGGTGACAGTTTTCTGCGTAACGCCGAACTTTATCGCCCGCCGAATGTCACTCGCATGAAGTTATCGCTCAGAGAAGACAGCTTTATGACGGTGGTGAGACAATTTTCTGTTTTCCAAGCAGTTACCCGCACCACTTGTTAGGAAAACCGCCCACGAAACACACAGCTGTGTTTCGTGCACTCTGTGAGGTTTTGGGAAAAAATAATCCCATACTGGTAGTACGCTACAATATATATATATATATATATATATATATATATATATATATATATATATATATATATATATATATATATATATATATATATATATATATATATGTATATATATATATATATATATATATATATATATGTGTGTGTGTGTGTGTGTGTGTTTGTTTGTTTGTGTTTGTGTTTGTGAGCGTGTGTAAAGACAAGTTAAATCTCCAAAGTTTTTCTGTTTTCAGTGCAGTGGCGCCATCTCTGTTTACTAAATGTAAATGAAAGTAAGTTTATATAAAATGTTTTCCGATCCCGATATTTAGCGGCAGAAGACCGTGTGTGGCGAGGCAGCAGTGGAGTGCTGCGGTGGGAGTTGGAGGCCTGAGCGTTCTTCTATTTGTATGAATACGAAAGGTGATAATGTTAGGAACACTCGTATTTTTTTTAATGTTACCCATCTTATTTTCCTCACTTTATATTGCAGGCCGTAGGTACAACATGCTGGATATACATGCTTTTTTATTTAATTACCTACCTCTTCACACATGATGTTCTCTTTTTCTAAAATTATAATTTTTAGTTTACTTCCTATTCTAATTAGTCTTTATTCGAAAATTAATTTTGCTCAGTAACGTTTGTCTGCTAGGAGATTCGTATTCGAATCCTAGCCTCATAACTTCAATGTGGGTGTTCCGAGACTTGAACTATTCCGACTATGTGAGAAACCCTCAATTTTAAAATACGATTCCTTACATTTTTCTCTGCATTTAAACGGCGGAATGACCTAATGTATTCCCCACTTATTTATTTAAGAAGACTTTATATCTGAAGTCTTTTATATGAATTGAAGTCTTTTTATACGAATTGTTTTCCAACAGGATTTTTTTCTTGTGTTATAAAACATCCTATAACATCATTTAAAGTCCTTTAACGTCCTTTAACGTCCTTTAACAGTCTTTCACCTCTGTAATGACCGTCGAGTAGAAGTGAAATTTCAACCCGTGTAGCCAAACTTCGGGGGTATTGTATCAACTGAACTATTCCGGAGAAGTGAGGAACTGCCTTTTACAATTTGGATTCTTGCTATATTTCCTTTTCTTTTTAAGTCCAACATCACAGGATTTTAATTTTTTTTCCATCAGTTCATTTTTTTACCACTGATGCTGAATACCTAGGCAATCTATATATTTAAGTTGCTAAGCCGACTTTTCGGGCAGTCCGTGAGAGTAAAGTACCGTATCAATTTACTTCATTTTGGTCTTAAACGAAAGATTGTAATCTGTAGATTTGTCAAATTTGGTTTTTGCAACTGCAATTTTTATTAATGAGCTATAATTTACAATTAATGTTTGATTTCTGCGCATGCTCAGTGGCATGTTTCAATATGGCTTTAGAAACTCACTGTTTCTGCGCATGCTCAGTGACATGTTACAATGCCGAGGAGTCTCTCTAGATCTCTCTCTGCCATTTTTATTTTTATGATAATTATGTTTGTGAAATATAAGAAAAAACCGGATGGTAATTGTTTATTTCGCGCTGTTTAATTAGCGATAATTTACAATTAAATATTTGCTTTCTACGCATGCTCAGTGACAGTTTTAAATCTGGCTTTAGATACTCACTAAGCACGAGGCCGCTTAAACATTAATTTGTTTCTGCGCATTATTATGATTTTCAATGTTTGGCAATGATGTGTTGCGTATAATTTGTGTATTAGTACATTTATTTACTATCTAGCCGTCATGTTTTAACGGGTACCAACTAGTGCTTAATAAAGTTTCATTATCATGGGGGCCATGAATCGAAACCAGATTTCTAAACATTTCCCCCTGCATTATGAACTGAAATTTTCCAGTGATGTGGAGAGTTCGCCTATAACGGATTCCACTTCCCATAATAAATATATGAGCGCGATTCAAATTAATAATAAGAAATATTTTTTAAATCCCTTTTCTAGTGCCCGAGCAACTACAGGTTAAAAGCACATAGCGAAAGCAATAAAGTATTTATAGAATATCTTTAAAAAATCCAGACATATGAGAACGAAATTTTGATGCATATAAATTCTCAGTCAAACGAATTTTCATTGATATACGAGTAAATCCCTAATATAATTTTTTTGCTAAAACTCTGGTACTTTGACACAAAATCTAGCGTGTATAACTTAATTTGTAATGTTGTTTTGAAATAAGCATTCTTGACTTCTTTGCTTGTCCATTTTTTTAATCGAAAAGAAGATTCGAGAAACAGTAAATTTCGTTTTATCTCGGAAACCTTCTACTTAATTCATTTATTTTCCCTGAATTCCTTGATTTGCAAAAACACTTCAGTTTCACGAAAAATAATCTTTCTCTCAAGTAATTCTCGGACTTTCAATGAATTCTCCCATCGTTGCACATAATTGTTTAGGTTTAAGACTGAAATTTGCCTTTAAAAGACATACACTATATAATGAACAACACTAAATAAGACATAAAGAAAATTTCTGAAATAAAATCTATAACAGTTTTAATATAAAGAGTGAAGTAGTTCATAGTCTATCAATTAAGTCATATATTTTATATCATGTTTACTTTTTCCTACGGAAAAAAATGGAAGAATTTTGGAGGTTAAATTTTGAATTCCGTAAAGATTCTGAGTGTTAAGGTGAATAGTTAAGGTGACAATAGACCATGAAAAACATTTTTCTTTTATTTATTAACCAATTGCTATGAAATTGTCTATACTTATACAGTGTTGTTTCGAGATGGAAATTCTAAATTTAAAAAAATCAGAATGTAATTAATTAAGATATTAATTAAAATCAGTTACTCTATTTAAAAATGCTCCATGCGCATTAATTTTTGTCTCAGATATCCAATCTCATAAGCTAGCTTTATATAGTTATAATAAAAGTTAGTAGAAATATTTGATTTACAGTCATATTTATAAAAACTAGAAAAGAAATCGATAAAAATAGGACATTTTATGCAAAATTTTATCAAAAAAGTTTTTTACTATAAAAATTTTAAGTTGTTTTAAAATAGTATAATGAATTGATTACTACGTTTTATTCTAACATATATAAATAGTCATTTTATGAAATTTCATGAAAATTCAAGAAAAATTATGACTCATGGAACATTTTGAACTTACCGAAACGACATGAAAACTTGTTTTGGGAAAAGGGCATTTAAAGTTTTTATTTGACTAACATTTCCATTGTTTACGTTTGAAAAAAATACTTAAAATTCGGTTAATAATGATCGGATCAACATACTTATTTTTTAATTTAAAGCTTATGAGTTGCAGAATCATTTTCCGAAAGAAAGAAAATCGTTTTGGGGAAATATTTTTGTCAATCTGAAGGTTCATTGTCACCTTAAAAATTCTAATTAATAACTTTTGTGGATTAGTTAGAATTTTAAACCTATGTCAGCTCATCCAACTGTCCGACTAACCGTTACTTTGTCCTATCGTGGCTCCTATGTTAAGGCTGCTGTGTACTAACCGTATTGGACTCGGTCACCTCAATGTTTACATATGGAGAAAATGAGTCAAACAATTGCTGACTTGTATTTAAAGATTTTTTAATTGTTCTCCGTAGTACAGAAGTAAAATTTTCACCTTGTGGCAGTTTTCGTTTTTTATAAATATGCAAATAATAATTTTTAAATTTAAATTATTCGGGGGGAGGGAATCTGGTATAGTGTGTTTTAAATGTCCATAAATTCCTTTGGTAGACAATATTTATAAATGAATCTTCTTGGAAGGTGCTGAAAACTTCAGTCTATCTGAAAATACCATTTTTATTGTACACTCATGGACAAAAAAATTAGCGCACCAAGAAATAATTGCGGGATCGTAAAGAAACTTGCAATGAAGGTACATGTCGGGGAGATATGCAAATGATTAGAAATGCAGCGTGATTGCGCATTACGTATAGCCGGTAGAGGGCGTTGAACATCGTACTCTGTGGAGTATAAAACAGGTAACCAAAGCTTGTTTGAGTGTGCTGAATCATTTACAAAGGAAGAGCTGAGATAGACATTCCATTACGCCGTGTTCGAAGACAATATAAGCAGTTGTCGCAGTTTGAGAGGGGGAGAATCGTCGGGATGATGGAAGCTGAGTGGTCAGCTAAGCGAGTAGCTCGTCAATTAGGCCGCTCTGATTGTGTTGTGAGGAGGTGTTGGGACCAGTGGACCCGAGAGATGTCATATACACGAAGACCAGGCTCAGGACGCCCTCGACAGACCAGTCGTCGAGAAGACTGCCACATCGTAAGAAATGCACGCGTACAGCCAACTGCTTCATCGGCAGCCATCCAGGCACAGGTAGCACCTTCACTAGGGGCCACTGTGTTTTCTCGAGCCATACGAAGGCGCCTGGCTGAAGGACAGTTGGTATCGCGGCGCCCATTACGTGTGCTGCCCTTGACGCCCACCCGTCGAAGCCTCCGTTTGGAGTTTTGCCGTGCACGAGGAAACTGGACTGCAGCGGAATGGAACCCGGTCGTCTTTAGCAACGAATCCAGATTCAATCTCGGCAGTGATGACAATCGTGTTCGTGTGTGGAGAGACCGTGGTGAACGCTTCAATCCTGGCTTTGCTGTACAGCGACACATCGCTCCCACAGCTGGTGTGATGGTATGGGGTGCCATTGCCTACAATACACGGTCACCCCTAGTATTGTTCCGTGGCACCATGACAGCCCAGCGGTATGTTCATGAAATCCTGCAACCACATGTGTTGCTACTCATGCAACGGCTCCCAGGAGTCATTTTTCAACAAGACAATGTTCGGCCGCATACGGCAAGGGTGTCACAAGACTGTCTCCGCACTGTTACTACCCTTCCTTGGCCTGCCCGATCCCCATATTTGTCTCCAATCGAGCATATCTGGGATCGTTTGGGACGACGAGTTGGACATCCCACGAGTTTGAACGAACTAGAGGCAAGGTTACAGCAAATATGGAACGAAATGTCTCAAGACATCATACAGAACTTGTATGACTCAATGCCCGATCGTATCGCATCGTGCATTCGCGCTAGAGGGGGGGTCCAACGGAGTATTAACTCCTCCGTTCTTTTGCCTTTTTCTCTGAAATAAATTATCCTTTTTCTTTGATTTTCTTATCATTTACTTATATCAAAGTAGTCATTACGTATGTAAAATTTCGTTTCATTTTGACGACTCCTTCTTGGTGCGCTAATTTTTTTGTCCATGAGTGTATTATCAGCATTTATGTAGCTGTAAATAGTAGACAAAATTTCACCAGATGTTAAGGCTACTATGTACTAAGAAAAAAATCGTATTTCCCTTTTCCTCTTCTTGTAGACTCTTGTGGTGGGAGGAGTCCAGTTGATAGTTCGAGAATTCCACCCCCCTTAAGAATGACATTTTGAGGGATTGTAATGGCTCTCTCTCTATAGGGGGGTTAAGCAGTGCCCACAAAATTTTTATTTAAAATGCATTTTGTCAACTATTTACAGGTACATAAATGCTGATAATCAAATAAAATTGGTATTGTCAGATAGCCTGAACTTTTCTGCAAAGCGCTACAGGATTCATTTTATGAATTCCGTCAACCGTAGGAATTTATGAGCGTTTAAAACACACTATACAAGATTTTTACCCGGATAATTTAAATTTTAAAATATTGTATTTTTTTAAAAAACGAAAAATGTACACAAATGTAAAATTTTTTACAATTTTTTAAAAAAAAATCTGTGAATCCAAGTCGGCAATCCGTGGACAAATTTTCTCCATAGATTAACATTGAGGTGAGCGAATCCAATGGGGGTTAGTACATAGAAGTCTTAACATTGAGGTGAGCAAATCCAGTAGGGTTAGTACACAGCACCCTTAATGCTGATAGAGCAGTTTTAAATAAGTACTCGAGCCTATTACATGACATTTTACTGTATTTACATTAAAAAGTATAAAAAAAATAACGTAGCACAAGCTGTCGTGGGGATTTTAAAATAAGCTAATAGAAACTTTAAAAAAAATGTGAAAGCTCTAAACCACAGAAGATGCATTTCATGTTGTCATCTAAACAATTTAGATAATATACAAAAATACATTTAAGGAAGAAATTCTAAACAAAGTTGTTATATGTTCTACGTAACACATAAATTCTAAATTATTTGCATAATAACACTGTATAAAAACCCAGTAAAGTTATCATATCCTGTGGGAAAATTCTGACAGATACGTACTTCAAATCCCTAGTATACTTCAGCCATACTGGCATTTTATTCAAGTTATTCTAAAAACGAAATTTTCTTCTTACTATCCTTATAAGAAGACAGTTTCGTTTTTTGTTAAATGATATATTTCTCAGAGTGAATTTACGGTTATGGCAGTAAATCATTCTCAAAAGGTACTCTAGTATTATCTGGTTGCACTAGTCCTAAAAAATATTTTACATATGTTAGTATAAATGAAGAAATGTTTATGTCTTTAAATACAAAGAACAACGATTTAATGGATCATTGAAGATCAGTGTATAACTGCGACGGAATTAGTTGTGTTTTCCAATGTAGAGGGTGATAGTCGTCCATGTTTTGATGTATTTTCAACATTGCTTTGTCTTATGTAATTTCTATGAGTGTTCAGTATTTTCTTTGTTCTGAACCACCGATCAGGGAACGTCCATTTAATGGACGATAGGATAATGAATAAATATTAATCAGGATTAATGATGGCTGTGTTTTTTTTTTTTTGAGTCTGGTCATCTTTTTTGTTATAATAACCAAAAGTTTCTGCCAATAAATATTATTATAGGCCACATAATGCATTTAAAATGTCTTGATCCATATTTGATGAAAAGATATTGAAAAGTTTACTGAAAACATTCACAATTCATTATATGAATTGCTCTAAACGAATGCATTATGTAAAGTATGTACAGTACAATATAATATTTATGTTACTTTCTCAAAATTTTGAGTCAACTTGATGGCCTTATTTGAATAGTGGTCCAACTCAACTTCACATTAAAAAAAAAGGGAGTCAGCCTCACTTTCATGTTCATACAAGTAATTTCTATCTTATTTTAAAACTGGTACAACTCCAGCTTATTTCTGCTGCCAACAGAGGGTATTACAAATCAGACCTCAACAGTCATTAACTCAGCACTCATTAGACTTTAAGGCTCTGTATCTCAAAATGAACAAAGATGGAGTTAGACCAGTATTCAATTAAGGCCTTCAATTATAATTTACATATCTAAACTCTATAAATTTAAAAAGTATTGTTTTTTAATAAAAAAGGAGAAATTTTGAATAATAATTGATTTGTTTATTGGAATAACGTGAATAAAATTATTGTAGAGCTGGAAAATACTAGAGATTTGAAGTACGTATCTGTTAGATTTATCCCACAGGATATGATAACTTTACTCGGTTTTCTACAGTGTTATATAAATAATTTAGTATTCATGTGTTACGTGGAACATTGACAACTTTGTTTAGAATTTCTGCCGTGAATGTATTTTTATGTATTATCTAAATCCTTTTTGGCAATATTAATCCATGAGAATTTATCAATAATGCCCTTAGCAATCAGTCTTATTTTTAATGAACATCACATCTCACAAAGGCTAAAATATTATGTTACATTAATTTTCTTAAAACTCGTAACATTCTCCCGTTTACATTATGAATTATTTTCCCTTATCCGTAATCGTCAGATTTTATGTAAATTTTTCTACTAGCCTGCTTTTCGTTTCAGTTTCAGACAAATGATGCTGTTTGCTGCAAGTTAAATACAGTTATTCTTCCACTTATGATTTCTAGCACTTACGACAGAAATTTTTAAATAAAAAAAGTATTATTATTTTCTCAAAAATGCTATTCCTCGAATGTACAGTGCATACTTATATGTATTACATAATTATTAAAAAGTATGATACAATATTCTGCAATACTGCAAAAATTTGACGCAATAATAACAATGTATAATGCAATAGTTTCGATATCCACACAATAAATCAAATATACCTTCATTGACTTCAGAAATGGCTTCAGCTTTTCCTTGTAATAATAAAGGACTACAACAATTAGAAGCTATGAATCCGAATGAAGGAGGATTCACAAGTGCAGATCGTCGTATGCAGGAAAATCTGGCTTGCTACCAGATATTATATCAGGAAAAGATGACGCAAACTGTTCAAACTACCTTGGATAACTTTGTTAAAAAATCTTGCAATGTATCTTCCGTCGCAAATTCTGAACCAATGGATTGTACTAACATAATAAGTAGTGATGACGAAGAAGAAATTATGTCTTCTAAATACAATGTATTTTAAATTACTTATACACGTATGAAAATAAAAAAATATGTATGTACATATATAGAGTTTCTATGATCACTTCTACCCAGACTTGGGTGTATATAATTTGAAGTGGCACTCTATTTGAATTTGAAGCAAACACAGTTTATACATGAAACAGTGTTTATTGAATTCGTTGCACATATAATTGGCTTTTACAGCAATAAGCATGCGTACTACTTGTATGGAATGTATAAACACAGCCTTCAAGAACAATATATTTTTATACTCACGAACAGTAAGTCAAACCAGCAGTACTGCCATGTAAACTTCTGGCCCGCTAAGCACTAGCGCAGGATAACACCTTTTCAACCTTAACAACCTCCCCTCTTTTTAATGACGCTGCATGGTATTTATACTAAGCGCGTATGCCGAAATTAGCATATCTAGAGCAGCTTCTTTAATTCATTCACTCAAAAGTTCGATTCTTGGGAATCGAATCTTGTGTATACCTTACACATATACAAAATAATTGTTTGAAACTCGACATACGATCAGCTCAACTTGCGACCTATGCCTCGGTCCGTATGTCGTTCGTAAGTCGAGGAATACCTGTAAGAACCACACGTGTGAGTTAGGACGAGAATTAAAAATCGATCAGCTTGCTATATAAACCATATTTATCCGCTATCTGTCTATTTTAAAGTAGAAAGATGTGCTAACGGGGCAGAAAAAATATTGTAAAGTACAGCTTGTTTGAAATAGTAATGCATGAGGTTATATCTGATAATATGCAGTAGTTTTACTTAAAGAGTCCATTATTGTAAAAGAACTGAGCAAATGGAATATGTGCTTCAGTGTAAATGTTACAAAGTATTAATAGAGAACAACTTCTTAGAACAGCTTTATTTCATTTTCTTAATGACAGTGTCTCAGCTTGAAAAGGTATTATTTTCAGATGTCTCGTAAAGGTTCTTCAAAACGGGTCCTAAATAAACCAAAAGAAGCAGCCTAAAACAAAAATATTTCTTTTTTAAATTTTACAACTTTTTCCACCTTGGAACTTTCATAAATATTCAAGCAGTCTTTATCTTTTTTAAAAAAAGAGAGCATAAGTATATATACATATATCTATTTCCATGTACTTGCAGAAAATAAAATAAAATCTTTTTCGATTCTTGCTCACTCATTTATTTTATTTTCCATAGGTTACAAAGCTTCGAAATCCCCTGTGTAGGAAAACATTTTAATTGCCCGGGAACCTCATGATGTTCCGACTAATGACCTGACTTTTTAGAATCCATAAAATGCTTCTTTTTCAAAGCTGGAATCGAACTATTTTAAAGATCGAGAAAAGAGAAGGTGGCTCTAAATAAGAACGGTATGTGAAGGGGAAAAAATCCATTGTTCAGCAGCGAAACGTAGCAATCTCTTTTTTGGGCAAGGAAAAAAAAGTACTGATCTCTTAATTGCTGAAGTTGGTGAGTTTTTGATTACTAAACTAACTGTTCATTTGCAGAAAACACAGTTCTCACGTTTGTGGTTTGTGGTAATCTCAGGGGCTTGCAGTAATCGTTCGTAATACTCCATTAGTATATATTTTTTTCCTTTTGTTGAACTTAAAAAACTTTAAAATAAAATGTGCTGCTAGAAATTTTCGTTTTACTCGTGTTTTTTCAAAAGAATTTGAAATTCACGTAATCAGCGTATTTCTATCTCTCTGTGTTGGTTGCTGCTTGAAAAAAAAACAAGTGCGAAAGAAATGTGATGCTTATTATGTATTCACAAACAATTTTTCGTTTATATAATGGGCCATAAAGAACATTTCAGAAACTCTCAGTGTTATTATATGGGCATACAAGGATTTTATTTACTGAAGTTTTAATCTAAGAAATTCCGTATGGTATATGGTATAAATGCTACAAATACGCTCATTTTTCTTTGTTTGCATCATTATTTTAGAAAATATAATATCTAATAAAGAAATTTCACAACTGTACAAGGATTGCGTTGCCATTTACTAGATTTATATCCTGTTATGTCCATGCGTGCTCTGTTGTTCTTTTTTGTATCAAGTCTCTTTAGATTCGGACGTCATTTTTAATGATTTGTCATCTAAAATAACTAAAAACTTTATACAAAGAATTTACGAAAATCCGGCACACAAATTTTCTAAGATTTTTCTCGGCAGAATTGGAAAAAATTTAGCAAAAGAAATTCTTTCATATTAGAATTTAATTTGCTCTAAACAATGAATTTAAAACTATTTTAAACGAAATTTAAGACTGTTCATTGTTTTTGTATACATTATAGTCTTCCAACAAATACACACTTGAGAAAAATAATCATAAAAGTTAAATTTTTAAGAAATTTAAATTTTTGCTCCTCTTCCCCTTAAATTTCAAGCAGTTCTGATCCACTATATACAATGTCTCAGTAAATTAACTGTTTTAAAATCTCAAGAAATTTTCAAATGGTAGGTGTCATGAAAAGACTGTGTGTACTCCTGTAGGCCGATAATATCCGCTGCAAAATTATTGGTTCGTTTAAGGTTTTTATCTGGAATTAATTAGAAATATTTGTAAAATAGTATGTAATCTTTAAATATACATAAAAGCTTAATTTACATATCACATTAAACTAATATATTCTTTATATATATTCATATTAAACAGAAGTCCGTATTTCGCGTATCATCACAAAAAAATCTATAATTTGGCACCAAAAGGAAATAATGAAATAAAATCATAAGTTACTGGTCTTTTTGCACTGAATTACGTCTGAATAAATAACAAAAGATTCAGACTTATTCCTAATCTTCATTTTACTATATCTAACTTTCATTTGTATTAGTTTTAAAGAAACATTTTTCACAAAAATTCCTCAAAACGAGAGTAATGATACAGTAAAGTTTCAATTATGTGAAAGCCGAACATCATAAAAATGGTTGACTTAATTTAAAACGTAACTTGCATCGTACGATTCCCTTTTCTCTCTGGATAAATTTATGGTTAACAGTATTAGAAAAAGGAATAAATTTTTTGGAAAGGATTTGAATCCGAGAAATGTTTAAAAATAGACGCTTCGAAATATTCTGTTCCCGTTCTGTAGCTATTCGACTGAGACGTATGTCCAGCCCTTTAGATTTCCTGAAAAGGAGCTGTGTCAGGGGTTTGAGGAGGGGAAAAAAGAACAGTCTTTGTAGACAATTTTGATATTCAGTGGGGTCCAGTTACTCTTCCATTTGAAAAGACCCTTTATCTCTTTTTTTTTTTACACAAGAGTTGAAAGGATAGTTTTTTTAGGAATCATCAGTATTTGAAGAGGTTTTCGTGAGGCCTATTCTTAAGAATCTTTGCATTGTGATTCAAAAACATTTCAGCCTTCAAGAAGGACATCGATCGTTTTAAAATCTGAGGCCCTAAAAGAGTGACCTAATGCATTTAATGTGTTTTCAATAAACTGTTTCCTCTTGTCCTGGCGAATGATAAGCTAAGTATATACATGGCTTCAGGAATAGTAGGAGCGAGTGTCGAAAGTTAGGATCTGGACTTCAAATGGTAGGGTTTTACTTAAATACTATTGACAAAAAAATGCTACATATCTCCTGTTAGAAGGTTAATCACGGAAAGCTGTATTCCTTATTATGATGCACAGCTAATTTTTTTTAAATACTGACAAATTTATCTCATTTCATGAATTAACTTTCCTATCTTTCCTTTCTGCTGTTTCAACTGGGCTTGAGAAAAGCAGTAAATATTTACTAATCGGGTAGTGCGATCGTAGTTACCCGAATATACCGTAGTTACCCAAATATGCAAGTGTTCTACTTTAATGTTATTAACACTAGAAAGAGGGAAAAAAATTTTCTTACTAAAAAGACCGAACGCCGTCATTTTAACGGTTAAAAATAAAATCAAGAATTTAAAATATTTATTTTTTAAATGGTTAAACACTATATTTTTTGAGCTATTTCATACAAATATATAATAAATTAGTATATATTTAGATATATTTTTATGCAGGTATGCATGGTATGCAAAATATATGCATGGTTTGTGCAGTCCTTAATTTTCAGCACCAATATTTCTGAAGAACCAATATTTCTGTTGTTTGGAAAAGAGAGAAGAGACGAAAAGTATCTAATTATTTTAAAGATTTCTGCCTGTTTTCTATATTGCCGACAAATTGACGGCTTTCAATCTTAGTAGGTATGCAACACATTTCATCCCCCTTTTCACTATCGAATATAATTGTGTAAATATGTGTACATATTTCACGTAAAACTAGAAAAAGTCATAAAATTTCAGAAGCCTGAGGACATAAATACAGACATAGCGCTCAATAGTATGTCCGAAACCGTCAAAATGACGGCAGCCGTCTTTCTAGTGTTAAACATTAAACATCTCTCATCCGAGTCACTAACCGTTAAAGGAGTTGACATTTCAGACTATCCTGCCTTGAATACTCTTGTTTAACGCATATCCTTACAACTGTGGCTTAGACGGTTTTCCCATTGTAAGAACAGAATAGCATAATTTGATTGTTTCCCTGAATAGAGGGTAACCCCTTTTCGATCAAATCATCCGTATCTGTAAAACAGTAAAAGCAATTTTCTCCCTTAAAAACTCTTGTTCAAAAGAAACTGTTACAATAGATGGTCGATTGAACTTTTCTTTGAAGGCACAGACTCAAATTTGATTGTGTCCATTAATAGAGGGTTGTTACTGATGTACCGTGTCACTTGTCTACTAGTGTATCCAACATTTCAAGGAATTTTCTCCCTTAAATACCCTTGTTTGAAAGAAATCGTGACAATGGCTGCTAGATTGAATTTTTTTGAAGGCACAAAACAAAGTTTTTGAACCAAAATTTCGAAAACTTTGTTCAAAATTTGATTTTTTGCTATTACTATAAAATTATTGCTCATTCATCTGTTAAATTGTCTAGGAAATTTATGGTATTCCCATAATTTTCTGCTTAAAATACTTTTTTAATGGAAACCATTACAATGGTATAAATTTTTCAAGAGTATAATGAATTTGTGTTTCAAAAATACGATGGTTTGAATTAACAAAGGATCATCTCCCTTGTTCCAAGTAGCTTGTTTACTAAATTGCCAAACACTTCAGACAGTTCTCTACATTTAATACTCTTCATTTGATGAAACCAATTCTATGGTCTTTGATTTATTTTCTTTGTTAAAACGAATCTCTATTATGAGATAAAAATTTGATTGCTCCTATTAATAATTATGGTAACTTTTCCATGTACAAAGATGGGTCAAATTCCAAAGTAATTACCGTTTAAAATCTTACTCACTGAAAAATGATGTTATAATATGTTTCATAAGTCAATTTTAGTGTTAGAAGTTAACTTTAAAATGTTCAATAAACGTCTGTTGTTGATAAAGACCATAACAGCCTTGTTCATGTGTGAGTAAACTTTCAAGGCAAACTTGAAAGACCAGGGTAATCATGACTTCAAAAATCTCTTCGACTCGGGGGGGGGGGGGGGGTGTGTTGGAGCATGATAAACATAGATGCAGAAATCGCCACATATGTGTCGCGTTAGTCCACAAGGAAAGAATTAAGCCCTCAAAAAGAACAAGGAATAGAAAAGGACATCATTAAGTGCAGAAGATATGAATTTAAACTGTTCTTATTTCCGTTAGTACCTTAATGTAGAATGAAAAGAAACAACACATGCTATATATTTTAGTTGAGGTCAAACTTTTGAAAAATATTTCAACTTGAGACATTAGATCTCAAATGACAATATTGTGAGTTACTTGTGAAAAGACTGGACTTTCGGCCATAAATCAGGTGGATACAAATTATTAATTACTCAACTACAGTAGGCTGTCTGCAACGTTTAATTGAAATTATAATAGCTTTTAATCTGCGTAGGTATTTTCCTGTGTTTTTATAATGCTCCAAACAACAGGGTTAAGCTACCTTTCTGTTTATATGGCTAATCCCCAACAGAAACACGAAGATATTGAAAAAAAGGTACAGTTCCTAACAATACCAACTTATCTGAGAATCCTTATTTTTGTACAATCCCTTTCCTTTATTTTTTTACAATTAATTCTTCGCGAGCGTAACCTAATAATGACTCTATTAACAAATCAAATCCCTTGAAAGAAGGGTTTAGGACATAGGAGCTTACAGATTTAGAGTCATCTCTTCAGGTAATCCTGATATAAAATCCATAAAACACGTTTGTCTCGAAGTAGAGCAGAAACAGTAAATCACCCTCTGTGTCTTCTATCAAATGTTCTCATGGTAGAATAATGGAAGGCAATATTAAAGCTCTTTTTGTAATTCCAGTAGATGGTCCACGTCGCAAAGTGCAATCATTGTTTTAAAAATAAAAGATGAAAGAATCTTATATTAATGCATAAAAAATGTTTTTCAACTTTCGCTTGCATATCGATGATATTGTTGTAGGCATGTGCTTGTGATTATATAGAGCTTAAAATAGAGTGTGGGTGAAGCAACTATCGAAAAACAACTTACATAGTCGTTTAGTGTTTCAGCCTCTTTTTCTCCAATAAATTATATATATATATATATATATATATATATATATATATATATATATATATATATATATATATATATCTGAATATGTATACTACACGGTACTGAGAAATTAATACATAATGGATAATGGGTGGGCTCTTCATGTACTTATGTCGTCAGTGAGATAAAATAGTGTCCAAATGCCTCCATGATTTTACGTTAAGCTCCTACCAGAAGGTTACCATCCAATTCACTCAAAAATAGGGAAATTTGCAGTGGGCTGCACTTCTCTGAATTATGTAAGCTGGGATAAAATACTTAAATATGTCTGTGGCATATGGGTGTTCAGTGCATACATGCATACAAAGATACGTACGTACGTACACGTACACACACACACACACACACACACACACACATATATATATATATATGTGTGTGTGTGTGACATCACTGCCGCGGCTCTGCGTGGGAGGAAGGAGAACGGTTGAATTTGCCGGCCGACCGTGCGTCACGGAAATGAACTTTTTGGCATATGTAGTCAATATTTTTCCCGCGCGCTGGAAGTCGTGGCGCAATCGGCATCTCGAAAATATTTGTATAAAACTGGCTCCCCTAGCCCCAGACACACAGGAACACACCGCAACTCTCGACAAAACTTTATTTCTCTCAACTGCTACATCATAATGGGGCAATGACAAATCCCAAAATCGCGCATGTACATTGCGGCACGCCTATTTATAACCTCATAGAGATATAGTCATGTGACCCTTGAACTCTTGCATTGATTGGACAGAGGGCCCCAGGCCAGCTCTCCGCGATCGAGTCTCGTGGCCGTTGTATAACGTTTGACGCCTCTGAAACTGGAGTTAAAGGGACGATCTACTTTAGTTTTTAGGTTACGTTCCAATCCATTGTTCTTAAAACCGAACTGCTCAATTACTTTACACCGAAGGGAATTTAAAAGAATTTAGAATTTTGAAAGGGTTTTGTAGCTGTAACAAGTAGCTGTATAACGGGTTGCCAGAAATTGGCGAGGTAGGTTAGTATTGGTAAAGGACGGAAATGTTACCATAGAGAGAGAGAACTCGGATTACAGGCGATTAAAGATTAGAGGTGGTTAAAATTTATTACATATATATATGCCGTATGGTCATAAAGAAACTTTGCCGATATATGGACCTCTAGCGGTCGTTCCCCTCAACCTATCGAGATGAAATTTCAGAAATAGTTATTCAGAGGTATGAGGTCGGGATTCTGAGAACGGCAACTCAGTGAAGCTCACGGTTACGGTTATAGGTATGGAAACTCGAAATTTTTAAATGGCAATGTCCACTTTTACCTATCTCAAAATACTCAGCGCAAGCAAAAAACCTAAAAAGCGTTGGAACGGTACGTGTATCACAAAAAACGGACGAGTTATGCACGCAAAAAAAACAACTCTGAGAACGGTCAACAAAGACACGATCGGGGCTCACGGAGGAAATTTGCATATAACAGACGCTAGAAACCAATCACAGAGCGCCGTTCGCCAGATATTCAGCGTAGAAAACCGATAAAAAGCTCTCTCATCGTGTTTTTGTTAGACATTCGCAGAGCTGTTTTTTTGTGCGTGCATAACGCGTCCGTTTTTTGTGATACACGTACCGTTCCAACGCTTTTTAGAGTTTTCGCATGCGCTGAGCATTTTGCGACAGGAAAATGTGGGCGTTGCCGTTTGAAAATTTCGAATTTCTATACCTATAACCGTAATTGTGAGCGTTACTGTGTTGCCGTTCTCAGAATCCCGAGGTGATACATCTGAATAACTATATCAGAAATCTCATCTCGATAGGTTGAACGGAACGGCCGCTAGAGGTCCAAATATTATTTTTGTAGGCCGTTCGCAGAGCTGTTTTTTGTGCGTGCATAACTCGTCCGTTTTTTGTGATACACGTACAGTTCCAACGCTCTTTAGGGTTTTCGCCTGCGCTGATGATTTTGCGATTGGAAAAAATGGGTGTCGCCATTTGAAAATTTCGAGTTTCTGTACCTATAACCGTAACCATGAGCGCCACTTGGTTGCCGTTCACAGAATCCCGAGCTCATACCTCTGAATAACTATGTCTGAAATCCCATCACGATCGGTTGAACGGAACAGCCGCTAGAGGTCCATATATCAGCAAAGTTTCTTTATGACCATCCTGTATATATTGTATAGTGGTGGCAAAAAGTCCTCAACACACTCTTTTTTTTGATTAATTTTTGTGTTTTACTTAATTGTTCGTTATGAAATTATCGAACTGTCTTAATTATTGAAAATTATTCTAATGTATTTTTTCATGCTGATTTCAAATCTATTACTAGTTTTTTAATGCCGCAAGTGTTTTTTGTAGTACAGCTGCCTGAACACAAGAATGTGTACTATGTACAGAATAACACAATATAGAATAACATAATATACGTAGTAGAATAACACAAAAATTCTTACAAATACGGTACATTTAATGTGCATTTTTAAATTTTGGTTGTTACATGTTTGAACATCAATATTTTATGGGCCGGCCGTTTGATTTAATTACGGCCCTACATCTTTTTGTCTTGGAATGCACCAATTTCCCAAGAAGTTATTTCGTGACAACATGGTTGAAGGAAAATATTAAATCTTCAATTAACTCAGGTTTGTTTGAAGGTTTATTCTTTGAAATATCATAAAAAATTTTATGTCATAGGTTCTCTATCTGATTAAGATAAAGAGACTGTTCTGGCCATTCATCCTCTTCATAGTATTGTCTTCGAACCATTTCTGGATTCCCTTCGCACGGTGACATGGAGCATTATCGTCCTGAAAAATCCATGACTGATCCCTAAATTTTTCTCCCGCTGTTGGTAGCAATTTATTTTGTATTATTTCCCTGGCTTTACTGTTCCGCTCACGATGTGAAGTCTTCCAATACCACGAGAATACATGCAGCCCCATATCATCACTTTCGTTGGGTGCTTTACTGTGGGCTTCAGACACTGAGGGGTGAATTCTTCATGAGAGCGTCGTCTTACATAGGCACTACTTGGGTTACCATAAATACAAAATTGACTTTCATCATTAAATATTACCTTTTCCCAGTCTTTAACAGTCCATAATGAATGATCCCTTGCCCATGTCAATCTCCTCTTGCGTTGAAAATCGGTCAGTAATGGTTTTGCGCGAGCTTTGCAGCCTCTTAATACAATTTACAGCAGTCTTACTCTCACAGTTCTTGGGCATACATTCCCATTCGAAGTCAAAGTCCGTTGTTTCAAAATTTGAGGTGAATTAAGCTTTCTGTTTGAAAGTGAAATCCTGTGCAATACCCTGTCTTCACGTAAAGTTGTTTTTCTCGGTCGTCCAGATGGCTCCCTGTCCGCAATAGATTTTGTTTCAGAGTATCTTTTCAACGTTTTCACAACAGTAGAATGACCACATGGTACTTTAGCTGCAATTTGGCACATAGAATAATCTTCTTACTTCAAAAGTATTAATTTGAAACTTTTATTTTCAGGTAGAAATGAAAATTTACCCATAATTCCAATATTTTGCACACACGATCTTCAAATTGCAACACACAACTGCTTTCAATACACTAAAATCAAGCTGCACATTCTGCTTTCAATACACTAAAATCAAGCTGCACATTCTGCTTTCAACCCTTCATCTGTACTGCTCTCTGATTGGTTGGATTAACGGAGTATTTCATTGGTTCCATAAACAGTCACTCATTATTACAGTGACCTTGTACTTGTCTTAGCATGGTTTTTTCAAAATATCGCGGAAACTACTTACTTTACAACAATTATACAAACAGATTTGAAATCAGCATGAAAAAATACATTAGAGTCAATAATAATAGTTAAGGTATTACGAAGATTTCATAACGAAAATTTAAGTCAAACACAAAAATTAGGGGGAAAATGAGTGTGTTCGGAACTTTTTTCCACCACTGTATATATATATATATATATATATATATATATATATATATATATATATAGTATCAATATCTTAAAATGTATTACATATGCGATAGTTTGCTGTGATATTTTCAAAGCTATTTTTAGATATTTTCAAAGTTATATTTGCATACGTGAATAAAGTTGGTGATAGCAAAAATAAGCTTTAAATTTCAACCATAGATAAATACGGACGCAAACTTTGAGAGGAAGATAAACTAGAAAAATTTGACAAGCATCAACATGTAATGAAACATGCTGACAATATATTTCAAAAGAATGTGATGTCACTTGAATATTTCCCCTGAAATATGCAATACGCATATTTCCAACACGAAATGAGTTTTTTAATAGTAACACAAAAATATTCAATGTGATATCTTAATTTACTTTCTTTGTAAATCTACTATTTCGTGTATGTTAATATATTTCTACTAGAATACAGTTTTATATGTAATATATATTCCAACTAAAAAAAAGGTGTATTAAAAACTGCATTTAAATGTATTTTTCAAAAATGCTGCAGGAAAGAGAATTAAATAAAAAGCATATTCAAAGAAATCCGAGCATTCTTTATGAATACATTTAAAGAATAGTGTGTCCTAAATATGAATACATCCTCAAAGGGGATTCAAAGCAAACAAAAGTTTCTAAAACAGCTGCTTTGAAATATTCTGTCCCTGTTCTGCGGCTATTGAAGTGAGACGTATGTCCAGTCCTCTTTGCATGTCTAATAGAAATTCACTGTGTCAGGAGTTCAGAAGGAATATGGAAAGAAAATATTTTGCAGACAGTTTTGATATTCAGTTGGGTCCAGTTACTTTTCCATTTCAGAAAATTTATTTATCTTCGTAAAGAAATTTTGAATGAGCGAGAAAGGAACGACTTTTACTTTGATATATGGAGGCGGGATAAAAAGATTCTAGATGAGAAAAAGAAAAATCTGCTAAGAAAAAATAACTGCCATTGTTGTGGAACTTTTGTCGAATTTAAAATTTAAGTAGATATATTATGATTCAAATATAAACTTTAGTTATACAAGAACGATTCTGAGCACGAAGTGGATCGTTGAAATCTTTTAAGGCACAGATGTTGATCGCCATTTGTTTACAAAAGGTCTATTCCTGTATAAAGATTCTTTTGTGTTACACATGTTATTTAAAAATAAGTATTACTTAAAAATACATTTTAAATAAGAGTTAAATTTAAAATAATGTTTCAAAATAATGTTTGAGTGCTATAATTTTAAATCATTTTTAATGTTATTTAAAATAAATGTCTATTGCCGTCTGACATTAGTCGAATTTAAAATTTAAGCAGATCTATTATGATTCAAATATAAGCTTAAGTTAAACAAGAGCGATTCTGATAATAATACTTGGCTTGCCAAGGTAAAAAACAACAAAAAATTTTATAAAAACAAATAAGAATGTATTTCTATCCTTAAACTTTCTCTTTTACTTTTATTCATCTTTGCATCGTATGTAGACCCTCTTTTCTACTGCCCTGCAAGATGCTTACTCACTTTTTCTTATACTATGAACTCACGGATTAGCAGCGGCCCAATCATTTCACTCCTTTCCTATACTCTGTTTCATTGGTTCCCCTCTGCTTATAACCTGAAAGTCTGCAATTGAGGGCGTGGCCCAGGAATTGCAGTTGCGACCCATTTCCTATGGTCCTATGGAATCGATTCTGAGCACGAAGCCGATCGTTGAGGTCTTTTAAGGCACAGACGTTGATAGCCAGTTGTTTACAAAAGGTCTATTCCTGGTATAAAGATTCTTTTGTGTTAAACATGTGTTATTCAAAAATGAGTATTACTTAAAAATGCATCTTACTATTAACAGATGAAGGTAAACAAATGTTAGTTTGTTAGTCAGAAGACACGGGGACGGGCTAATCTCGCGAACCGAGCATACCAGGATATCGCGACTGGTACCGATATACGCGGACGGCCGAGACGCGTGCACTGATGCTATCCTCAACTTTCATAACTTTAAACTTTTTTAGTTATTCAATTAAAACCGCCGAACTCAATAGGGGAGGAGAGCAGAAACATCTGGCATTCCGGGTGGGCCAGCTCCTTTTCGTTTCGCAAAGTTCCGTTCACCGAAGTAACGGTGGCTCAGCGGTATCGCTCCTGACGTCTATTACTAAGGTCCCGGGTTCGAAACCAGCCGCCGTCGGGTGCAAGAACATCTTTTATTTTAATTTGCTCTGCATGCGAGCTGTATGCAAATTTATCTATTATTTATATTTCAGTTCCGGTTCCTAGGTTTATGGAATAATCCTCACACTTCCGGTGGGGATGTCGGGAACGTTCCGGAGGTGTATTTTAGGTGATGTTCCCCGCAATCTGGTCAATAAAATCTGTTCTGATCTACGCTTCGTGTCATTTCCGTATTTCTCGAAATCATCGTGACAGAATTTTCATTCGGCCATGTTGCCAAAAGGAAAAATTATTAGTTGAGAACGAGTCATTTAATAATTGAAATCCAGAAATAAATTTGAAGTACCAGAAATAAATTTAGTTTTAGGAAAGGAGAAGTTAAAGCCTTTAGAATTTTTTCTAATTGAATGAGCTTTTTTGTTTAAAATGCAAAATTTGAAAAACGGAAATTTTAAATAATTATTTTGTTTTTTTTTTAAATCTAATATACACTGCTGGCCACCCAAATTGCAACACCAAGAAAGACAAGAGATATCACAACAAAATTTATTTTGTAGATAACATGTTGACCAAGTATCAAATGATTAAATTTATAGACTTCTGTGAAGTGTGGTTACTGCCAAAATCAGTAGCCAGAGTAGCCGCCATTGTTGGAGATCACCGCTGCCACACGGATCGGCATTGATTCAAAGAGACTTTGGATGAGTTCTTGGGGTACAGCAGACCAAGCAGCTTCCACACGTTGCCAAAGTTGATCTGCTGTGGCAGCTGGAGATGGAATCTGGGTCAATCGTAGAGCAACCATGGACCACATGTTTTCTATCGGCGAAAGATCCGGATAGTGAGGCGGCCAGGAAAGCAATTCAATCTGGCGATTGACGAAGAACCGTTGGACAATGCGTGCCACGTGTGGTCGCGCATTATCCTGTTGAAATATGGCTGTGGGCAAGCCCTGAAGGTAAGGAAGGACAACTGGCTCCAACACCTCGGAGATGTAGCGCTGGCTGTTTAAAGTACCGGCAATGCGTAATAGAGGTGTGCGAGAGTGATATCCAATACCGCCCCATACCATAATACCCGGTGCAGGACCAGTGTGGCGGTGCATAACGCAGCTGTTCAGCATCCTCTCTTCACGGTGTCTCCAGACTCGAATGCGACCATCGTGGTGTTGCAGACAGAAGCGGGACTCGTCAGTAAAGACAATTTCATTCCATTCTGGCGTACACATTTTTCTGTCATCGCACCATTGGCGGCGGAGACGTCTGTGGTTCTGCGTCAAGGGTAGACAAAGCAATGGACGTCTTGCGGACAGACCGCTCTGCTGTAAACGGCGTCGAATGGTACGCGCAGACACTGGATGATGCGTTACAGACTGCATGTGCTGTTCTACGGTTCGTGATGTGACTGAGCGATCCCTCACTGCCATGCGCACAATTTGCCTGTCATCACGTGAAGTGGTACGCTGAGGTGGATGCGATCGAACACGCCGGTCCGTCGTACCCTCCTGCATCCAACGATCACACATCCGCATTACAGTTGTTTGGTTTCGTCCAACACGACTACCGATTTCCCTGAAAGATAATCCACAGTCTCGGTAGACCACTATCCTTCCTCTATCGAACTCGCATACTTGATCAAAAGATGATCGCTGTTTTCGACGAGGCATAATTGATCGTTTATTTGAAAAAAACACAAGAAAAACACAATTGCCGAACTTGAAATCGTCGAAATCTCCAAGCCTTAAATAGCGCTTTGAAGTGGCGCCACAGGCGCGCGTGATGTGCGTCTGCGCTGAAATTGTAATCATTTGCATATCTCACCTCCGCTAATGCATGTTGTAAATTTCATGTTATTTGCATGTTTCCTTCAGGGTGTTGCATTTACAGTGGCCAGCAGTGTACTTTTAAAAGTGAATAAACAGTTTTTAATCTTTAAGATATAAAGCCATTTCATTTTAAATTAAAAAAAAGCAACACATCGGGTTGCCACTCAGCTAGTTTAAAATAATAGTCGAATTTAAAATAATGTTTCAAAATACTGTTTGAGTGCTATAATTTTAAATAATGTTTTTTATGTTATTTAAAATAAATGTCTATTGCCGTGTGACATTTGTCGAATTTAAAATTTATCTAGATCTATTATGATTCAAATAAAAACCTTAGTTCAACAAGGAAGATTCTGAGCATGAATTGGATCGTTGAGGTCTTTTAAAGCACAGATGTTGATCGCATGTATTTACAAAAGGTCTATTTCTGGTATACAGGATCTTTTATAATAAACATATGTTATTTAAAAGTAATTATTATTTAAAATACTTTTTAAATAAGAGTT
Organism: Dolomedes plantarius; assembly: GCA_907164885.2. NCBI lineage: Eukaryota > Metazoa > Arthropoda > Arachnida > Araneae > Dolomedidae > Dolomedes > Dolomedes plantarius. The sequence continues at coordinate 196,293,773 of OU015490.1, read as the reverse complement.
AAATTTAAAATAATGTTTTAAAATAGTGATTTAATGATATAATTTTAAATAAAGATTTTTATGCTATTAAAAAATAATTATGTATCGTTGTGATACCGTTGATAAAATTAAAATTAAAATTTATCTATAATGATACAAATATAAACATTAGTTCAACAAGAACGATTCTGAGCATGAAGTCGATCTTTAAAATGTTCTAAAGCACAAATGTTGATCGTATTATTTGACAACAGGTCGATTCCTGGTTTACAGAATCGTTTATGTTTGCCCGATAAAAAATGAAGTTTTAAAAAATTAATAGTTTTTATCCACATTTAAATACATTATTATTTTTAATATGTTATTATCATTCTCATAAATTCTTTAGAATTGTATAACAGTGTTTAGTGACGTTTAATAGACGGAGAAAAAATGTGCTATAAACCAATGCCTTGGAGATATGTATAAAAGATTAAGAGAAAATAATGAACTTAACCTGCCACATTTCGGTACGCCTTTATAATTTCGAACTGAGATTTATAAAGTTTATTGTTTATATATATATATATATATATATATATATATATATATTGGTGTTGTGGACCAGCTCATTTGCTAAACCCAAGAAAATTTTCCAACACACGAAAATTCCTACTTTTCTTTCTATTATCAAAAGCTTGTTTGAACTACAAGACTTATCGTACATACACATAGATGTTTTGTCTGACATGTATTTTAAAATTTATTTTTTTCTTCCTGTTTCCTCAAATACAACAAAGGATCCTTCACAATTGGGTTAGAGCTTCTATTCCTTTTAGCATATTGAACATTAGCTAAAATTGTAGCCAATTTATCGAATACCTTTTTCATTATAGTTCAAAAAGATTCATATGCAATGCAACTTAGTTCACTGCGTCACAATTTTGAATATTTTCGACAATACAAAAGCTTTTAGCAGTGATACTTCTATTCCTTTGTTGAAGAAAATGTTTTGTTCTTTCGCGGTAGGCACTTTGTCTATTACAATATTCATCTATCTATACAGTAAATTCTCTTAGAAACGTTCACGATAATATTAACAGTTTTGTACTCTTAAAACTATTTTGTTTTCCAGTTGAAATTTAAGCTCTTTTTTTATCCTTTATATCCCTTCATATTCTACTTCTTGAACGGCAAATAAACACATTAAAATTCTAACACGACGTGAATAAATCAGAGTCCATTTCAATTTCAAGCTCTTTTTTACGCGAAAACATAAATATCTTTTCAGTGTCATTATTGCAAAAAAAATTGTTTTGCAAAATAGGAAAAAATTAAATAATTTTTATTCAAAGCGGAATTCCAAAGAGTGTATTTCAGTTTGTTTATATCCGTAAAGAAGTTTAGAATAAAAGAGTCATGAGAAGCAAGTTTCCTACTTCGTCCAAAGAACTTTTAGAAAAGGCTTTTTTTTAACGCCACAATGACAGCATTTATTAAAAGAGCAAAGAATTGTTTGTTCCGCCTTACATATTATTTCTCATTGAGATTTTCAAGAAAAACTTGTTATTCCTTCTGTTGTCATTTTGCTGTCTGTTTGAAAAAAATATTGGAATTGAGGGACAGCATTATCCCTCATTTCGAAATTTTTATGTTTTATGAACGGATGATGTCTCGATATATTTATGTGTACATCATAGAGCGATTAAAGTCTGAGTTGAAGTACGTAATGAATAAGAAATTAATAGGGTAGGCCCTTTTTAAATTTATGTTAATCACTGAACCCTTTTTTCAATTGCTTCTGGAGCGTGAAATGCGTTCGTCTGTTGGCGCTGAAATTTTTCACATGACCTGTGACTGGATTGACATATCACGTGGTCATTGAATTGAGCTCTGTGGCTGGTTAAATTTTATATTGCTGACGCTATTCCCCTCCTCGAACGCAATGCAAATTAATATATATATATATATATATATATATATAGTGAGGGATAGAGAAAGAGAGGGGAGAAATAGGTGAAGATATAGATATATACTTGTATGTGTATGATTTTAATTTAAAGAAAAAATCAAATACGAAAAATTTGTGCTTATACATATAATATACACTCATGGACAAAAAAATTAGCGCACCAAGAAATAATTGCGGGATCGTAACGAAACTTGCAATGAAGGTACATGTCGGGGAGATATGCAAATGATTAGAAATGCAGCGTGATTGCGCATTACGTATAGCCGGTAGAGGGCGTTGAACTTCGTACTCTGTGGAGTATAAAACAGGTAACCAAAGCTTGTTTGAGTGTGCTGAATCATTTACAAAGGAAGAGCTGAGATAGACATGCCATTACGCCGTGTTCGAAGACAATATAAGCAGTTGTCGCAGTTTCAGAGGAGGAGAATCATCGGGATGATGGAAGCTGGATGGTCAGCTAGGTGAGTAGCTCATCAATTTCGCCGCTCTGATTGTGTTGTGAGGAGATGTTGGGACCAGTGGACCCGAGAGAGATGTACACGAAGACCAGGCTCAGGACGCCTTCGACAGACGAGTCGTCGAGAAGACCGCCACATCGTAAGAAATGCACGCGTACAGCCAACTGCTTCATCGGCCGCCATCCAGGCACAGGTAGTACCTTCACTAGGGGCCACTGTGTTTTCTCGAACCATACGAAGGCGCCTGGCTGAAGGACAGTTGGTATCGCGGCGCCCATTACGTGTGCTGCCCTTGACGCCCACCCATCGACGCCTCCGTTTGGAGTTTTGCCGCGCACGAGGAAACTGGACTGCAGCGGAATGGAACCAGGTCGTCTTTAGCGACGAATCCAGATTCAATCTCGAAAGTGATGACAATCGTCTTCGTGTGTGGAGAGCCCGTGGTGAACGCTTCAATCCTGCCTTTGCTGTACAGCGACACATCGCTCCCACAGTTGGTGTGATGGTATGGGGTGCCATTGCCTACAATACACGGTCACCCCTAGTATTGTTCCGTGGCACCATGACAGCCCAGCGGTATGTTCATGAAATCCTGCAACCACATGTGTTGCCACTCATGCAACGGCTCCCAGGAGCCATTTTTCAACAAGACAATGCTCGGCCTCATACGGCAAGGGTGTCACAAGACTGTCTCCGCACTGTTAATACCCTTCCTTGGCCTGCCCGATCCCCAGATTTGTCTCCAATCGAGCATATCTGGGATCATTTGGGACGACGAGTTGGGCATCCCATGAGTTTGAATGAACTAGAGGCAAGGTTACAGCAAATATGGAACGAAATGTCTCAAGACATCATACAGAACTTGTATGACTCAATGCCCGATCGTACCGCATCGTGCATTCGCGCTAGAAGGGGTCCAACGGAGTATTAACTCCTCCGTTCTTTTGCCTTTTTCTCTGAAATAAATTATCCTTTTTCTTTGATTTTCTTATCATTTACTTATATCAAAGTCGTCATTACGTATGTAAAATTTCGTTTCATTTTGACTACTCCTTCTTGGTGCGCTAATTTTTTTGTCCATGAGTGTATGTATATATATATATATATATATATATATATATATATATATATATATATATATATATATATATATGTTTTTAAGTGCATTGATTTTCTACGAAATCTACATCACTAGCTCATTTACTTACAAAATTTGATTTAAGCTTATGGCTAATTGAATATTTGTCAGTATTCTTTTACAATGAATTAAAAAAGTAATAATTTTAGCTGAAACATCTAATCACTCTATCCTCTAATTGTATAATCTTAATACTATGACATCTAAGTTTCCGTCATTTCCCTCTGATCCACATTATACAAGCACAAATACAAATTTATTTCTTACAAGTAAATACATAACAAATTTACTTTTTATTGGGTAAATGATAGTCATTAGGTCATAAATAATTTGTTTTTTTTGTGGGGAAAAATCATTAATAATATCGTTATACAATTCGCAAATGTAGAAAAATCAAATTACGAATTTTCAAAAGTGAAAGCATAAAATATTTTTAAAGAAAAAAATTATTTTTAATTTTGCTTTTCATTAGAAAACGATTTTGTGTATTGTTCTATTACAGGATTAAATGAAGGATTTACATAAATGTGCCAGGTATAATAATAATACCTCTTAACACGTATTAGAATTTTGTTTGAATTCTTCAGTTATCTTCTACACAATCTTACTTCCATAGATCAAAATTTAAATGAATGAATCGATTGACACTTTTGGATAACGCAATTGATACAATTTAATCCATGAGCGCGTCATTGACGATGATTAGCATTATATATTTTTTTTCTTTCTGATGCGGCAGGCGATTGGACATTATCCTTATCCCATATACACCGCGGAATTGCTGGCTATTCATTTAAGGGAGCACCGTATAGGTGACCAACATTACCCCTACGAACCGGTCCCGTAATTTTGAACCGGGTCAAGTGACGATACCGGTACACTTGATCCCACACTTCCAGAGGTAATTTTGAGAACTTGGAGGACATTACAGCCACGACAGATTTTTCGTGCACCAGCTGCAATTAGTGTACACGGTGATGGATTTTTCAGCGACAGGTTGCCTTTGCCAACTGGGTCACCGTGCCCCTGATTAACATTGTATAAATATAGTGAAACTTTAGTGTCCAGGTCGGAAATGGGCACGTTAAATCCGTAGACCCGAAAACCCTTCTATAAGGTCAGTGGGTGGGAAAGGTACGATCTCCCCAGATGTCTCCTCTGGGGGTGCTCAGTCAAAATTACACCGTCCCTCTGATTAACATTGTATAAATATAGGGAAAATTAAATGTCCAGGCCGGATATGGGCACGTTAAATCCGTAAACCAGAAAGTCCTTCTATAAGGTCAGTGGGTGGGGAAGGTACGATTCCCACAGATGACTCCCCTGGCGGTGCTCAGTCAAATTCCACCGTCCCCCTGATTAACATTGTATAAATATAGTGAAACTTTAGTGTCCAGGCCGGATATGGGCACGTTAAATCCGTAGACCAGAAAATCCTTTTATAAGATCAGTTGGTGGTGAAGGTGCTATTCCCCCCAGATGTCGCCCTGTGGGATACTCAGTCAAAATTGTGGTGGCACCTAGCCAAGTCGGACTCGGACCCTTGTGGTGCTATTGTAAACCGGGACCGCACTACACAGCACGAAGCCTATATGAACTTGGTCTGGAACTTCAGGGCAGGGGGCATTAGGAACAACAACAACAGTGATTCTGCTCTATGGCGGCCAGTAATGGTTCCAGAAAAAACTGGCTATTTTGAGTGGTGGCTGTCGAAAAGAGGTTTCTTCTATAACATTGGCTCCTTGGAGTCTTTAATCGGTTCTGAAGAAAATATGCCAGTTTGGAGGTGGGCGCCGAATACGGATGGTCGGCTAGAGAAGTTTCACTGTATTTATACAAATTAATTTATTTTAAGTATACGCATAGAAACAATTCATGTCATATTCACTACATCATTGATAATTTGCTGTTTTTGTTGAGAAAAAATGTAATTTATGGGAATCATGAAAAATCCTCATAATTCGGAATCCTTTAAAAAAATTAACTAAATACTTGCTGAAAAGTTAACCAACAGCTTCTTGAAATCAACAACAGACTACTAAAATTTCAACTTCATTCAGATTAATAAATATAATCATTCATCTTCTCTTTGGGCGTTACTAGCGATTGTGTCTATGGGCAAGTAGAAAGAGCCAATAAGGGCAAAATGTTAATATAAGGAAAACTGATGTCAGAAAAACACGAAATGTTAAAAGATAAAAACGAAAAGCACTTTGAAACATATAAACTTTTCTTTTTTAGGCTTATTGATAAGACAGTGCGAGTTTCGGGACAGAAATTACAAATTTTCAAGATTGAAAATATTAATAGTGATTAGTCCAAACAAAGCAATTGCACATATTACTCTGCGGCCTGATGAAAATATGCAAATTACTCTACCCATAATTAAAATACTACCTGACATTTTCAATTTCCATTTAAGTTTCAATGAAACTGCTACTTACAGATTTAGTGTCTTCCTCAAGCTAAATATACAGTGTGTTCCAAAACAAAGTGAGGTTTCAAATGGCTATAGGTATGAAACAAATCATGTAGCAGACACGAGTCATACATTAAGTGAAAGAGAAACACTCCAAGTTTATGCGTTCGAAAGCTTACGTGCAGACTCCAACAGACTCCGGAACTAGCGCCAGAAAATTCCGGAGAGTTCCGTTTTCCAGTTAGATGGAGATCCTCCACATTTTTGCTACAGTCGTGCGGGAATTTCCTAACGAAACATTTCCTTAGCTGTGGGTCGGACGAGAAGGGTGGATTGCTTGGCCAGCACAGTCTCTAAACCTTACCCCATGGATTTCTATTTTTAGGGTTATAAAAAAACTCAAGTGTATTCCATTCAAGTCTGAAATTTGGACCATTTAAAAGAAAGGATCACTGAAGTTGTGTCGTCTATCACGCTGGATGTTCTCTGTCGTGTGTAGGAAGGCACTGAATATCATCTTGTCATCTGCAGGGCAACTAAGGGAGCACACATTGATATCTGCTGAACAGATAAGAAACTTGGAGATTTTCTCTTCAATTTGTCGTAAATTTTATCTCTCTACAATGCTTTATTCCGACGCTATAACCATTTAAAAAACATTATTTTGGGACACACTGTATTATAAAAGTTCATGGTGGTTTCCAAAGATATTGAACTTAAACTAAAAGTTTAAAACTATAATTTTTAAAAACATACAATTTTTAATCATAATTATACCATAGTTTTCATAGAACAATCTGCTAGAAGCAAAATTCAAGGACGGCAAAATTTCGAAACAATGACCTTTTAAAACAATCCCTGCATATATACTGGGCATTTCATTTTCAGAACCGCTCAACAACAGATTGAATTGCATTAATAAGTTTGATTTTACAAGTAATAGCACCAAAATACCTTAAGGGAATCATCAGCGAGGCTCAGTAAAGAAACAGGCTACACCGTAGGAAAAATAATGCAATACCTCACAGGCAAAAATACTCGCATTTATCCAAATTTTATTTATTATGAGCACATTAAAATAAATTTAGAGCCGAATACAAATACGTAAACATGTAGTTTTAAAAACAGTTGATATGCATGTAAAAATTTAAACATAATATTATGCAGCATTAAAAATATCCAACTGCTGCTATATTTAAATGCTTTCTTTCTTTCAGATTTCAATGACTCGTTAAAATTAAAAGGCTTTTTTTATTTTTACGTATTTCTCAAGATTATTCAGAATATATTTGTATTTCTGCACGAAGACAAAATTACTAAAAACTATTTTAAATAAATTTTTTTGGGATTTTCCAAACTTTCTCGCTCATTTCACTTGACTTTTACTTCTTTTGAAAACAAATCTGAAAATAAAGCATGAGATTCTTATAAAATAAAAAGTTTAAAGATTACTTGTCTCCAATAAATATGAATGACTTTCTATTTTCTTACCATTTGAAGAGAAAGAAATATATTTTACTCCAAAAAATATAAAATATTAGAATATTTATGTTAGTACACCATACAGTGCGGCATAAAGTATTAAGCGATATTTGTTTGTTTTTGTCAGTAAAATATATTCGTACCATGGAGTCGTAAAAGGATCTTCCCAATTATATTTGTACAAAGACAGATCAGAAAGCGACTCCCCTTCTCAACGTTGATGGCATTCTCTAGAGAGAATGCAATTCTTTGTTCTAATTCACCGTGCTTGATCTTGAACTTGTAAAATGTATTGTTCCCTTTTTTTACGTCCATCCAGCTATGTTCTATTTCTTTCTCATTAAAATGATGAATAAGAAACAGTTCTTTTGTTCGCTTGTAACTTTTATATTTTAAATTGTAAGAAGTCATCATGCGTGTTTCTCGACGAGCGATAATAAAATAAAAATTTGGATTTTTAAGGATCTCATATGTATATGGTTTAAAACTTAATAGAAAAGATGATTTTCCCTTTCTATCACTGTTAAATGTAACTTTAATTTTTTTTCCCTTTACTATTATAACGAAACGAAGAGAAATTAAAGTTTATCCCTTATGTAAACGTCTTATTTAGCATAATGACGTGTAAAATGACCATTATAATGAGAAAATTTTATCTTTTTTTTTGACATGTCGTCAAAACCTAAAGCAAGATGAAGCAATCAGCTAATAGTCATAAAATTTAGTGTGTGCTTTGTAAATATACAGCAGAATGCATGATTTAACTGTAATGTTGAAAAAAATTGTCTGATTTAACTGTACACCCATACCTCGCTTTACGGCTTGGATACGTTCAGGAAAAGTTGGCCGTAAGGCGAAAAGCCGTAAAGCGAATCAATTATTTTGATACAAACCCATGCAAATTTAATTGGATCTGTTCCAATTTTTTATAAATAATATAGTTTTTTGTTCATAAAGCATTTTATTCTTTCTATTGCCTATAAAAATGCTTACATAAAAATAAAAGTACAAAACAATGTAATAATAAACAGATATTCAAAAAATAAACATGTAAGCAAAAGACAAAAGAACTCATATGCACATATATTTATATATATAAAACAGTTCCGTAACTGACTCATTCATTCACTGACTGACTGACTGACTGACATACAACGCACAGACAAAACCGCTGGACCTAAAGAGCTGAAATTTTGCATGGCGATTCTTCTAATAGTGTAGGGGTGCACTAAGAAAGATTTTTCAAAAATTCTTCTTAGATTTTTTTAAATAAAATTTTTAAGCTGTTTTTTAAACTTTTTTTACGTTTGCATTTAAAATAATGCATTGAGGGTTATAAAATTTATATCACGAGAAAGATCATAAAAATTCCTTCAAAATGAAATTTTTTTCGAATTTTTACCTCCATTTCCTGATTTTTGGTGAATTTTTAAAGATTAATTTTTAGAATTTAATTTATTAAATGCTGATCACGTGATTTCTTTTTCTGGTACTTTCAATAAATTTATCGTCACGTGCGTAACAACTAAATAGACAAAAAAAATATTTTTTTCTCTTTCTAATGCAGCAGACGATTGGATATTATCCAAAAAAAAATGCATATCCCTTACGATTTTTTTATAAATATATTTATATAGATAGATATATATTTTACATCAATTGTATACATTGATCATCGCATTTATTATAAATATATATATATTTATTTTTTGGCATAAATTGCATACGTTGACCGTTGTATTTAATTTGAATGTACTCCGTATTTAAGCGCGGGTTTTCAGCTAGTGTATACATATAATAAAAAATATTAAAAAATGTTTAAAAACTGTTTTAATGTGATGAGGAACATTAACATGAAGAATCACTAAGCTATAATATGCTGCCATCATCACTTTTCCGCTGTTGTGGCCGTATAACGAAACATTGTGGGCCGAAAATCGAAAAAGTGCCATAATTAAAAAAGGCCGTTATAGCGAAATGCCGTATAAAGAGCTGCCGTATAGCGAGGTATGGGTGTATTATAAAAAAAATTGTCTATTTTCAACATTTCGTCAAAACCTAAAGCAACCTGAATCAATCTGCTGATAGTCATAAAATTTAGTAAGTGCATTGTAGATATACAACAGATTGCATGATTTAACTGTAATATAAAGAAAAACTGACAAAAAGAGTCGCCTCCGATTGTATCGCAGGTTCTCTACGGTCGGACAGCAACTGGTGGGCATCTTCTTTTGTAACGGCTTCAAAACCATCATCACCTATTTCGGTTGCTTATTAATATCGCCACCGAACGTTCTCGAAGAATCCAGATGCGCATTCATGGTCCGGTCACATTCCGGCCTTTTCCCATTGATTAGGTGCTTCCGGCTCCACTCCGAGACTGGCTTATTGTTCAGTCAAACTGCCACAAGCACTTTCAGTCTTCAATGTCACTAAGTGCAGCTGTATAAGCAAGGGAAATTAAATTAATGAAGTGCACAGGGCCACGGTGCAAGGGGATCTCCTGGAATTCCACATGCGAAGGTAAAAAAAAATGTATGTTACTGTACGGGAGTCATTACAACGTGATTACAGTACAGGAGTCATTTGAAAGACTTTACCGACAGTACACTGTACCGTAGTTAATAATAATACAAGCCTTTCGCTTCAACTATTTACTACGATACGTTAAACATACTACAACTACCACATTTAAAGGAAGTATGTACAGCGAGTTAGAATATATAGTTAGATCATCAGGTTAGCTTTTGGGGTTCCAATACAGCTCTGGCCTAACAAGGCCTCCAACCGGAGCGAGCTCCGTCTCTCTGCACTCAAAAACAGATCTGTCTTCGTGGACTCTTGCCGTCTACCATTATACTATCGGCGAATTTAAAGGGATTTCTCTGGCGTTTGAGTTCTCTGGTAAGGGTTCGAAGTTTATGAGATTCCAGCCATCACTATAGTGTCACAATTGGAAGAGCCCTCGAATCACTCTGCGATTTATGCGTTCTATAACGTCAAAACCGCACATTACAAGAACTTTATGGCTTCTTATCCAAGAGCTTATGTGACCGCCCAGATCAAGCGTTCGCAGATAGATGACATGTTGAGGGGTAGGAAAGAGGCATCACATACTTATATAAGTACTAATTTCGTGTAGTAATTGAGACAATGTCACAACACCCTTGTCTACTGAAAACACGTTCTTCATTTTTTTCTCATTTTTAGATAGATTGGAAGAAAATGTGCAGGGGACGTTAAGAAAGGGACCTAATTTAGAAAATTAAAATTAAAAGAAAATTAAAATTTCTTAACAATATCTCTTTTCTTTTGCACCTACATTGTTTACGTTATTTTTCCCCAAAAATATATACGATAATTTATTTCCAAACGTTTTGAATATTTGTATTTAGTAGTCATAAACCTCTAGGAATAGTCGTAAAGACTGCATTATTCATCTCTATTTACAACACTGCTCCTCCTGATGTGTTAAGAAGTTTCACGAGAATGTGAAAATCATTAAGACCCAGATTTCCATTCTGTGTAGTCCTCCACTTTCAATGGTTGATATTTGCTATGTAAAACCCAAGCATCCGAATGGCAGAATGGATGGTTTAAAGCTTCTAGTTTGGAAATTTTCACAAATTGGTTTGCTTTTAAATATTGTGTCTGCGAGGACAATCATACTGCTAGGCAACAATCCTATATTTATGCCTAGCGGTATCTTTCTCTATATTTTGTACGATCCATTGTAATTTTTTCAGTATTACCAGTACGTGTCAACACCAAATAAGGTTTCTTTAGATATGAACTGAAATGAAGAAGGACATTTTTGGTCCTTGAAATCCTTGACTTTTTTACCATAATTTTCCGAATTTACAGGATCAGAATGAACTTCTTTAAGGTGGATAAAAAACCAGGGTTGTGGCAAGATTTTTAAATTTTCTTTTTACTTACCACACATAGCCTTGTCTTGTTAGACGCACCCTCAAAAAAAGTCGTGGGTTAGGGTGCACTCCACTGGACTTCTCATATTTACCACAAATTAGTAACCCTAAGTGTGTTTGCCCTGTCTCGGCATCTCGAACGCCTATGCTCCCCCTCCCCCTCCCCCTCTTTTCTTCCTGTTTTCTCTGGAAACGCAAGAGCTTGGAGGAATAGGGCCTGTTCACATAGAATTCGTCAGTGTCAGCGTTAAAGATTCCGTTGGCTCTGATTGGTTTAAATGGATCAGTGATTGGTATATGACCGGTTAAAAAATTTTACGCTGAAGATGGCGAATTCTATGCAAACAGGTCCTTACACGTGATTCTTACAGTGCTACGCAAGAAAGTGGACGCTCTACATGTACTAAGTATCGAATGATTGGTTGATTGGTTGAGAGCTGCCCCATCTTTTGCTAAACGTAGACTATTTAAAGGAGAACCTATAGATTCATTTCCATTCTGAGCGGCTACAAACATCTTACAGTGCTACATTCTTACAGTGCTACCCAAGAAAATGGCCGCTCTACGTATACCCAGTATCGTATGATTGGTTGATAGCTGTCTATATTTTGCTACTCTTAGACTAATAGAAGGAGAACCTATAGATCCATGCTGATTCGGAGCGGCTACAAACATCCATGCTAACAGCTAAACTCATCTAAGAAATCAAAAAATGGCTTGATTTCAAGAAATATTCTTAAGTAAAATCGTAATAATTCTCCCTTTTTCAATTACAATCTAATTTATTTTCGTCAAAACCATGGAGCTCACCTAAACATCTACACAAAGTTTTAAAGTTTTTCATTATCTCTGAACAATTCATATACTGCATTTTCATGTTAAAATTCCAGGCTGTATGAAGAGAAAATAAAAATCTTACATATGGGTCACAAATTCTACCTTTGAGCTAAATTGAAGTAAACTTTTTAAAAGTTATCACGGGAACAATACGTTGTGTTGCCTCCTTATTCAATTTCAAAACTTTTCCTCGAAACCGCACAGAACTCTCTTTACAAGTTGAATTTCAACCATTCTTCAAAGCTTCAATGAACACAGACGGATATGGGCTTCTTGAAATTTAAAATGAACAAACAAGTAAAACAATCATTCACCTTTTTTTCGCCGCCCTCTCTGAAGAGAAAAAGATGAGACAACCCAGTGAGCACAACAGAGAAAATAACGCTTTTTATTTCTCTGAAATGCAGCGTGAGGAGAAACAAAGTGCGAAGCGGCACAAAGAATTCTTTGCTCTTTTAATGAATGTTGTCAGCGCAAATATCAGAAGTCTTGTTCTGATAGGTCTTTGAACAAATATAACTGGAAAGATGCTTTTCACGAGTCTATGATTCTTCCCTTTTCTTTGCGGATGTAAACAAACAAAAATGCTTTTACTCTTTTATTTTTTTCCCGTTTTGAATATAGAGACTTTAATTTGGTACATTTTTCTCGGTGCCATCTATTTTTTTTTTCTCGGCAACGGAACTAAAAGTCTTAATTTGTATTCATTTAAGATGAGTGTGACGCCACTCCCAAGAAGTAATTTGTTCATAGTTTGCAAATGACTGTGTAGCATTTTTTGGTTTGTAAAATTGCCATTGAATAACTATACCATTAATTATAAATGATACTAAATGAAACGGTGGAAAATTCCTTACTTATTTTTAAAAATACTTATTAGTACGTTTTTGGATTTTGCATAGGTTCGACCTGTTTGGGATTTCAGTACCTCATCAGCTTAAATACCGACCAGTAGTTATTGCTAGGAGATCGAGGTAGCCTAGTCGTAGCGCATCGGTTTTTGGTACTGAGAGTGCTCGGATCGTATCCCGATAATCTCCATTAAATACGTCCTTGTGATAGTCGGATATGACACGTTAACCTTATCCTTACGGGGTGGGATAGTAAGTATCCCAAGAATGAATATATATATATATATATATATATATATATATATATATATATATATATATATATATATATATATATATACATGGGTTTGAAATTTCCCATTCTAAAGAGGGAATCGAAAAAATGGGCCCTGTAAGCTAAAGGTTAAATCCGAAGACAGGAAAGACCCTCTGAGATATCAGAGAGGGTGGGAGATGGTACGATCCCCCCAGATGTGGTCCCTGGGAATGATCGGTCAGAATTGAGGTGGCATCTGGATAAATATGACTCTGACCCTTGTGGTGCTATTATAAACCGAAGCCGCACCCCTTAGCCCACTAGCCTATATGGACCTTGTCTGGAATTTTTCCAGGTAGTGGGCAATAGAAACAACTACAACAACAGTTATTGCTGACGACGAGAATAAGACAGTAGAGATATGGTTTAAATTACAAACTAAAGTTTTTAGTTTCTTTACTTGAGCGTATTTCAAGGTAAAGTGATCAAGCATGTGCAAGTGGAACTGCCTTTAAAAAGTTCTTCTATCTTTGTCTTCTAGCTCATAGAAGACAAAGAAGAAAGCTTTTTCGTTTGCTTTCACTTCACACAATATTACAAAAGGCGGTGAGATGTGTAATCCAATGATATACAGCTATGTCATTACGATTCCATTACTTCTAGTGTTCTGTATCATTTTGGAAAGTAATTAATTTACTACCTATTTTTCAGTGTATTATTACTATACTATGTTTATTTATATAGCATTCAAAAGATCCTTTGGAGTGCCGAAAAGTTTGATTTGAACCTGAATTACGATATAAAATTGCAAATGCGTTTGTTTAACTATAACCTGCAGGTTTGTAGATATAGGTTTGAACCATTATGTAGTGGTGGAAAATTGGCAGTTCTGCAATATCCGGAGCATGGAGCAGGGCGTGGCCTAAAGTGGGTGTTGCCTACTGGTTGACGTCAGCGCGCCCCTGGGGGTAGATAGGGACTAATCAGGAGAAAGCAGCGCTCTACGCGCCCTTTAGCGGGAAATGGTTGAACTATTCATTTGAGAGAATGCAGGTAGGACCTAGGTTGGTGAGCTCATCTAAGGTTACGAGTGGATTTTTATTTTGGCTCCATATATTGTGAAAAAAGGGAAACTATTATGGGGACTTTAATTTCATAGAAGGTAACGGGGTGTATTTTTGGACTTTTAATTTTTTCGGTGGGATACGAACTCAAAAATGCATTACTAACTTAGTAGTTTTTACTATAACTAGAACCACTAAGCTATTAATGCATGTTAGTAAATTATATTATAAGGTATAAAAGAGAGAATATTTTAAAGATTTTTACCATTCGGGAATATGCCTCCCCAAGGAGAAGTAACGTGTGCGGTTGTGCTATATATGTGTTTATGTGAAATTATTTCTCAAATCTACATTTTTACAGAAACTGATGAAGTTGCTATTAATTTTATATTGCGTTTAAACAATAATGGAAATATTTGGTTACATCTGAATGACACTGCAAATATTGTCACGTAGATAGATCGAGTGATTAACACAGAAAGCACAATTTAGATAAACGAGGCTTTTATTCACAGCAAGTGTATAAAAGCCATCTGGATTCTCATAGAATTGTCTTCTATGAGCTCTAAAGAGTTAACAGGCCCCCATCTGGAACCTAACTGACTTTCCCTCAACTTGAGGGAAGCCTTTTTATACACTAAAGAACTTTCTAGAATTATTTAAATTAAGAGAATTAGCATATTTGGTACTTTCCCGAAGCTTCGAGTACGCGAACATAAATTAACTAAAAAGAACATGAAATACTTTCGACAGTCAGTCTCGGAGCTCGAACCGCCGACCTTCTGAATGGGCGCCCAGTGCTTTAGCCGATCAGCCATGCCGTAGCTCGAGAATGGTCGTAAATATGACATTATCCCACCTATATAAGAACAGCGTCTTGCTGTTAGAGGACTTTTTATTTTTTTTCTGGAACGCGTTACTGGACCCGAATATTCCTCGTTCCGGTTAGCATCACCAAGTTTATTATCAGCATTCCGTGGTTCCTCCTGAAGAGTAGTTGGATCTTCCTGTAAGGCTGTTTCTTGCACATCCGGATCATAGTAGGGTTTAATGCGTAACACATGCACATCTCGTGTTTTTCGTCTTTTTGACATAGGATCAAAATCTTGAACTTCATAGTGTCAAAATAGTTGCAATTTTTGACATTAGATGGCGGAATGATACCGTTTCCATGACTACTAGCTTAGGGAAAGCGAGAACTGTTTTTTAGTGTTTTAAAAATGAGAATTCGCTTTTTTCCTGTTTTTTGAAGTCGCTGTTCTTTTCTTCGTATCCTATTCTACATGTAGTAAACATGTCATTTATTCGTGTGTCATTAAAAAATACTTAAAAACGCAGTTTACATTCTATTTCCTCATATGTGAAGTATTCAATCAATAGTTTTAAAAAGCTATCGATAACCTTTGGAACAAAGGTAAGACTAACTTCTCATTCTTTATATCCTATTCTTCAAGTATTCATTCATGCGGTCCGTCGAAACCTGAGCTGTCATGTGTAAATATTAAATAGTATATATGTATAGATATAAACTTTAAATTGAAAAATGAGGTTTACATACATTCTATAGATAATAAATCAAAACAGTAGTTATACTCTGTTATACAATTATAGAAAATGGCTCCTAAGCTTTCAAAGAATTTAGTTAAATTTGAATTCTTAGTTAAAGAGATCGAAGCCTTTGAAAATAAAATTATAAACTGTGATCAAGAACAATCACGTATAACTGTATTTAAAAAGAAAGTTCAGTCATTTCAACAGTCTCTAAAAGAGGTATTTAATGAGTTGACACTGATCGAATGTGATGACAAGTTTGATGAATATATTAGACATCAAGACAAATTATTAAATTGGGTCATTGACCTTGAAAGCCGTTCTACAAAGCAATCGGAGAACGCAGGTTCGGATAACCAAAATTTGAGAAATGATAAGGAAACTGTTCTAAAATTACCGAAACTTGAAATACCATATTTTTTCGGTAATTCTGAAACGTGGATTTCATTTAGGGAATTATTCAAGTCATCAATTCTCGAAAATAAGTCATTAAATGAAATAGAAAAATTGCAATATTTGCAATCATGTGTTCGTGGCGATGCCGCCAAATTAATTCGTGGATTCTCAATCAAGACAGAAAACCTAAAAAACTGCTGGGATATACTATCAAAGTGGTATGAAAATAAAAAGCAGTTGGCAGTGAGCCAAATGAATAAGATATTTTGAATGAAAGTAACGAAAGCTAATAATTCTAAAACGCTACTCGAGATTGTGGACACTTGCAATGAATTGTTAGAAATTTAAATACATTAGGGTTAGAGTCAAATAAATTGAGTGATTTGATCCTAATAAATTTTCTAATTTCCAAAGTCGATGAAACAGTGAAACAACGGTAGGAATTAACGTTAGAAAATGACAAAGACCTGACATGGAAGATTTCAAAGCTTTGATTGAAAAGGAGGCTAGAAGCTTATACGAGGTAAAATTCAGTAAGCCGGAATTCAGAAGGGTACAGAGTAAACCAATTGATATTGTAAAGAAATCTCATATAAATAATGGTCTTGTAAAATCTAATGAGTGTATTTTATGTAAACAAAAGCATGGATTGTTTCAGTGTAAAACCTTTAATTCTATTTCGGTAACTGAGAGTTGGAATATCGTAAATGAGCACAAACTATGCCAAAATTGTCTAAGCCAATATCATACTCTTGCAACATGTCGTATAGGCATGGGGTGTAAAAATTGTGCAGAAAGACACCATACTTTGCTTCATATTCATATTCCAAATGATAACGACAATAATGCTAATCCTATTGTTACGGTATCAAATAATTCTTATTCTGAATCCAATATGCAGTGTAATGTATTATTATCCACAGCTATCATTAGAGTTAAAACTAAATCTGGTCAAATGATTAATTGTCGTGCATTAATTGGTAATGCAAGTCAAAATTCACTGATATCAAGGAAATGTGTTGAGCGACTTCAATTGCCATTAGAAAATACTACTCATCGTTTGATTGGTATAAATAACACTGCGGCAGAAACATCATTATTCGTAACTGAATTCGAATTCTCTTCACATTTTTCAGCTGACTCATTTAAGGTAAATGCCTTAGTAGTGGCAAAAGTTACTACTTCTCTACCAAATTTCAACATTCAGAATAATAAATGGTCACACATTCAAGTCCTTGCACTTGCTGACCCATCATTCTACATTTCAAGTGAAATTGATATTCTTTTGGGAGCATATATTTTCTTATCATTAGTTAACGGTTCCCCAATAATGGGACCTAAAGGTACGCCTTCAACTTTCCCTACCAAATTGGGACATTTGTTATCGGGAATGGTAAATTCGCAACCTAATCAAAAAGCCTCTCTTGTGTCCCACACTGATGAACATTGAAAACACATTAAAGAATTTCTGGGTAATTGAATCGATCCCTAGGTCAACCAAGTCTACTGATGAGGGTGAAATGTGTGAATCAATATTTATCAAGTCGAGTCCATACGAGAAATTCAGAAGGAAGGTACGTGGTTAAACTTCAATTTAAAAGTAATTCTAGTCTAGGGGATAGTCAAGAAAAGGTCATGAGAAGATTTTATTCACTTGAAAAGAAACTACGAGCAGACGAGCAATTGAAAAGTAATTATATAAAATTCATGGAGGAATATCAATAACTTGGTCACATGACTCTCCTTAACAATTCAACTACTGATCAAAATTATTTCTTACCCCACCACGGTGTAGTTAATGAACACAGCTCTACTACCTATCTAAGAGTCGTCTTCGATGGGTCATTCAAATCAAGTAATGGAAAGTCACTAAATGACACATTGTTAAATGGAGAAAAACTTCAATCTGACATTTTTATGATCTTGATTAAATTTAGAACTTTCCCTGTTGCCTTTTCAGCCGACATTGCGAAGATGTATAGGCAAATATTAGTTTCAAATGAAGATCGGCCATTCCAGCAAATCTTTTGGAGAAAATATCCATAAGATCCACTGCTAATTTATCAGCTCAATACTGTCACCTATGGCACAGCCTGCGCCCCATTTCTGGCAATACGTACTATCAAACAACTATGTGTAGATGGAAAAGAGAAATATCCCCAAGCCTCTAAATTAGCAGAAACCCATTTTTATGTCGGCGATCTACTTGCTGGTGCTGATTCAATAGACTGCTAAACCTATCTTTCACGAACTTATGGAAATCTTGTTCGAAGGAGGATTCAAACTCCGAAAATGGTCATGCAGTCATCCAGAAGCTATGTCAGAGCTTCCAGACTCGTTAAAGGCGAGTAATTTCTCCCATGCATTTCATGAAGATTCTTTTCAAAAAATTCTAGGCATTTTTTGGAATTTGAGAGAAGACTCGTTCCAAGTCAGAGCAGTCCCGGAGGATAATGTCTCCACTAAAAGACACTTATTATCCGTAATTGCGAGAAGTTTTGACCCGTTGGGTTTTGTATCACCTTCTACGATAATCCTCAAAATACTTTTACAAGACTTATGGAAAGCCAATTTGGATTGGAATGATCAGTTGCCAACAGATATTCTTGAAAGATGGCATAGATTTCAGCCAGTAATCAATTACTTCAAAGAAATAAACATTCCAATATATATTCACACATTAAATGCTCAAAGATGCTAGTTTCACGGTTTCTGGGATGCATCCTCAAAGGCATATGCTGCAGCTATATACCTTCGGGTTATATCAGATTCATCAAAAATATTCTTAGTCGCTTCTAAAACTAGAGTCGCTCCTGTGCAACCTGTGACCCTACCACGGCTAGAACTTTGTGGTGCTCATCTCCTCGCTGAACTAATGGCCACTGTCAGAAGTTCAGTCAACTTTCCCATCCATAGCACATTCCTGTGGTGAGATTCAACTATTACTTTCAACTATTACCTAAAATTAATTCGTACTGTATCATGGATATATAGATTCTATAATAATACAAAATCCACATCTAAACCTAAAGGACCGTTGCAAGCCATTAAAATAGACAGAGCAACCAAGACCATCGTGAAGTTAATACAAGCGTCAGAATTTCAATCGGAAATTAATTTAATTCAACATAACAAGCCTCTTCCAAAATCAAGTAAAATTATATCCTTGAATGCATTCTTGGACTCTGGAGGGATCCTACGTATTGGAGGACGTCTGCGTAACCAACAACAACTAAATTTCGATCAAAAACATCCCATGATAATTTCAAAGCGGCATCATTTTATGTCGTTAATTATTCAGCATTTTCATAAAACAAATTTTCATGCAGGCCAAGATTTAGTCTTATCACTCATTCGACAAATCTTTTGGATTCCAGATGGAAAATCGACTGTTAGAACGGAACTGAGGAAATGCTTAGACTGCTTCAAATTGTCAGCTAAGCCACTTTCCCAGATAATGGGCTATTTGCCTCCTTCAAGAATCAATGCCTTTCGTGCTTTCTTACAAGTGGGTGTCGATTTTGCAGGTCCAATCATCACTAAATGCCAACATGCTCGGAAGGTCAGTAATTTCAAGTCCTATTTGTGCTTATTCATTTGTTTGTGCACTAAGGCGCTACACCTTGAACTGGTGTCCACCTTATCTTCCTCCGCATTTCTTGCACTTTGTAGCCAGTCGGGGTTACCCTGCAGGCATATTCTCTCATAACGGAACCAACTTCGTGGGAGCTTCCACTTATCTAAAGTCATTATTTCACCTGCCGAGAGATTCTTTCATTCAAGATTACTCATCCCAGCGGAACATTACTTGGCACTTCATTCCCCCTTACTCATCAAATTTTAGAGGGGTTTGGGAAGCCTCTATCAAATTGGCTAAAAACCATTTACTGAAAACTTGCAGAGCTGCCTTACTCAACTTCGAAGAGCTTTCTACGTTGCTGTGCCTAATTGAAGCTTGTATAAATTCACGCCGACGCTATCCCATGTCAGCTGATTCTAAGGACTTTCAAGTATTAACGCCCGGTCATTTCTTGATCGGTTGTCCTCTCCTTGAACTTCCTGAACCTCAAAGTACTAATTATGTTCGTAGTTTTCATTCCAGATGGTCTTTGATCCTCCAGCTGAAGGACAAATTCTGGCAGCGTTGGCAAACATCTTATCTCCACACTCTCCAACCGCGTGCCAAATGGATGCATCGTCATCATCATGAACTTCAACATGGAAATCTCGTCCTTGTGAAGGAGCCCTCCTCCATCGTCACTCGTTGGACGGTTGGCCGCATTACCGCCATTCAACCTGGGACCGATGGGGTTCCACGATTAGTATCCATACAGACAATCAAAGGACTTCTTTCCCGACCTGTGTCCCAGGTGGCTATCCTGCCGGTTCAAGATCCGAGTACTTCCCCCCACGGGAGTATGTCGAAATAGTTACAATTTTTGACATTAGATGGCGGAAAGAGACCGTTTCCATGACTATTCGCTTACGGAAAGCAAGAGCTGTTTTTTAGTGTCTCAAAAATGAGAAGTCGCTATTTTCCTGTTTTTTGAAGTCGCTGTTCTTTTCTTCGGATCCTATTCTACATGTAGTAAACATGTCATTTATTCGTACGTCATTAAAAAATACTTAAAAACTCAGTTTACATTCTATTTACTCATGTGTGAAGTATTCAATCAATAGTTTTAAAATGCTATCGACAACCTTTGGAACAAAGGTAAGACTAACTTCTCATTCTTTAAATCCTATTCTTCAAGTATTCATTCACATAGGTAACGTCGGATAGCTAGCTGCCTTAATACTTGATATGGACGGATATACCTTTTGAGGAGCTTTTCTGATAGGCCTACTTTACGGAATGGGATAAAAATCCATACGAGGTTTCCAGGCAAACATTTTAATAATCGGTGCTTTGCGTCATAGATCTGACAATCTTTTTCTTGAGCTTCCAGTGTCCGTACTCGAGCTAGCTGCCTTGATTCTTCTTCTTGGGTGATTACTTGATCAAGGCAACCCGAAACTGTTCCATCAGGGCTATACGGGAACATAGTATCCAGTGTTGTTTCGGCTTCTCGACCATACACTAAGAACTTCCATACACTAAGAACAGAGAGGTGCGAATCCAGTGGTATCTTGTCGAGCGGTATAGTAAGCAAATATGACAAATGGTAGTATTGCGTCTCAGTTTTTCTGTTCTATGTCCACATACATAGACAACATATCGGCAAAAGATTTGATAAGTCGCTCAGTCAGACAATTTGCTTGAGGAAGGTATGAGGTCGTTCGTCATTGGGTGGACAACATTGCAGGTTCTGTTAAGTTCGGAAATTAGCTTCGACAGGAAGACTTGTCCTCTATCGGTGATGATAGTTCGTGGCGTCCCATGCTTCAAATTTATTTCTTCGACAAAGAATTTTCCAACTTCGGGTGCTTCAGCAGTTGGTACAGCTTGTGTTATGGCGTAACAAGTCAAGTAATAGGTACATACGATGATCCAATTGTTACCAGCATTAGATTTTGGGAATCTTCCTAATAAATCAATACCCACCCGCTAGAAAGGTACCTCTGCGGGAGGCATAGGGATTAGACGACCAGGCGGTTTTTGAGGAACGGATTTTCTTCTTTGACATTCTTTACAATGCATTACATAGCGGCGTACGCTTCGATAAAGCCTAAGCCAATAAAATCCCTTACGAATTTTATCATAGGTCTTCACAAATCCCAAGTGGCCGGCAGTTGGTTCGTCATGCAAATGTCGAAGAATATCCAGCCGCAAATGCTTAGGAATAACTGGTAACCATCTCTTTCCCGAAGGATCAAAATTTTTCTTGCACAGGATCCCGTCGATTATCTCGAGGTCTACTTTGCCAGACTTTTGTGGCTTCGTGGAAGACTCGGACTCAAAATATTCAGAAAGCACAGAATCCTTACGTTGCTCAAGTGCTAAATCAATGCCTGGGCCAATGGCACTGATATCTACTGTAGTGGCAAGGTCATCAATGGGGTTTCTGGAAAGGCTATCGGCATCATTGTGTCTTTTTCCACTTTTGTATACCATAGAAATATCGTATTCTTGGAGTCTTAGAGCCCATCTTGCCAATTTTCCGGAAGGGTCTTTTAAATTAGCTAACCAACACCAAGCGTGATGGTCTGTCACAATTGTGAATGATTTTCCAAACAAATAAGGGCGGAACTTCATGATGGCCCATACGACTGCAAGGCACTCTCTTTCGGTTGTTGAATAATTTCGTTCGGCTTTTGACAGTGTTCTAGATGCATAGGCTATGACTCTTTCCTCCTCCTTCTGCTGTTGGACAAACACAGCACCAATTCCATATTCTCTAGCGTAAGTGTGTAATTCAGTGGGAGCTGTTTCATCAAATTAACCTAGTATTGGTTCAGAAATGAGTGCTGACTTTAGGTCGTTGAAAGCTTCTTCCTGTGTAGAGGTCCACATAAATTTGGAATCACCTTTTAGTAAAATCTGGAGAGGCTGGGCTCGATAGCAGAAGCCTTTGATAAAGCGTCTGTAGTAGGAGCACAGTCCGAGAAAGCTTCTGACGTCATGGACGCTCTTTGGGGCAGAAAAATCTTGAACTGCTCTTACTTTATCTGGATCGGGTTTTACGCCTTCACTGGATACTAGATTGCCTAGGATCTTGATTTCCCTTGCACCAAACAGACATTTCTTAGGATTCAGAACTAGGCCAGCTTCCTGAATGCATTTAAGGACACAGGTGAGCCTTTTAAAGTGGGCCGAAAAAGTTTGAGAGAATACCACAATATCGTCTAAAACACACAAGCACATTTGCCACTTAAGGTGACGCAGTAAATTGTCCATTGTTCTCTCAAAAGTTTCTGGAGCATTACAAAGTCCAAACGACATGAACTTGAACTCATCACTGCCTTCACTGGTGACAAATGCCGTTTTTTCCCGATCTGCTTCGTCTACTTCTATCTGCCAATATCCCGAATAGAGATCCATGGAAGAGAAACACTTCGCTCCTCTCAAGCAATCCAACGTGTCGTCGATTCGCGGTAAGGGATAGACGTCTTTCTTTGTGACCTTGTTTAAATGACGATAGTCTACACAAAAGCGCCAGCTACCATCTTTCTTGCGCACGAGAACGAGAGGAGAGAACCACGGGCTGTCAGATGGCTGAAGGACACCCTTTCGTAGCATCTTTCTGACTTCGTCATGGATTATATGGCGTTCGGCAAGGGATATTATGTAGGGTCTCTTGTTAGTAGGAGGGTGATCTGGGATATTAATTTTGTGTTTGACATTAATTTGGCGTCTACCATCCTCAGAGTTTTCATTGAAAGTAACTGAAAACTTCCTTAAAAGTTCTAATAGACTAGTCATTTGCTCATCGCTAAGATTCGGCGCTATCATCCTGCTGTAATCCCCTAACCTTGTACTTTCTTTCGCGGTATCTTCGGAGGCTATCTCAGATAGGGCACTGATGCAGGTAGGATTAATCGACTCGGCATTACCTATACAAATACCTTTCAAAATGCGTCGGGCTTTATTCAGTGAATTAGCGATCCATAATTCACCCTTTTTATTTGAGATTTTGATGATCGAGGATGGCAGGACAACTTCCTGACTCATAAACATACACTTATTACCTTCTACGATAACGTCAACATCTTCATCGGCTACGGAGGGCGTGGATACTTGTATCTTTGCCGTAGAGTGTTCAGGGATTAGACAATCTTCTACAGCGTATACGCCCCATTTATTTTGAGACTGTTCTTCAGGTAATATCTTATCAAATATGAACTTCATCTGTCCACAGTCTATAATGGCTTGGGAAGCTTTCAAGAAATACCAACCAAGAATGACTTCATGGCTGCATTTGGGCATATCGGTGAACTCGAAAGGCTGTGTAAGGTTTCCAATTGTAAAACGAAGAACACAGGTCCCTACCGGGCTTACATAATTACCATCGGCTACTTTGAGAACCAAGTTCTGTAACGTCCTAAACATAGTTTTTTTTCAGGTGACGCCGGTATCTCTCTGAGATTACCGAAAAAGAAGCTCAAGAATACACGAGTGCTCGTATAGGTTGTTCGTCAATGATAACGTCAAGAAAATATTCTTGCATAGTAGCGGCGGGACGATTTTGAGGGGGAGCGGCCTCACCTCCAAGGAAGGTTGCATGGCCTAGTTTTCCTTATCTCGGCGGCCGGGCGACTGACTGGATCTTCGATATGGAGATGGCGATCTATAACGACGGGTTGGCGATCGTCCTCGCATGGGACTTGGTGATGGGGTTCTTCCTGCTGCTCGGCTGGTTTCTTTGGCGTCATGGTTGTAGCTAGAATAGGAGGGAGCATCAGGTCTATAGTATCTGCGAGTAGCGTCGAGTAGGGATTTTCGGTCACGGCAGTAGCGCACGACATGCCCTGGACGACCACAATAGAAGCAGACAGGACGATTATCCGTGGTACGCCACAGGTCTGTTTTTCTGTAAGATTGTTCTGGTACAGGTTTTGGTTTACGTTGACTGGATGCGGAGGTTATGGTCCTGGCGGCTGGGATGGTATGGTACGGCAGCTGGGATGGTCCTTTCAATGCTTTCACCAGATAGAGGAGCTAAAGTTTTTTCTACCTCCCTTCTCACAATGGCTTCAATAGCTTGCAGACCGGCCTGTTGCTCTTCTGTTTGAGGTGCAATGTATCGTTGAATTTCTTCACAGACTATTTTATGAATTAAGGATATCAAATCCTGTTCTTCGTCGACGGCGGCGATTGGGACGACATTAGGCAGACGAGCGAACTTCTGAACCACAATTCTCTTTTGCTGCATTTCTTCGATGTACTGACACCATTTAATGAAATAAGCTGTTGTTTTTATTTCTTTTGTTAGTAATGACTGGTACATATCTTCAGCTAGCTATTCCTTTCAGCAAGTAGGACACTTTGTCTTCCTTCGTCATGTTCGAGTCTACTTGATTGCAGAGTCCTAACACATCTTGAATATAAGATTGAGTTGGTTCGCCAGCCCTCTTAGCTCTACATTGTAACTGGTCCTTTGCTCGTCGTATGTACAGCTGAGTATCACCAAAAGTTTTTTTCAGTTCTGCCTCAAAGACACTCCACGAGATAAAAATGTCCTCATTATTTTCAAACCATATCTTGGCTGTCCCATCTAGGAAAAAGTAGACGTTGGCAAGAGATAGAGTATCATGCCATTGATTAAACTTTGACACTCTCAGATATTCTTTTAACCATTTAGTTGGATCTTGTCCGGGATCGCCTTTAAAGATTGTTGGTTTTCTAGGCTCCTTTATTAGTGCTGAGGTAAGCAGGACAGTTGGTGGCTTGGATTCTGTGTCTTCAGGCATTTTCTTGGCCGTATTCCTGAATCTTTTACGTAAAGTCCGTATTCAGGAGGGAGATTTAAAAGTCTACGACTTTGTCGAATTTCTTCCGTTTCCAGGTTGAATGGAATACCCGGCGCCTCCACCAGAATGTCACGTAGACAGATCGAGTGATTAACACTGAAAGCACAATTTAGATAAACGAGGCTTTTATTCACAACAAGCGAGTTAACAGGCACCCAGCTGGAACCTAACTGACTTCCCCTCAACTCGAGGGAAGCCTTTTTATACACTAAAGAACTTTCTAGAATTATTTAAATTAAGAGAATTAACATATTTGGTACTTTCCCGAAGCTTAGAGAAAGCTAACATAAATTTACTAAAAAGAACATGAAACACTTTCTACAGTCCGTCTCGGGGCACGAACCGACGACCTACTGAATGGGAGCCCAGTGCTTTAGCCGTTGAGCCACGCTGTCGCTGGAGAATGGTTGTAAATATGACAATATATCATTTTCAGTGTAACAAAAACTGAAATACATATTTTAGATTCATTTATAATGAATAACACTCCTCTTCCAAAATGCTCAACATTTGGCAGTCACTCATAGAATTTTTAATTCGAAAAACTTCAGCCGCTTAAAAACTGTACCATAATGTGGGAACAATGATGAATCATAAGGTGAGAGATTCTTTAAAAAAATGCTTATTAGTATGTTTTAGCATTTTTTAAGAAATTAAATTAATTATTTAATTATTAAGGTCAAGAACATGTAATGACCATAATTAAGTGCTAGAAAGCGATATGATATAACTATCAAACAAAAGTTCAGGTGTTGCTCGATTCGAATGCGTCACTTATTTTGGGTTTACAAAAAAATATTGAATATCATCTAGGTTGTAAAAAGAGTCCTACCCTCAACTCACAGAAGGCAGGAAAAGTTTAAAAAGCCAAACAAACAATCGTAGCCTTTCTTTCTGTTTCCATCACATTATGGGATAGGGTGTGTCGAGTCAAGTTATGTTTATTATACATTTTTACTTGTATAAACGTATTACATCTGGTATCCCGCTTCGTTTTGGAAAATTCACGCACTACCAGATATTCAGAGCATTATTACTATACGTTATTTCAATTACATAGTCTTAAAATTTTCTTTTTAGGAGCTAAAATTTTGTAATCTGAAATACGATCTTAATCTGAAATTCATTATAACTTACAAGAAATTATGGAAAACGTAAAATCTAGGATACACAGCTCCTTAATAGCCATATTAAAATATTTATTGTGGATATTAAAAAGCTGAGCCTTCCTGTTTTGAAATTCATTAATGTTTCTTTAATCTGCAGTTCGTATTTTTATAGATATTAAAGAAACTTTTAATTGTTTCAGCACTAAACTAACTCAAAGCAACATTTTTCCTTCTCATAATGCGATTAAATATATAAGAACTGATTATTTTTACATGGTCGATTAAGGATTAGCTAAAACATTTATTTTACGTGGAAATGGGTGATTCGGTTACAAAACGATGAGTAATGATAAATGAAGGAAGAAATTCATGAATAAATTGGAAGGCATAAAAATGCAAATGATGGGTTTATTGAAAATTAGCTGTTTGTACATTTCTCAATAGTAAAATTTTTATATCCGTGCTAATTAAAATATAATCATACAAAAAAATTTAATTCATTCAAGATTTCAAATTAAACCTTATGTTTTTTCAAAACCAATTAATACTGCAGTTATGCAGTATTAATTCAGAACTATAATTAATACTTATTTCACTGAAGATTAAATACAGCCAGTTTTACATTGCGAGAGGTAATTTTAAGAGGCTTCATCATAAACATAGCTGTGATTGCCGCTACCCTACCGTTTTCGTGAATGAAATTGAGACATGTTTTACATTTTATTTTCCTCCATGTCCTTGTTACGATGTTAGAAATTTTTCAATCGAATGGATATCCCGCTGAAACACTTGAAATCTGTTAAAGCTTGATTTACGAATGTCGGATATATTTCAAGACTCGTTGTAGATATAAGAAATCTATAAAGTCTGTTCTTACAATGTGTCCAGCGAAGGAGTCCCTGATTTCAAAATTAAAAATCTCGAAAACAAAGATCTGTAGAAGAATGCAACAAACGGCATGTTTATCATGAAAGCTGTAAGAATTTTATACACTAATTTTCGAAATAGTTACAAAAGCTGTCAACAGATGGTGCTGTTAGCCAAATTTTATTGGCGCAGGCATGGATTGGCCTCCATATTTGCCGAACTTGAGTCCCTGTGACTATTTTTTGTGGGACATATTAAAATTTACTGTCTACAGGATCCATCCCACCACGCTGTACGAGCTTCGATCGGCGATCTGGGTGGCAGGTCGATTTCTGTTGAGACAATACAGGGTGTGATGACAAATTTTATTGTTTGTTTGCTCGACCTCCGTATAGCGAATGGTGGACATTTTGAAAAGATTGTGATGTAGTGTTTGCAAAGACTGCTTGCAAAGACTACGAGTTTATTTATGCATGCTGATACGAGTTCTAGAGCGCCATCTGGTGGAAGCTCCTTTAACTATTTTGAAAATTTGTGGATAAAATTGTTATAGCTTTCACAATAAACATACCGTTTGTTGCATTCTTTGACAGATCTTGATTTTTGAGATTTTTGATTTTGAAATCAGGGACTCCGTCGCTGGACACGCTGTATTTCTGAAAACCGTTTCATCGAGATAGCGGAAACCATCAGACTGTCAAATTACTGGAAACAGTTAACCTTTAATGTCGGTTGGTGATTTTTATTACAACATGACAGGTAGAAGCAGTCGTTTTATTATCCTTCCTAGAATTCAGAAGTTTGTCTGTTATCGGCATCAAAAGCCAGTTCGTCAGTCATATCACATACAAACTATAATACTGCGAAGTTGAAGTACTCTTTCTAAAGTTCAACAAGCGTTCCGCCGGGTTTTTACTTCACTGGGTCTCGATGAAATTCAAGCAATAGTCTCTACAAACTGAATGTATCAATTTTCAAACATAACGAAAAATCACGCTATCAACATATTGTTTCTATGCGTTACGTATTACTAGAGTCAGGAATTCAAACTTATTGCCTTACTGGCCGAAATTTATTATTCTCTCCCTTATAAGGGCTTCTCTTATGAGGCGAACTTTATCACAATTCTTAATAATTGTTATGAAAACATCGACTTAATCCTAGTTCCGGAACATCGACATAAAACTAGCCGAAAATGGTTCGCACCCAACTTTTCTCCTGCTAGTTCGATTCAAAGCGGTGGCGCGTCAATGAATGAGCGCGAACGGATATTCCCCGACTACAAGTTTGGATAAAAATAACGGCAACAGAAAAGAAGCGGTGATCTTTGATTTTCCGGCTCAAAAACTGTATGTAGAGTCAGTTTTCGAAAATTCTTCTACGAGAGAGCCCATCTATCTACTTGTAGAGAAGTGGTTCTGAACCACGTGGCTACACGTGTAGCACAAAAAAATATAATCAATCTTCGAAATATCTATGAAGAAATAAATCGATCTTCTGTGAGCTAATTTCCTTCGCACGTGTTAGATAGGTTTTTACAAGTACGCATATAGCACAGAATTAACGGAGATGTTAATGGATTCAAGAAATACTAATGTTTCCCGGCCCTTTGAGGGAAGATGTGATGTCCACGTGTAAATTATGTGCTCTCTTAGTTCACGTATTAATAAAATGTCATTTATTCAGAAAGTGTGGTAAGTGAATTCTTGTTGTATTCTTTTATGTTTAACGCAATGCACTAATCTTCTGGAATCACGGCCATAACAATAATTATTAACAATAATGCTTCATAAACCCTCATGAGTGGTTCCGTAAAACTAGCTTCTTAATGACAGATCTGATACCTTCATTGAATACACTAGCCCCTTAACAGAGTATATCAATTATGTTTTGTGAGCACTGCCTCATGCAAGGAATATATAGCATTGGTACAGTAGGAACAAAATTACTTCGAAATTATCACCAGTCTGGGCGGGGAGATGCCCTATTTTTGTGGCAATGTACCAAGTTGTTGTCGACCAGTAGTCATGCTGTAACATAATCAATATTAGTTAGACTTACATATTTAATATAATCCCACAGGACCTCATACGGCTAACTCATACGGCTAATATCTGTAAAACATTTATAATGTAGAGCTCACTACAAAGATCCTGTAGCAAACTATACCAAATATTATTACCTGTGCACCAAACCTAATTACTACCTGTGTATATATTATAGATGTCTAATATATGAAAATAATTGTTATATCTTTCCTACAGGGTGTGGCAGAATGGACCCCCATATTTCTAAAGGTCACTGGTAAGGGGCCTTCAGAAATGTGGGGATCATAAGCGAGTGGAGGGGAAGAGCTGCGCGGGAGGTGGAAACAGTTCGGGGTGATTTTCTAGTTGTCAGTAGAGACCATTAGTTGGTCCGGTGAACATCGCGATTTTGTTATTGAGGAGGTCTCTAAAAACAACGATTCTGTCACTGCGGCACAGAAGGCATTTAGGACTCATTTGATAACTGCTCCCGTTCTTGATTGAAAAACAATCCTGCAATAGGTTTCAAACGGCAGAGAAAGTGGGTCTGCATTACCAAAGAATCTAATTGGTTGTCCTGGGAAAATTGAAACACCTGAAAATATCCAACGAGTCTGTTGGTCCGCTATTCATAAGGAAGTTGCCGTCATTTCCTCAGTGATGACAAACAGAGTGATGGAAAACTCTAGAGAACGGCTTCGGCAGTGCAAAGCAAATAATGGGCGCCACCTCAGTGATGCTATTTTCAAAACCTAGCGGGGAAAATCAATATTGTCTATACTTTTCGAAAAAATAAAGCCTTTTTTCTGTAAATTCTTTTATTCGTAATTCAATACCATTTGACAAGTGGGAGCTCATTCTGCCGCATCCTGTAAGCTCTGGTTGGTAATATTTGTTAGTTTTATGCCCAAAAATTTAACTTGAAGACGAACTAAAAAAAATATTAGATTTTTTTTGCCATAATTATATATATATATATATATATATATATATATATATATATATATATATATACACTGAAGTGCCACTGAATTAGGGATAGCAAAGCCTATGCAAATTGTGTAGCGCTGCGCATCATGTATGTGATGCGTATCATCAAGTGAGGGCGCTGTGGTAACTGCATATATAGCGCGTACTGTGGTTGTTCTGAATTAGTTGTTGGAATTGCCAGTATGGGTAAACTGCCTGATTTAGACGCCTTCGATCGCGGACAAATCGTAGGTGCGCGACGCATGGGCCATTCAATTTCCGAAATCGTCAGACAGCTAGGATTTTCAAGGTCGACAGTGCCAAGAGTATACCAAGAATACATGGATGGTGGAAAAAAAACTAGCGATCGGGCAAACTGCAAAGGACAATTAGCCTTGACAGTGCGTGGTGAGAGACGGCTCAGGCGTATTGTATGTAGCCAGCGAACCCAAACATTAGCTCAAATTACCACCCTGTTTAATGACGGTGCCAGTCGTACAGTCAGAAAACGGACTGTGCAACGCTCGCTTCACCGTATGGGTTTCGGGAGCTGTAGACCTACGAGAGTACCATTGCTCTATACTCGCCATCGGGCTGCACGTCTTGCCTGGGCAAGAGAGCACAGAGACTGGAGTGTAGAGGACTGGAAACGAGCAGCATGAAGTGATGAGTCTCGATTCCGACTACTTAACGCCGACGGGAGGCTGAGAATATGGCGTCAGGCTCATGAAGCCATGGATCCGGCATGCCTGGCTGGAACTGTACAAGGGCATGGTGGCTCAATCATGGTCTGGGGTATTTTTTTGTTTCACAGTTTGGGATCTTTGGTGCGTGTACCAACCTCCCTCAATGCAATTGGGTACGTAGAGTTGCTGGGTGATCACCTCCATCCGTTTATGCTGTTCTGTTATCCTCACGGTAATGGAGTTTTCCAGCAAGACAACTGTACGTCTCACAAGTCCCGGTTGGCTACTGGCTGGTTGGATGAGCATTCCTCTGACTTCTCTGTCATGAATTGGCCACCTAGAATCCGAGACTTAAATCCTATTGAGCATCTTTGGGATGTTTTGGAACAAGGCATGAAAGGCCATCACACAGCACCGAAGAACCTTACTGAATTATGGACAGCTTTAGCCAATATTTGGCAAGCCATTCCCGTGGAACGTTTCCAGAAACTTGTTGAATCTATGCCTCTTCGTGTGGCAGCCGTTATCAAGGCCAGAGGAGGCCCAACTCGTTACTAGGTAGGTATACCTAATTCAGTGGCACTTCAGTTTATATATACACCTCATTTATCTAAAGTTTGCAAATACTATAGCCAGATGCATGGCGCAGCCTAGCAGCTAACACAAAAAGAACAAAAACACAGGTGCATTAGCACCCAAAAATAAAAATATAGGTGAATGAACACCCAAAAGACAAAAAGTCAAGCAATTAGACAGAAAAAAGTCAAAAATATATCAAGAAAATCATCTGTCTTTGCTTGGCTCATCAGCCGTGGGTAAAGCAAAGAAACATAATCAAACACAAGTGGATACGATGATTTCTATACGAAGAATAGAAATACGAAATAGGAATAATAGAAATACGAAGATTTCTATTTTAACGTAGTTTATTCTGGTATGACTTATCTTTTTTCGTTTATTTGCAGGTCTACAAGTGGTCCCGTGGGGTGGTGCTCATATTTCTTTTATAAGCGGTTATTTTGTAGCACCTACCTACGACCGTCGTGTCATAACAATTTCTTTTAGTTTTTTTGTCATCTGATTCAGCCATATTAATATAAAAGATTTTTTTTTAATATGACACCATGGCGAAACCACTTGTTTTGATTATGTTACTTTGCTTTACCCACGGCTGATGAGCCAAGCAAAGACAGATGATTTTCTTGGTATCTTTTTGACTTTTTTCAGTCTAATTGCTTGACTTTTTGTCATTTGGGTGTTCATTCACCTATATTTCTATCTTTGGTTGCTAATGCACCTGTGTTTTTGTTCTTTTTGTATTAGCTGCTAGGCTGCTCCATGCATATGGCTATAGTATTTGCAAACTTTAGATAAATGATGTATTCGTGCTTTGTGGTTAATGTCTGCTTTAGCGCATGACCACGAAAGCTATTTGTTGTTTTTCTTCTGGAGAGTCTGAAGAATCATTCTTTCACTTACTTCTGTGTGTGATGGGAAAGGCTGCGGATCTAAGCGACTTTGATAGAGGGCAGATTGTAATGGCTCGAAGGCTCGGAACAAGTATTTCCGAAACAGCACGACTCGTGGTTTGTTCGCGACCTACAGATGTTAGTACTTATGCAAAGTGGATGAATGACGGTGAAACCAGCAGTAGATGACATGGTGTTGGACGTCCACACGCTATCAAAGAAAAAGGTCGTCGGAGACTGTCTCGCATGGTGAAGCAAAACCGGAGCCAGACAGTGGCTCAGCTGACAGCCCAATACAATGCGGGGCCAAGTAGAATAGTATCGCAGCACACTGTTCAGCGGACACTGTTGGATATGGGGCTACGCAGCAAACGTCCCACTCGTGTGCCTTTGCTGACCAAGCGTCATCGCCAACTGCGCCTGCGCTGGGCCCGGGAACATCGCGACTGGTCCATGGATCAGTGGGAGAGAGTTGCCTGGTCAGATGAATCACGGTTTGTCATTCCTCACGCCGATAGCCGTGTCAGTATACGCCGTCTTCCAGGCGAACTGTTGCTCCCTCAGTGTACAGTAGGTCATACACAGGCCGGTGATAGCGGTATTATGCTTTGGGGGACGTTCTCTTGGGCGTCTCTAGGACCCGTGGTTGCGGTAGAGCAGACCATGAATGCTACAGGGTATCTGAACATCATTGCGGACCAGTTGCACCCTTACATGGCCTCTGTTTTTCCAGCTGGAAATGGAATGTTCCAACAGGACAACGCCCCGTGTCACAAGGCTAAAATTGTGTTGGAGTGGTTCCAGGAACATGATGCTGAATTCCAGTTAATGTCCTGGCCGCCTAACTCACCGGATCTCAATCCGATAGAACACATTTGGGATGTCATGGGACGGCAGCTCAGAGTTCAAAGACCACCAATTCGCAATATCTCGGATTTGCTTGACCGTTGCTTAAACATCTGGTACAATCTGTCTTCGGCCATCTACCAAGGACTTGTAGCATCCATGTCAAGGCGGGTTGAAGCTGTGTTGCGCGCCAAAGGTGGGCCAACTCGTTATTGACAGGTGGTCATAATGTTTCGGCTCTTGAGTGTATATATATCTATATATATATACTATATGTATATATACAGTATGCCCACTAAAGTCCCTTCCCACCCTCTTAACTTTGGAACGGCTGCTGCTATATTCATAAAAGTGGTGTCTAGGTATAGTAAAGTAGCCATGCGCTACTGAATGAAACCACCTACCGCGCCACCTGGTAGAAAACTGGTAAGTTAGCATTCCTATCTCAAAAACGGAACGAGATAGGGAAAAAAGTGATTTACAAAGTTGTAGAAAATCATCGATTTAGTACTAAAAGATACCTTGTGGACATTAATGAGAAGACTACAACGGTTCAAACGCGCATTTGTTTTTTCGTGATTTCCTACACTGTGACGTGACAAAAGGATCTGAGAAAGAAAAAAACAACTAATTTTAACAATATACTATTTGAGATGTTCAAACTTCTCACCGTCAGCTGCAATACACATTTCGATCCTCGTTTGAATCTCACGTTGCACACGTTGGAGCATAGAGCGAGACACGTTGGCACAAGCGTTCGTAATGCGTCGTTTAAGGTCCTGCAATGTTTGTGGAGGGGTCGCATACACCTGCTGTTTCAGGTATCTCCACAGGAAAAAGTCCAGTGGAGTCAGATCAGGCGAACGTGGTGGCCACTCTTCGAAACCGCCATACCCAATTATTTGGTCTCCGAATTCCTTTACGAGGTACTGCTTCACTGGTGATCTCAGCTTTGGAGTACTCAGCCATGACCACGAGCATCAACATACTACAACCCCAAGAAGATGTCTCTTTTATAGCTGTCTCAGGTGAACAGGCGTGACGTTTCTTGCGTATTTGCTTACTGCAAAAATTTCGAACACCAAGCGCAATTTGCGTTGAGTTGATGCGACACTATTTTACACGATCTACGTATTGTCTACTCTGTTTATAAAGACAATCAGTACAAGGATGAAACCCTCAAGGTTTGAACCGCGGTCCTTTTGATTGGGGATCAAAAGCGATATACCACTGTGCACATTGCGGTGTTGTGTTTTGCCCGAAAGATAATCATTTCTCCTTCCGTTCAAGTTTCGTGACGCCACAGTGTAGGAAATCACGAAAAACAAATGCGGATTTTAACCATTCTATTCTTTGCATTAATGTCCACAAGGTATCTTTTCGTACAAAATCGATGATTTTCTACAACTTTATAAATCCCTTTTTTTCCCTATCTTGTTCCGTTTTCGAGATAGGAATGCTAACTCCGCAGTTTTCCACCAGGTGGCGCGGTAGGTGGTTTCATTCAGTAGCGCATGGCTTTTTTACTATACCTAGACATCACTTTTATGACTATAACAACAGCCGTTCCGAAGTTAAGAGGGTGGAAAGGGACTTTAGTGGGCATACTGTATGTATATATATATATATATATATATATATATATATATATATATATATATATATATATATATATATATAATTCCTGCTTTGTGAATAAAATAAACAATTGAATTTCACTGTCATTCACCCATATACTACAGTATATAAATAAAATGGTGACTTCAAACAAAGGGAAAGTTGAACAGTTTGTCTTTCGGTCAGCATCTGACGTCTTTGTAGTGTTACTCTCTGTTTTTCCGTTATCTATAATCAAACATTAAGTCCTTTGTAACGCTTCACAGTGCATATATTTCAAAATTATCTTGCATGAAATGCAAAAATTTAGAAACTCGGTAAAATAGTGCCACCTCTTTTATCTGTCTTCCTTTTCAAAAAACGAAATATATGAGGCGAATCGGCAAGCACAACAAAAGGAATGACACGCATTTTTTTTCTCTAAAATACGTGATGAGAAACAATGCACGAAGTGGAACAAAGAATTCTTTGCTCGCATTTAATGAATACTGTCAGCGG
This sequence comes from Dolomedes plantarius, assembly GCA_907164885.2. Taxonomy (NCBI): domain Eukaryota; kingdom Metazoa; phylum Arthropoda; class Arachnida; order Araneae; family Dolomedidae; genus Dolomedes; species Dolomedes plantarius. The sequence continues at coordinate 196,257,963 of OU015490.1, read as the reverse complement.
GGTGATCGGCAGACTACTCGGAAATGTCTTTGAACAAATATAATTGGAAAGATCCTTTTACGACTCCATAATTCTTTCTTTCTGGGTAGACGCAAACAAATAAGAGTACTTTCACTCATTGGTATTGTTTTTGACTAGAAAAAATTAATATTTTTTTTATATTTTCTTTTTTAGAGCGGTATCTTGTTTTCTTTTTTTTTTAATGAAGAAGAAAATCAAAGGAACCATTTGTCGTCATTTGTGAAACTTGGTATTCAGAATCAAGGAACTGAATCATTCATCTTGCTCAAGAATTTTTTCTTCCGTTTTTATTTAAAATGATACACTTTAAGAGGCAGGGCGGGGAAGTTTAAAGAATAATTAATGAGAAATTTTGAATTTTTGAGCTACAGTTCTTGAAGTAATTATTAGTATTCTTTATAAGAGCTCTTAAGAACTGTGCAGTGGAAATATACTTAAAGCCTATTTTATATATAGTCTTACTTCAAGTACCTAAAGTCTATTATATATATATATATATATATATATATATACATATATATATATATATATATATATATATATAATCACAATTATTTAAAATTATCAATTTTATAAAATTCCTATTCTGAAGGGAAAATTGTGGCTTTCCCAGATCTCAATTGCCTTGGCTTTCAGCAACCGTCGAGGTTTGCACCTATCTCGCTGGAATTTCTAGCTAGACCTCCCACAATTTCATACAATCGCTTTACTTGGAAGCAATTTCTTGAGGCACTTTCCAAACAAGTCCTTTGTTCTGTGAGGACAAAGGTTCCTGTGAGACCTCTGTTGTTCATCAACTATTTCTATATCTTAGTATCAGTGACAGCCTGTAAATAAAGGCGCCTAATACTAAAATGGCTGAAAAACTAACCAAAATTAAAGAAAAATATAATAATTAATTCAAAACAATGGAAAATTGCAGTGCTACTATCATCTATCGGTGAAAATCTCACGTGTGTGGCTGAAATCTTTTTGCACTACGTAATTCCAGTGAAAAATAAACGTTAAAGAATATTATAAATGATATTTTTTGTTTAAAAAATAAGTTTAAACAATGAAAAATGTAATTAATAGCATTTTACATATATAAATAGTTTCAAAATCCTTCAAGCAATGAGCAGTCCAAAAGACATTTTTATTGATTAATTTAGCAAAATTTCAAGCAAAAATGAAGAACCTTGTTATGTTCTGCCATTTACAACCTAAAACTGCGACTATAAACCAATTGTATTCTATATTAGAAATACAGTTCAAGTGAATACAATTTAAGGGAAAAAATGTTTAATTAGGTGGAACACTTTTTAGCCCACCATCAAAGAAAGGGTTAAATGGTTTTTTAAAGTCAACTTGCTTTTATTTCCGTCTTTTATAGTTAGCCGAGAAACTAAAATATACAGGTGTTTTGTGGGTTTTAAAATGAGCATCGTGCTGGAGAAACATTTCTAACATTTGTGTTTCTCATCATTGGATGAGTCCACTTGGATATAAAAAAAGCAGTGTCCCGGGATATATATTAAAAAAATCTAACATTGTTTAACTCCTGTTACAGAAAATCTGATTCATAACATCTCTAGATTTAGCGACTCACTGTAAAATAACGATTGATCCAGAAGGCATAGGAAAATATCCTGTTAAAGACAACACAACGACGTGTATCATCAACCTTATGTAACATTTATCTGCAGCTTTGATGGGCAAAAAACAACATCTTTCCGCAATCTTCCAGAATCATGATGATTCCTACAATTTAAGTGAGGCCTCCTTCAACACCTAGTGGACTATGTACCCTCCCGCAAAAAACTTCTCCTACAATCACTAATCAAAAGGAAATGAACTTTTGAAACCGAAGAAAGGAGTGACAAATACTTTCGCGTGACATAAACCTTTCAGAAAAAGGAGTTATCCAATGCCTCGGACAGAATTTACAGCAGACACAAAAACAGCTTTCTCTAACAAAGACAAGATAGTATGTAATATATAACCTTTTAATTTATTTCCCTTCTGCAGTGTGCCTTATAAAGGAAATTTTATTTGCTTTAAATTTCGGAGATTTTACGGTTATTCTACAATTTTTGTCTACATAACCGATTAAACTATGTTTGATTTTATCATTCGTTTGGGATTTCACCAACTTTTCTCCAGAGGATGTCCTCTAGATTTTTACGATTGGTAGCAAAAATGATCAGAATCCAGTTGGTGGTGGAATATTCATGAAATATCCGAATGATATAGTTAAAATCAAATTTAGAAATTCAGACTCGTGTTCTGATCTATTAGAACTGATGTAGAGTTTAAAGATATATGGAATTTATCAGACAGTCGGAGTTCCATCCAGCATTTGAGCAACTGGACGAGAGTGGGCGGCAAAGCCGGCTTGTCCATCCTGTCCCAGCTAGATCGTCTCTCTGTGAACCATAGCATTCATTTTCAGTGGGTCTCTTCTCATGTGGGCCCATTTGGCAATGAGATGGCTGACATCCTAGTAAAGGAGGGTACCGCTGAACATTCGCCAACTTCTTCGGCTCTTACTTTTCTGGAAGCATATTCCTGAAGTAAATCTTTTATCCAGGATATTTGAAGATCTCCCCCGGTCCATGACTGGTACGTTGGTGTCTGCCCTAGTAGGGCTCTTGCCTTAAAGTTGATAGAGCTGAGCAGACTGCAATCTCTAGGTTTGGAAGTGGCCATTTGACGTGCCTAAAATTTGATCACGAAAACAAAACCTTTCCCACTTGTAAAAAGTGTAATGATGAACAGTCCATTCCTGGTCACATCCTATCTTGCCTAAATTTATCTATGAAGGGCTTTCTTACCGATCCTCGTCTTTTGATGGACCCACTGAGCATATATGGACTCATGAACCTGGTGTAGCGCCGGTACATCAGGAGGGATTAGTAACAACAACAACTAAAACAACCATCTTTTCTAATAACGTCAAGAGAAAATATCCTTTCGATGCAGTGACGTCTGATAAAACCTCCTACAGCTCCTCTTCTTTTTATGGGCCCTACAACGGGATGCACAGGGTGCTCTTAATAAATTTTGCCGACATATGGACCTCTAGCGGCTGTTCCGTTCAACCGAACGAGATGAGATTGCAGATATAGTTATTCAGAGGTATGAGCTCGGGATTTTTTGAACAGCAACAATGTGGCGCTCACGGTTACGGTTATAGGTACAGAAATTAAAAAATTTCGAATGACAACGCCCACTTTTTCCCGTCGAAAAATGCACAGTGCATGCGAAAACCATAAATATCGTTGGAACGGTACGTGTATCAGAAGAAACAGACGCGTTATGTACGCACAAAAAACAGCTCTGCGAATGGCCAACAAAAACACGATGATGGCACCTCTGTGGAAAATGTGTAATCCAAATAAAAGTTTTCTTTTATTCGATCTCTGTTGTCATCAGTGATTGGTGTCTTGTCTCTGTCATATTCAAATATCCTCCGTGGGCCCTAATCGTGTTTTTGTAGGCCGTTCGCAGAGATGTGTTTTGTGCGTGCATATTGCGTCCGTTTTTTGTGATACAAGTACCGTTTCAACGCTATTTGGGGTTTTCGTATGCGCTGAGCATTTTGCGACCCAAAATCCCCCTCGTCAAACTTTTGTTGTCATAATTTAATTATTTCTTCCTCTGCCATAATATTATATACACCTTCGGTTCCTACGTAACTATCTAACTTCTCCCCTTCGATTGGCATTATTTCGCCTATTTTTTATCCCTTATTGAAGTGCAATTTTTGCCGCGTATTATTCATAAAAATTGTTTTAATTTCATTATTATGGACTTCATGCATTGTATGCTACTCATGAGCCTGAATTCGCTTACCCCTGTTTAATAATATAGTGGTTCCGTTTTTATATACATTATTTATTCGTAATTCTACTATATTTGTCTCATCTGGTTCTAATATTAACTTCCTTTTAGTCTGAGCCGAATATTCCCTCGTTACTGGTACCTCGTCGTCCACTATATTTTTATTTTTGTCATTTACCTGTATTGTATTCATTTCTTTTTGTCCGTTATCTATTAAGTTTAACACTTTTCCATCCCATAAAATTTTATTAGCTGCTGGATTTAAGATCATACAATTTTTAACTAAAAAGTGAACACCTAAAATTATTTTGAACTCAGTACTAGTCATTGCTTTGGTTACAAATAGCGCATGTTTAAATTTGAATTTGTCAATTTGTATTGTCATCTCAACACATTTTGAATAATCTATCTGATGCTGTGACATCGACAATATTTTTACTTGTCGGGATATATAATTTACTTTTTGTGTTTCTTTAAGTTGTTCGAATAATGTGGCATCTATCATGCTGATTGCTGCCCCCGTGTCCAATAATGCCATTGTTTCGTGCTGTTTGAAATTTATCTCCACTGTTGGTAATTTACCTGCCGGACTCATATTTCCCGCCATTATTTTAATTGTGTCATTGTTTTTTCTTCTCCCACCTCTGGTAGTTTTATTAGATCGTTTATGTCCCTTCTTTTTGTCACCTCTAACTCTCACTTCCTTTTTTTATTCTTGTTATGCACATTTTTATACTGTATATTATTTACAATTTTATGTCTGTGATTATATGCCCTTACTCCGCCATCTGGGAACTTCCCTTTATGGGCACCTCTAGACTTGTTTACGTGTTGCGGAAGCTCCCTTCGTAGTTTAATGGGGCCCCATGATTAAAATTATATCTACCGCCGCGTGGCCTATATTGGTCCCTATACTCATTTGTGTTCGCGTTTGGCGGTACCCTATAGTTCGTTTGCATATTAAAGTTATTGCTACGCGGCGCTGTCATGCGTTCACGTACCCTATTATTTCTAAACCTTTGAAAAATAAAACATTCGCCAATATCATGTCCCTCCTTCTCACATGCGAAACAAAACTTGACGCCCTCTTTCCCTTTATTAAATAATTCCTTTTCTAATTCACGTATTCTTCCTTTTAATTTTCGATTTTCCTCCGCATCCTCATTGATTGATAACTTATTTATTGACATTTCAATATTATCGTACTTTTCTTGTAGCAAATTATTTATTTCCTTCGCCCTTTCTACCGCCATCCGAAAATCTTGAATATTATCTTTCACTAACTTCTTCCTTACGTCCATTCTCAAAGCCTGCAAGAACTTTGACAGCATGATTTTATTTAGTAATTCATGCCCGTCATGAACTTCCCCAAAAATGCAATGGCAGAATTCTCCACCTCTAGAGCAAGGTTTGCTATCGTTTTGTCTGGAGTGTGTTTGATATTTTGGAATGCCTGTTGTTTTTGCATTAAGGAATTTGTAATTTTAAATCTATCGCTTACCACCCTCTCAATTTGACGCGGATCCTCTGTGTCTCTTAGCTCCCTGCACTTCGTGAGGTACTCATACGCCTTCCCCTTAAATCTTGTTTTAAGTAGCATGGCCAATTGTACCTCACTCCAATTTGCAATTCTGGCAATGTTTCTGGCCTGGCTAAAAAGGAGCTCTATATCCTCATTGTCATTCTCTGTATTTCTGGCAATACAGCAATCATCGCCACATTTTCTATTCGTTCATTTTGCTGTCTCGGCTCCTCCATTTGTCCATTTAATTCCTCCTCTCTTATCCCTCTATTATTTCGCCTTCGCGCCATTATCCTCACCTTTCTATTATATTACACTGTATAATTTTGTTTGTATTCTAACTACCTCAGCAATTTCTACTGTATTTTAACTTCTACAAATTTTCTCTTTACCGCGACCATAGATATATATCACTATTTACACAGCGCTTAATACCTCGATTCATTATAGTACATAGAGTAATCACTTTCGGATTTTATCCACGCAAAACAATTTCATTTATATTTAAATAACACTTACATTATATAACCTCCAAGTTTAGTCTCGGCACCAATTTATGTAACCGTGTAATTTGATTAGGTGGTTAGTACATTGTGATAATTATAAGTGATGATGAGTGATTACTCAAATGTATACATATGAATCAATTTATTAAACAAACATATTAACATATACATATTTCGATTACACTTTCATTTCTCCAATGCACCCTCCTACACTACTCGTTTGCAATTAGCAAACGATAAATCTATACTCATATTTATCGTTTGCTAATTGCTACCAATATTGATAATTCATTTCTTAACCACATACGTTAATACACTTTCTCACAATTGCAATCCGCTACTAATTATTAATTCATTTCTTAAACAAATACCTTAATACACTGATTATCAGGTGCAATTTACTACCAATTAGTAATTCCTTTCTTAGACACATACATTAATACACTTTCTCACAATTGCAATCTGCTACTAATTATTAATTCACTTCTTAAACATATACATTAATACACACTTCTTTAAAACATACCTGTGATATATATCTATGGAAACACACATAACATCAATTCTAATTGCTCCCGTCATTAACCTACGCAATCCTCTTATTTAACCTAACCCAGTAATCCTTTTAAATTCTGAGCATTGATAAAGAATAAATTCGTTAAATTTCTCCCTACCTTGGGCGACCTGCATAAAACGGGGCTTCTCCTTGGACAAAAGGGGCCGGAGAAATACGCCTCATTTCAATTGGCTAATCGAGCGACGGTCAGGTTTCGCTTTGGCTCCGGAAACTTCGACGAGGGATGGTGGCCAGAGTTAGATTCAACTCCTCGGTGCTCTTTGAAGAGGGCCTTCGCTGTTTAGGGCAAGGGTCATCGGGTGATGCTCTATCCGGTGGCGGGAGGCTTGCGTCTGGTCGGCGGCAATCTTGCGTCTGGTTCAGCTCGGTGCAGGCGTTCATCAATCTGATTGTCACTTCTCATGCAGGGCATCACTGAGTTGTACATCTCGCCTATGTATCAGGGGCTGGCGTCTGCAGACTTTTGGGGTGTTGAGTATTTCTTCCCTCATCATTCCATCTATTCTTTCCTCTAGACGACTATTAATATGGGCTTATCAATAGGCCATGCTCAATCGGCTGCGGTCTTTCCTTCTAATTTTCAGCTCTCCTCGCAATCAGTTCTCCGCTACTCAGCTCCTAACTGCTATGCTTATGGGCTGTCTCGAATCTGTTGCTTTCTCAAAATCTCTCTGTCATCATCCTCTTTTTTTTTAAATTTCTCTTCGGCTTCTTCGCCCTGGGCCATCATTGGTGACACCCAATAACCAATGAGTCCCTCGTCATCCTATCATTGGACGTCATATCTTTTTCCCCTTTTCTTTTGCTCCAATCCCCTTTTCTTTTGCTCGCAATCAGTTCTCCGCTACTCAGCTCCTGTCACTACATCACGGAGAGCAGTGGCTGTATACCGATACTCTCCCATCTGGGGTCCTCATCACACCCCCATATTCTCACGCTATCCTTTCGACCGCCTGGTGCGTGCAAAGTCAACTTCATACATTCTTATCTCCCTTTTTATCTCCTAACTTCGTATCTACATTTCCAATTTTCGCCCTCTCAGCTCATTATAACCAGCTGGGCCCCTTTTATTGTCAACATTTCTCTTCCCTATTACATTAACTTATCCATCTTAACCCAAACCGTTCGTTAAACGCAGCTGTGTGTTGACTCGTTGCCTGTTCTTCAAACACTCTTACTCGTTTTTCACTTTTAATCACGTCGTTTTCTGCATGTGGGACCTGGCCCCTCTCTTTTCTACGAACAATGTCGTTTTTCAAGCGACACTCATACCTCTGAATAACAATAACTGAAATCTCATCTCGATCGGTTGAACTGAGCGGCCAATAAAGGTCCACATATCGACAAAGTTTTTTATGACCACCCTGTATACCGTATTAATTCTTTATATTTCTGTAATTAACGTGGTGAAAGGTAATGTGAAACTAAACCTAACAATTATCCGTTTCTTGCCGTTCCCGTTGATTTCATCCCAAATTTTAAGTAACTGAAAAATAATTGACACCACAGGAAATAAAGTTTACTCAAATTTGAATTTTACTCACCCTGACTTAAACACTTCAGTGCACATATTTTTTTTACGTATTCAGAGAAATAAATGACGACTTTTTCAAGGTTGAAGCATAATAAAAAGTCAGAACTGAGTCAAAATGTTTCTCTTTTTTTCCCCCTTGATGTTTCACTCTAAAGAGAAAAAGATAAGACAATTCAGTGAACACATGAAGGGAATGACAAGTTTTCTTAAGCACAAGAGATGCAAAACATCAGACGCAACAAAGGATTCTCCGCTCGTTTAATGAATGTTGTCAGCGAGGTGTTCGGAAAACTTTCGCTGAAAGATATATGAGCAAATATAATTTGAAAGGAGTTTTTCACGACTCCTTGATTATTTCCTTCATTGTGGATGTAAACAAACTCAAATACTTATTTGCTGTCTTTGAATTCTGTCTTTTAAAATAAGAGATTTTACTTATCTTTTATGCAATTTATACTTCGTAGAGCCATTTAAGTGAAAGGGTATCATTTGTATTCATTTGAGATAAGTGCCACTTGAAACTGAAGAATTAATTCATTTGTCTCGTGTTAGATCCTTAGACTATTATTTCTAATATAAAATCAAAATGATGAAACAAAAGTGGCAAATTTGAAGGGAAATCTAAGAAAAATCTTAGGAATAATTGTGGATGGAATAAATTATTTTCATGGTCGAGAGCACATGTTTTATAAATAATCTTTAACAAAACCGAATAAAGTAAGTTATTCGTAGTTTATATTCTTTATTATTTCTTTTCAGTTTCTTTTAATAAAAGTGAGTGTAAAGCAATTTCAAGCCTAACGGGCTTTAAGCTATAAATTTACGCTAAGTTTATATTTTGTATGTGCCCCTATTTTCCAAAAAGTCACTAACGAGAAGTAAATATCAGAAAGAAGGTTCGAACTCATACTTTCAAATTAAATCTTCTAAACCATTAATAAGGATGCTGAATTAAATGCCAATGTTAACTTTACTACTTCAGGAGATGACAATACAGGGTGGTCATAAAGAAACTATGCCGATATATGGACCTCTAGCGGTTATTCCGTTCAACCGATCGAGATTCCAGATATAGTTATTCAGAGGTGTGAGATCGGGATTGTGTGAACGGCAACAAAGTGGTGCTTACGGTTACGGTTATAGGTACAGGGACTAGAAATTTTCGAATGGTAACGGTCACTTTTTCCAGTCGCAAAATGCTCAGCGCATGCAAAAACCCTAAAGAGCGTTAGAACGGTACGTTATCACAAAAAACGGACGCGTTATGCACGCACAAAAAACAGCTATGCGAACGGCCAACAAAAACGTGATCAGGGCGCACGGAGGAAATTTGCATATGACAGAGGCAAGACACCAGTCACTGATGACAACACAGATCGGGCAAAAGAAAACTTTTATTTGTATTGCACATTTTCCACATAGATGCCATCATAGGCCGTTCGTAGAGCTGTTTTTTGTGCGTGCATAACGGATCCGTTTTTTGTGATACATGTTCCAACGCTCTTTGGGGCTTTCGCATGCGCAGAGCATTTTGCATCAGGAAAAAGTGGGCGTTGTCATTCGAAATTTTCGAATTTCTGTACCTATAACCGTAACCGTGAGCGCCACTTGGTTGCCGTTCACATAATCCCGAGCTCATACCTCTGAATAGCTATATCTCAAATCTCATCTCGATCAGTTGAACGGAACAGCCGTTAGAGGTCCATATATCTGCAAAGTTTTTTTTTTATGACCACCCTGTATATGCCAGCACTAAGTACTATTTCAAACTCTTATTGAAAAAGTTTTAAAGCCAAATAACGGAGATTTATTTAACCGCTATACCTCGTCATTTCAGAAATAAATCCAGTTGGATATGATTACTCAAAACAAATGGAATATTGTTACAGGGTACAAATTGGAATGATTAGATGGAGATAATATTTCTCGATACGAATAGCCTTTCGACAAACAATTTGAAAATGATATGGGGGAATTTAAATTCCGGCCCGTTGTGAAGCAACCCATTGGTATAGTATGTAGCGAATCTTCAAATACCCAAATCCAACAGTAATATAATTTTGCAGAAAACACATTTTATACGGTGTCTTATCAGTATTTTCTGTTGTATTTTTTATCCAAGTATATGCTGTTTGCTTGCATTAAGAAACTTAAGTTGATTTCCAATATAATTGCAGAGTTAATATTTGTACTACATTTAAGTAAGTTTTCTTCCAGAGACATAGGCCTATTTTAACTATACGTTTTATAACAAATCTAAGATTCTGTCTATGACTTTTATCAATTATCGTGTATCTAAAATACATTTAATACCAAAACAGACTGAAATAAACGATAAATTGTAAAAACATAAATTGCGTACGTACCAAAAAACTCTGAATCTATTTATTAGAACTCAGTAAGAATAATTTCTCCACACAAAATCGTATAGGATATTTATTTATAGGATTACTATTTTGATGAACGTTCAAGATTAAGTATCAAACCAAGATTATGTTAGGTTTTGTTTTAAATAAACGACATAAGCATAGAATGAGTTACTTACACGGGAAGGAGGCAATTTCAGTCTGAGTTTTTTCCCCTATCTATGAAGCATTGGGGGCAAAAATAAGTTTAGGATGCTAACTATCACCTCATTGACTTAAAAAATATTTACCATTAGTACAAAATACATATGGGGTAATTAGTTAAATGAAGTTACGATGTTTGATGAGAGATGTGAATTTAATATTAGGGTATTGAGTTTTGAGATCTCTGAGTGGAAGTTTCGTAAGCCAGCAGCTTTTTGATATGTTTTATTCAGTCACTTTTCAATTTGTGATCAAGCTCAAGCGATAAGCAGTGCATTTAACTGTATAATTTTGAATTTTGTATCTGATTATTTACCATTGTGATTAAGTCTAAACATGTATTTAGCTAGGTTCAAGAAGTAGTTACATTCCTGTTACAATGTTTCACATATGGAATTAGTTATTTTAAGAGACAACTTTCTCCGTATGGTATATAAATTCAAATTTTATCTGTTGTTAGACAGGCTGATAATATATATATTATAAATGGGATTATTTCCTAAAATTCATTGTCAAACTTTCACTTAGGATTGGAGTGTTAGAATAATGGTTCAACTCTCCAACACTAGAATAATGGGTTAATAGTTAGAATAACAGTTAGAATAATTGGACTACACTTAAATTCCGTGATCTTCCTAATACAGACGAATATGCCCGGGTACTGTCCTGCATAAATTAACACCGTTTAATAGACATTTGCAGAGCTTTTACCTTTGGCTGCACGGATAATGAAGTATAAGCAATATATACAAACACTGCCCCTCCAGGAAGATTAACACGGGATATTTTGAAAAATTATCCCGTAATTGCAGCAACACCTAACTACGGCCGTCATTTTGACGGAATTGAGATAAGGGTTACAGCGCAAATGTCCCTCAAACTTGAGTTTTAATCATCTCGACACAATATTTCTTCTGCGAGAACCGATATCTAGACGCAATGTGTTGTGTTCTACTTATACAGTATATTTTGTTCCTCAGAAAATTGAAAACGGGGTGTTAAAATCATCCATTCTGATCCCAGATATCTAAAGCGTCTACGAAACTTTTCCCCTCTTAATTTTTTAGAGAATTAAAGCTATCTTTACTCAATATAATAACTCATAATTATTTTTCCCTTAGCATAAAATGTGCTATTAATCTAAAACAAAGGTATGAGTATATGTATGTAGAATTTTCAATATCAAGCAACGGAATTGAAAATTCTATGTACTGTAAAATCTTGAGTATAACACACACTTTTTTTTCGCATTTTAGTCCTCAAAACTGAGCGCGTGTATTATACTCGTATACAAAAAAAGTAATGAGCGTTTAAAACGCACTATACTAGATTTTTCCCCGATTAATTTAAATTTAAAAATATTATTGCATTTAAAAGAACGAAAAATGTAGACAAATGTAAAATTTCTCTCTCTGTGACGGAGTACAATTTTTTAAAAATAATATTTGAATCCAAGTCGGCAATCCGTGAACAAACTTTTTCCATAGGTTAATATTGAGGTGAGCGAATCCAATGGGGTTAGTCCATAGCAGCCTTAAATCAAGCTAAGATCTTAAGAAAACTTATAGTATTTTTAATCCGGCCTTGTGGTGGTCCAGTGGTACAGCGCTCTGGTTTTCGGTGCTGAGGGTGCTCCGATCGAATCCCGGCGTTGCGCCACGAACTATGCCGTTCGTGTCGTCCCTTCATAGGTGGTAATGCTGTCCCCCTATATGATGCCCCCATAATAAAATGGGCAGTAAAAGCTGTGGCGTAGTAAGGGTGAATGTTTGATTACAAGTGCCTTCGCATTGGAAAAAAAAGTATTTTTAACACTAGAAAGACGGGAATTTTATCTTTCTAAAAAGACTGAATGCCATTGATGGTCGAAGGGCTAGGTCGCTGGCTTTCGGTTCACATCCTGGGGGTTCGAGTCCCACTGTAGGCATGGGTGTTTGTAGCCGTTCGGAATCGAATTTAAACTGTAGGGCCTGGTCTAATTAGCCTTCGTGTAGCGAAAAGATGACCGTAGCGCAGCAAACCAAAAAGACTGAGGGCCGTGATTTTAACGGTTGGAAATAAAATCAAGAATATAAAATATTTAATGTTTTTTTAAATAGTTAAATACTTTAAATTTCGAACTATTTCATACCAATATATACTAAATTAGTATATAATTAGATATATTTTATGCAGGTATGCCGAGATGACAACCTGGTATCGATTATCCATAAAAAATATATGCATGGTTTGTGCAGTCCTTATTTTTCAACACCAATATTTCCGAACAGCCAATATTTCTGTTATTTGAAAAGAGGGAAGAGACGAAGAGTAATTAATATTTTTGCGGTATTATTTTAAAGATTTCTACCTGTTTTCCATATTACCGTCAAATCGATGGCTTTCAGTCTTAGTAGGTATATAATACATTTTCACCCCCTCTTTATCGAATATAATTTTGCAAATGTGTGAACATATTTCACGTAAAATTAGAAAAAGTCATAAAATTTCAGAAGCCTTAGGACATAAATACAGACATAGCGCTCAATAGTATGTCTCAAACCGCCAAAATGACGGAAGCCGTCTTTCTAGTGTTAAAATTTTTCTATCTTGGATATATTTCCTAAATAAAGTATTTTTTTTCCAAATTCATAATGATTTTTAAGCATATCCCGATGTTTCTAAATCATGGAAAGTTAGAAGAAATTTAATTTAAACAGTGTGAATTTCTTACAGCGTAATTCCTCCAGATTAGGTTCGTTAAATAGTAATGAATATTATAAAATAACTAACAAATATTGGTTTATGCTTAATAAAATGCTAAAAAATATATTCGGGATTCTACAGAAAAAAATTAAGGCCAATAAAGTAGAAAAGGAAGAAAATTTTAATCTCCACGTTATTTATATTTATATTCATACAAGATAGAAACTAATGAAATACATTTGTAATGTTTTTATACATGATGCCAAAGTATAACAACGTTTATTCCTGAAAAGTTTTTCAAACTATGTAGTAAAATTTAAGTAAAATTGTTTTCAGAATTCATCAGTTTGTTTTAGCTTGTTAAAATTTCAAGAACAACTTCTAAAAATTTTATCTCTACAATATTAATTTCTTTTTTAACTTAGTACAGGATAAAAGTGAATGTGATATTTTACACTGAAGAAGGGCGTTCTTGAATTCTTTATTCCCTAAAACTCTTTTAAAGTGAAAGAAAGTAAGAATTATGTTAGCTTGATGGAAAATTACAGTGGTGTCCTCAGAGAGCTACTACAGTCATAAATAAAAATAATGTCAGATCTCTCAAAGTAATTTAACTTTTAAACTCAACTGCATTGTTTATTCCAAGAATGCTAGACACGATATAGCCATACTGTAATAGGTGATACATTTCAGAAATAAATGCCTGTTGCTATATTATTATAGCAGCTAATATACTTTTCCTATCAATTTGAACTCACGCTATGAGAAGAAATTTTTAAGCAGATTTATGTAACATTATTTTCAAAAAATTTGTTCCTTGGTAACTAGAAATTTCGAAGAAATTTCTTTATAAAAAATTTCAAACTTTCAAAGTCATGCTTTCAATTCCTTTATAATTTAAGAACAGAAAATTAATATGAGACTGCCATATTTATTTTAAAAAGAAAATTTCAAATTTATAGGGAGGTTTCAAGGGCATGTATATTAGTAAAAAGGAGATATTTCATTTTTTAATATTTTTTTTTCTTAAAAGCAGGTGATAAACTGATATAGATGAAGGTGCTACAATAAATTTTTGTTTACATACATAGTAGGGAAAAAATAATACATAAAGTTATATTGCAAATGATGTTCCTTCTCACAGGTTGTTGCCGCTAGAAGCGGTCACAAATCCTGGTATGACTATGTCCGTGATATTCCTGAGTAGCCTAGAGATAAATCTGTGGCTTTTCTCTGGCCATCATTGCCTCCGCAAGCACCTCCACAGAATTAACTTGATTCCCGACCCTCATTGTCTCCTGTGTGATAACCAGGAAGAAATGGACATGCCTCACCTTCCTTCTTGTCCTACTCTACCTCCTGTTTCTTTATGGGAGCGCTATTGGATTGCCAGACATAAGCTGATGGATTAATTGATGTCATTTTCTATCCTAACTTTTTTGCATTTTTGATATCTGTTGCCCTGTAATTCTTGCCATTGGAAAATATATATATATATGTCGAACGTTGTTCTACGACCGCTCATTGCAATATTAATTGCAGTCTTCTTAACGATATGCGTGTCGAGTGGAAGGAGAATAACACAGAGAATCAGTTCGTCTAAGAACATGGCGTTTATTCCTTTTCGTATATACCAAGGCTCCAAGGGAATTTACTCAGTATTTGCCATTTTGGGACAGAGACGCGGCGAAGCATATGTCTGTCGTCATTGCGATCTTCCCGCGCTCTGACCATCTCAAGGTAAAACTCTGCACGTGTACTCTCTCGGCACATGCGCAGAGCCCAAAAAAAGACTCCCGAAGGTCTTCCTCGTGCCGGATTCTAAAAATAATTCTCTACGCGATTTTCTTTCATTGCGAACTGAAAGTCACTCTCAAAGCCGGGGAAAAAACCAACTATTTATTTCGCGAGTCTGGAAATCTGAATTACTTTGGTTTTTCTCGCGCCATGAAAATAATTTAATCTCGAAGCCCCCTTAAATTTACATTAATTATTCCCTTCCCAACTAAGTTCTGACTTATATATATTGCGAATGTCGCGGGGTTTCAGACATCATGACAGCAGTAGAGGGAAATTGAAGAATAGCTGCAAAGAGTAAGTTATTTAGAAAGATATGGTAACAGGACATTAAAGCGATAAGGAACAGAAAGGAATAAGGAGCAATAAAACTGAAACGGTAGATGAAAAGAGAAAAAGGCCTTAAGAGAGCAGGTGCAGAAGAAATATGTAAAAATATAGAAAGTTAGATTAGAGACGCAAGGGGGCAGAGAAATAAAGAATAATGTAAGCAATGGAAGGCAGAACAAGCAGACGAAAGAAAGAATTTATGATATTCATAAAAGCGGTGAATTGTACGTTATTGAAGGGATGGGCGTGTGAAAATCGAAAAAGAAGGAAAATTCTGGAAGCGGAATGGTCCATTCTGCAGAATGGTGGTAATAAACATATGTATAAGAAAACCGCAAGCCAATGGAGGAAGAAGGGGAGATAAACAATATACCTAATGAGGAAACGAAGGGAGGGGTGCCAAAAGTCAGAAGGATGAAGATATGGAAAAGATCTAACAGATAGAATATAGACGAGCAGTCAGAGATAGAGAGACTAAGAGGTTGCTTGCTAAACAAAATGAGCAAAGACAGATGCAGATGCCTGTAAGCCGATTTACGCTATAAGATAAGAGGTTATAGCGTTCGAAACCGATAGTTAGACGAAAAGTATGAGTCGAAGTACTATCCAGTAAATAGGACCTTGGAGGAGAGAAGCTTAGAATGATAACAGAAGTGCCCAGATGAGTGATGCCTAAGACGAGTGAAAGGAATGCACAGAAAGAGAATAATACGACAAACCACTGATGAGGAGCGATGGTGATGAACAACGTCGAATAATGCCTGGATAACCGATCCACTCTGTCCACACCAGACTAGTAATCTGTGTCCACCACCGACCCGTTGACTTTTGCATGGACAATCCCGTGTGTTAAAGACATTGCCATATGAGGCGAAGGACCAAAGCCTAAAAAACAAGGTGTTATCAATGAAGGTACTGTGTCCTTTTCTCACAACCTGTATATCATTGCTTGATACCCATAGTAAATAACTAATATAATTAAGGTATAGGAATTGATAATAAATTAGGCAGAGCATGAACAAATTAAGGAAGAAAGATGAGCCTATTTCTTATTGATGATAAATGTATAAGTATGTATGCTATAATAATTAGTTAAATTGAATATGGTAGTGAATGCAGAGAATAATTATTATCTATGTTTTAATGAAATGCAGGTGAAGTGTATAAATGTATCTAGTGTGAGCAGTCTTAAATAGTAGGAATGTATTATTGTGGTGAATGTCCAATAAATCAATTCATGAGTTCAAACCAGAAATTGCATATGCTATTCATGTCAATGAGTGCATAAAACAAAATCCACTATATGATCATAATTGTAACCTACCTTGTTTGGTGCAAATGAAACAAACGCCATTACAGCGAACAATAACCTCGTATACACAGACTAAATATGTTATTAAAGACACAGATGCATAAGTATCTCTTACATAATAAATATTTTTATATATTTAATCATTCAAAACAAATCAAAAGAAAGGGTGAAATTCTTTCATCAAAGTACTGGTTACCTTTGTTAAACTCGTATATGAAGCCGTAAAGATACTTCTTCAAGACCTGGTAGGGAATTTAAATGATAAATAACTGCGATTGCAATTACTAGAGGAGACCATTATGATTGATGTTGTGTTGTTGTTGTCGTGACTTAATCAAGCCTCCCCCCTGCTCAGAACATGCCAGACCAGATCTCGACTGCTGGCAGAGAAAAAAGGCTTCAGTTTACAATGGCACCACTAGTGTCAGAGCCCGACTTTAGACAGGTGCCACCTCAATATTCACCGAGCATCCCCAGAGGCAACATCTGGACTGCTCGTACTTTCTCCCACTCGGTGTCTCAGAGAATGATGTCCCATATCCGTCCTAGTCACAAAGGTATCTATTGACGTTCGTTTTGTTTCGATTCGACCAACCCTGGTCCAAAGCCCATCGCAAATCATCGATGTAAAAATTTTGTTAAACGAAAACCACAAAAAAAATTTTACGTGAAAGTAAGAAAATAATCACTAAGATCACCTGTACAGCAAAACTTCTCAAAACGGTTACACTTTTTAGGAAAATAGAACATACTTGGAGTCATAAAGTTTAGATAACTTCACAATCTCTGAATAATCAATTTTCTCTCACCTCAGGTACTTCAAATACTCATTCCTTAAAACTATAAAAATTCAATGTATTATAAATTTTATCTAGTTCTTCATTACATAAAAAAAGTATTGAAGCGAAGAAGGATTTTTTTAGCATGTATTTTTTTTTTATAATGGAGAAAATTATGCTCTCCCAAAACACTGCCTAAAATTCAGATGCATCACTATTTTTTTTAATTGCACGTGTCTCCTTTTTAAATAAAAATGTAATGGATGAATATGTAAGGCAAAAAAATTAAAGTCAATTAAAATAGCCCATCATTAGAGTTATTTGATAAAAAATAGACAATGATTCATATTTAATAAAACTTATTTCCGTCAAACACGTTGATATATTGCTCTCTATTACTACGTACACCCGTTAGAGTACTAAAAATCTTATAAACGAAAGCAAAAGGTAAGAAAAAAATACCAAATATAGAACCATTTGAAATATTAATTTTTAGAAAAAGGATTGCAGAGTATTTCCCAGTTATAATGTTTAAAATTAACAGTAACTTTGCAGAAAATCTATACCCCTCTTAACCCTTTGTACATTACAATTTTAATACTTTAAGACTCATATCCAACTAAGAAAGTTTAGTGGTAGTTCAATTTTTTGGTGGTAAATGCTAAATCTTGAATAATTTACTCAAAAAAAATTAAAAACTGAAAACTGCATTTATAACACAATTTAATTTTCAGTTGTACGATTATTTATGTATTCAGCTGTAATAGCCTAAAAATAATGCATTATAATTGATTGGTTTCAAAAACATAGGATTTGAGTGTAATTTGGTACCAGAAAACATAATCTACAACGTCAGAAATCGATTATGTACCTTCTGTTTTTTTTAAGGCGTCCTGGCTAATCCACAGAAAAACTATGAATGTGGACAATGTTGCTCAGAAATACCTCTTAATCACTTACAATGAAAGCTTTTACGACAAGGAATAAATTACTTAGAAATATTCTACAGAACGCAGTGGTTAAAGCTAAAGAACTTTACGCAAATTTTCTAAAACTCCAGATTTCTCACACATTATAACGCGGTAAAAAAAGTTAATTTCACTTTTTATATAAAAAGCTGACGTTAGTCATCATATTTTAAAAAGGATTCAGGAAATTTTAAGTTAATTAACAGGGTCAAATTTTTTTCGCGAGAGTATCTTCTTTAACGGAAAAGAATATCTGACAAATGCTTAGGTACTTAAAGAACAATATGTTATTTGTAAAAAATTAATACTTTATTGAGGGAAAATGTTTTTTTAATGTTTTACTGCAGAATAGCTTTTGAAAAAGTCCCTCAAAAATACAAACCTATTATTTTTCCAAAGACCTTAAAATTTTTGCCACAAAATTTCAAGTCAGTCTAATTAAAAGAGTTTCTCTCAAACACAGAGGATAAAAACGATGAGTAATTTAATTACACAATTTGCAAGGGTTAGTAAAGTATTTTAACCCTTACGTCAGCTGATCGGTCTAGGAGACCGCTGTTACACCTGTTCTGAAGGGTGTGGTGGTGGTGGGGGTGATCAGACTGTTGGGGGTTTGTGAGTTCTTCAGTCGAGTCCTGACCTTCAAGTACAACACATCGGAGATTTTCGCCCGCTCTTCGCTTGTCGGTAAATTTAATCTTTATAAAACATAGTCGGTCTTTTGGACCGATGAGCCTTGAACTGATTTAAATTTTTGCCAGTCTGTACGACCGATAAGCTTTGAACCGTACTAATTATCGGTCAGTCTGCATGCATTATATTTCCAAGTTCTTTGTTTTATTGTTGTAGCTAGCATGGATGGAAGAATTTCTTTTGTTTCATAACGAATCAGACATTTTGGCTCTCTTGCACTATCACAGATTGAGGAATCTGATTCTGAAATTTTTGTTGAATAATCTATTTTTTATTTACCCTTTTCAAGAATGAGAGGTGGCAGAAGTTTTGCATTAATGACTTATAACTGCGAAAAACTTATAAAAATAGGAAAATATCCTAATTTTATAGCGTGGCGGTCTGTGAGACCGATGAGCTGGGAAACATTATAACGACAGATGAGCCGTCATAAGGGTTAATTTAGCCTTGAAGAGTGTTGTTATGTGATTGATTTTCTCCTATCTACATGTATAACATTTGGGCTCTGTATTTATAACTATGCAATTGATTTATGTGACTAAAAATAATCATAAATCTGAAAATAATTGATCAACATTGCTGGACGAACAGAATAAAAGATATTAGGTAAGAAAGCAGCAGAAATTTATAAAGTCCCTTAAAAGTCGGATTTCCTCAAATTTCTTATGGAAAATTAATTCAGATTTAAATTTTTTTCGCCAAATGATAACCTTATTCTTTAAAAAGGAGGAAACATTTTTTCAAATTTATCGGGTGAATTTCTAATTATCTGATGAATTTAGAATTTTTTCAATTTTTGGACATGTTCTAATTTTGATATTTATGAGGTTTTGATGTATCAGTTATACAGGAATGATGTAAAATCAACTGAAATTATTTTAATTTTTGTAGCAAAATTTCACGTCTGTGAGGTAAGTTTCTGAAGTTTGTTAAAAATTTTCAGGGACTGCGTCTCTTTCTGGATCGTGCTAATTTATAAGTTAAAAAAGATTTTAAAAATTCTAAATTGAGGTTTATTATACAAAGAAATCGTATGAATAAACAAATTTTAGGAGAATGAATCTAACCTTAGAGCCGCTTTAATTACCAAAGAAGTGAGAAAAACAAAACTCTTCATTTTTCTTCGGCTACTTCTCTTTTGAACTTTGAAGGCAGATAAGTAAAAAAAATTAGCAAATATGAAAAACCCCGTATCAGCAATTATGCAACCAAAAGAAATATCGCTTCGCTTTCAGGGAGAATTGCGCCAGCGTGAAGTTTTAAGACCTTTCTCAAGTGCACCGTGGCGAAAAATAATTGGAGAAGCATTCTTTTCAACATTTAATTTTTCTTCAGACAAATACAGTGACGCAAGGGTAGTTTTCTGTTTCCCCGTCACTTGCGCAACATTAATCTGAATTACAAAATCTTCGGAAATTCCTCCCTAGACCGTATGTACTTCATACCGCGACTACGTTATTTTCAGTCGGCAAATGAATGATTATTATTTTTTCTGCCTCACAAAAACTATGGGTAAGTGCTTTCATGTATGTTTCTTAGAGAACAATGAAAGGAAAATAAATTATTATAATTTTAAATGTTTTTGTTGAAAAAACCACATCTAGTTTATGTTCGTATCCATACACGTATATACTTATTTCGCATATTTATATATGTAAATACACACACAAATATATATATATATATATATATATATATATATATATATATATATATATATATATATATATATATGTATATATACACTGAGTGGCCAAATCATTATGACCACTCCCCTCAATGCAATGTTGGACCACCTTTTGCCCTTAACACTGCATGAATTTTTCTTCACATGGATTCTATGAGATGTTGGTAGGTGATATAATGATTTTGAACCCCATATCCGAGGAACTACACTTTCCAATTCCTGAAGATTTCATGATACTGGAACCAGCCGCATGCCCCATTCGATCTCATCCCACAAATTCTCAATTGGATTAAGATCTGGTGATTGTGCAGGCCATAGAAGCAAGGTAAATTCTCTGTCATGCTCTTCGAACCATCTGACGACAATGCCAGCTTTATGACAAGGAGCATTGTCCTGCTGAAAGTATCCATCCTAGGCAAGGTACACCATTAACATAACAGGTTGTACTTGATCTGCGATAATACTTAAATAGCCTTGAGTATTCAGACGTTGTTTCACACGAATCAAAGGACTCATACATTGCCAAGAAAACATCCCTCAAACCATAATATTGCCTCCACCAATTTGAAGTGCTGTGGCAATGCAGTTGGGATCCATGCTTTCGTGCTTTTTCTCCATATTCGCACCTTGCCTTCTGCATGGTGTAATTGAAAACTCGATTCATCGGACCATATGACCCTTTTCCAGTCATCTACTGTCCAATCATTGTGCTCAATTGCGAACTGCAGACGCAGGACTACTCTTGTTCAAGGCAGACAGTAGAGGCTTTCAAACAGGTCGTCGGCTTCCGCAGCCTATACGATGTTATGTCCGGCGACCAATTCGTTCAGAGACATTCGCAGTTGCTCCTTGATTAAGATTCCCCGCTATTTGACGTACTGTTAATCTTCTGTTGGACTGGACAACTCTGGCAAATCTTCTTTCAGATCGAGCATTCAGTAGCCTGTGACGACCACAAGCCTGACGTTGAGACCCAGTTTTCTCCCGGTTTCCACTCTCTGTAAACATTAATAACTGCTGCTCTCGAACACTTCACAAGTGCAGCCGTTTTACTGATATTGGTTCCGACGCTTCGAGAGCCTAAAATCATCCCGCGTTCAAACTCAGTTAAATCATGTGTTTTTCCCATATCTTCGCAAGCAACACAGTTCAATTGATGGTTCACTTGTCCTGCATTCCCTTTTTATAGCGATCTCGCCCTCTCGCGGCAACACTGTGACGCAATAGCTCTTTTGCATAAAACTGTCAGATGGTCATAATAATGTGGCCGCTCAGTGTATATATATATATATATATATATATATATATATATATATATATATAAATATATATACAGTGAAACTTCTCCATGGTGGAAAGTAATGGTTCCGAAAAAAGTGGTCGTTTTGAGGGGTGGCCGGTGAAAAGAGGTTTCTTCCGTAACATTGGCTCTAAAGAGTCTTGAATCAGTTCTGTATAAAATATGGCCGTTTAGAGGGGTGGCTGGCTATATAATTGTCACTATGTATATATATATATATATATATATATATATATATATATATATATATATGTGTGTGTGTGTGTGTGTGTGTGTATCTGTGTGCACGCTCACGTGGGAGGTCAAGTGATGGATATTAAAATTAAGGTGAATTAATGTGTCACCCAAATATCCAATAGCTCATTACATCTTAAACAGCCTCTTAAAAGCTCGTAATGTTTTAAAACTTTTTACAGCTTATTCTCTTTAAAGATATTTCTTAGAAACATTGTCTAAAATCAACCGCAAGTCATTCCGTTTAAACTCCAAAACTTATTTCTTCACAGAAATTTCTCTTTTCACCGAAATATCAAGTGTTTTTTATTCAACAATGTTGTGGCATGTCACGAAAAATTTACCATTTTTTTAAACTTCAATTCACTTGTACCTCTTTTTGCTAAAAAAAAAAGGGAAAAACTAATTTTGAAGGCAGTGAGTAGTTGTGTACCTCATTAATTGACTTAATTCTTCCATCATGGAAAATTTTCACCTCATTTTTTTTCCATTCCTGTGTCATTTTGTTTTCGGAAAATACCTCTTCAAACATCAGAGAAGCAATTAAACCAGAATACCATTTTAATTGATTTACTGCTGCTTCTTCGTGACTAAGTTCGTTTATTTTTCTCTCAAAACAGACTATTTACGCTTGTATGTGAAGTCTAAACAAGGCAAGGGCAAAAATAAATTTGCTTAAACATTTTTGCTTCACAAAGATACTTTGAACGAAAAGTATAAATACAAAGGAAGATGAAATTCACCGTAATTTCTAGTATTCGCGAACTTTAACGAACGAGTTCTGTTGTCGTAACTATTTGGCCGGGCTTTCGGATAGCAGAAAGCCATGAGATCTACACTTAGACATCTCTAATCATGGAAATCTCTACTCTGAGCTCTACTCTTGGGAAAATCTAAGTTGGACATGTTAAAAGTTTTAAATCAACAAAGTAAATAAAGAATGATAGTGAAAGGTGCACAATTAAAACTTTGAGGAATATGTATACACTTTAAATGTAGGATTATAGGAACAATTATAATATTGATCTTTTTCGATTAGATCTTTTCTTTTTATATTACAATAAACGTCTGAAATATTTTTTATTTCATTTTACTCTTTTTTTCAATAAGGTCAGCACTTATCGTAAGAATGTTCACCCATCAATAGAGCGGAACTTATTGGCTACTTTCTCATGGGGGCACACTCTCGGTACACAACCATTAGTCCCTTTAATAGGACAGTTAAGAAACATACATGCCTTTAACGGGGCTTGAAGCTACACCCACGTACTTGCAGCTTGCTTCGCAACCTCTTTACAACATCGGAGGTAGAATTTAAAATGTACTGACATGCCTAAGAGAAATGGAATTACTTTAGGGTTAGCATCACAGTGCTTTAAGTACAAGTATTAAGAGCGATAAAGCGACCAAGGTGATGCCCTCCGATAAAATCAGATATATCTGAAATAGTTATTCCAAACGAAAATAAATTTGGAATCTAACCATTTCACTCTTAACAAGAATCACCTGCTTTGAAATCGGCGTAGGCATATTTACTTAGGAGGGAAATTGGAGGGAATAGGTAGGAGGACATCGGAAGAATGTTGTCAGCAAAGGATTTACTTCGAGCTCATATCGGATGTTTTGCATACTCAGGTATTGGAGTAGAATCGTGCAAGGGAAATAAAAAAGATCATAAATAAGAGATGTGTTACATTTACATAGCCCGTATTTTAAAGATCAATACATCATATTATAGCTCATCATAAGAGTTTATCTAATAAGATAAAAGGTAGGGGACAAGTATAAATTAACCGATTAACAGTGGATGAGAGGATATAGTAAAAATGAAGACAATGACGCAAATTTAAAAACAGTAATTTTGAAATTTAGTGAAAATAATACACACACACACACACACACACACATATATATATATATATATATGGAGTGCAACGTAGATCTACCTCCTCGTGGTGCACTCCGGGCAACGTTTTATGCGGCAAAATGATCTACAACTCTGGCGTGAGTAATTCTAGATGCGGATCTTTGACGATTATGCAATGGAATGCAGGAGGCATGTCCCAAGCAAAGAGACAGGAAATTTACCACACTTTAAAAACGTATGATGTTGATGTGTTTACAATCATGGAAGCCAACTTAATTAATGAAGGCTCCAAGTACTATCCTTTCTCAGGCTATGTGACATATATTGTACCCAAGTCTAGGCAAATTGCAAGCGGCCTTTTGATTGGTGTTAGATCTGACCTCACGGCGGAATTTAAAGTTATTAGAGAAATGGGTACCGGGCAAGACAAAAGTGAGATAGCTCTCCTTGATGTCTGGAAGTTTGACAAACACTTTAAGATCTTTTCTATTTATTCGCCGCCCGGGAATAATCCAGACTTTTCCTTCCTCAATGTGTCTAGAAGATCAATTTTCCTTGGTGATTTTAATGCACATTCTACTATTTGGGGATATAGTGATAGGAACCAAGCCGGTGAGGCAGTTGAAGATCTACTAAATTCTACTTCTTTTAACTTGATTTATGACAAAAATGACCCTCATACGTACCTGCACTATAATGGTACAGGTACTACGCCAGACCTACTTTTGGTATCCGCTGATATTGGCCATATGTGTAGACGAAGAGTGCTTGATGATCCTGGCTCAGGTCATCGACAGGTTCTGGCCCTATTTGATTTCTCTGTTTTGCGGAAGTGTAGACCAAAATCAAAGATCTCCTGGAACTTCCGAAGGGCAAACTGGAGACTTTTTGAGTCTCTTTTGGATAAAGAACTGGAGCCTAATGTCATCGATTTTAATCAAAATATTGAGCTTCTATATAGATTTATACGAGAAAAATTTGTTTGGTGTGCTGGGAAAAGCATCCCTAGGGGCAAGATAAAGAATTATAGATGTTTCTGGTCAGAGAATTTGAGGGACCTTAAAGAGAAACGTGACAGACTCAGGCGAAAAGCTGAATTAACCGGTCGCCCCTCTGATGTACAGAATTGGAGAAAACAGGCTGCGCTTTTTAAGAAAACTATTCTGCAAGAGAAACGTAGCACCTATAATGACTTTCTCTCAAGCCTTGACTTCCGTAAGGACGGTAAAAAAGCTTATAAGTTTGTTTCAAGCATCAATAACAGTGGTGTTAATACGGCAGGTCCAAAACGAACTTTCCTGGTAGATAATAAGATAATTACCTCTGATGTCAGAGTCGCTAATTCTTTTGTTCAACACTTCTCTAGTCTACAACAGAAAAGCAGATACGCGAGACAGCTTTCAAGAACTCTCACAAAAAATCTTAAATGCAAAATGAAAGAAGAGGGCGCTTTTCCCACCGATTTGGATATTTTCAATGCCCCTTTAAGCCTAAATGAATTCCTGTCAGCACTGAAGTGTTTGAAACCACGAAAATCTCCGGGCGAGGATGGTATCTTTGCAGAATTTCTTTTACATTTGGGCCCTCGTGCCTGTGAAACCATCTTAAAACTATTCAATTTAATCTGGTACACGGGAAGAATTCCCTCTCAATGGTATAAATCTACTATTATTCCTATACATAAAAAAGATTCAGATCCAGGCCTTGTGAGTAATTACAGACCTATTTCCCTAACAAGCATTCTTTGCAAGGCCATGGAGAGAATCATCATGAGTAGATTGAACTGGTACCTGGAATCCGAAGGGATCCTAGAAGATGAACAGGCTGGCTTTAGGAAATTTAGGTCTACCAGCCAGCATGTTTCATTACTTAGTCAAAATATAAAGGATGCTTTGGATAAGAGGCAAATTCTCTCCGCTGTCTTCATTGACCTAAAGTCTGCTTACGATCTTGTATGGAGAGAGGGCCTACTTGCGAAGTTATCAAACATCGGCATACACTCTAATATGCTTGGATGGTTTAACGGATTTCTGAAAACCCGATTATGTAAAGTCCGGTACAACTATTGCCTTTCAAGATACAGAGCACTCAAAACTGGCTTACCGCAGGGTGCAGTCTCTAGTTGCACACTTTTTAACATCTACATTAATGATCTGGTAAGTGAATTGAAAAAGATTGACGGGTTACGGTGTCTGCTATATGCTGATGACTTAGTCATCTGGACTACTTCTCCTAAGAACAAAGCTAATGTGATCATTGAAAGTTCTTTGGGAAAGGCCTTGTTAGTTATTGAAAAATGGACAGAATTGAATGATATGAAAGTTAACCTCGATAAGACATTTGTAGAGTCTTTTTCCCTCACGCATCAACCTTTCCATCCACAAATTTACTACAAAGGCCGTCAGATTCCATCGTCTGATGGATTTAAATACTTAGGAGTAATTTTCGATAGAAAACTTACATGGAGGTCTCATGTGGCGGACATCATCCGACGTGCTATGAAAAGACTTAATCTCTTAAAAATATTAGCGGGTTCTAAATGGGGCTGTTCAAGAGCCACTTTGAATTTTACATACAAAACGTATATTTTACCTATTCTTGTTTACTATTGCGAGCCGCTGATTACAGGATCAGAGCAAGTTTTTCATCTTTGTGAGATTTTTCAAAATCAGGCTCTGCGATTGATTACGGGGGCAGTGAAGACAACACCCATTGACTGTATGCTGCTCAGCACTGATAACAGGCCTTTCAAGATAATTATTCAAGAAAGAGCCCTTCTCCTCTGGGAGAGAATACTTAGAATCCCTGGGTGTTTGTCCCTGTGGAACCAGGACTCTCTAAACTGTGGAAGAAACTTGAAAACACAGAGTGGTTTTTGCCAGGGAGTTGCTGATATTAGATCTAAGCTAGATTTGAATTTCGAGGTTGAACATTTCTCTCCCCCCATCAGCCCTATTGTTGATAAGAAATTTTCTATCCACCTAGAACTGATCAAGGATGTTTCTAAAGCGGAGACTAGTGACATAGTGCTAAGAACTCTCGCTCTCGAGACAATGGAATCATTTTACCCTGAAGAGGAATGGTTAAGAATATATACTGACGGTTCCAGAGTGAGCGGTTGTGTTAACGCCCGTGCTGGTGTTTACTGTGAACTTTTTTGCCTTTATACTCCCGTCGGTATCCATAGCTCAGCTTTCGATGGTGAGATCGCGGCCATCTGCCAGGCCCTGTCACAACTACGGCCTCGTCTGGACTCCTTTTCGAAAGTTGTATTACTATCTGATTCAAAGGCCGCACTTCAAGCAATTGACGCACCCAGCCACTCCCGAACTTTAACCATCGATAATTGCTTAAATCTCCTCAACTGGCTTGCCAGTAATAATAAGACAGTAGTTCTCCAGTGGATTCCGGCCCACTGCGGAATCCAGGGAAATGAGGCGGCTGACTTCTTGGCAAAGAAGGGGGCCTCTGTCCTTCAGAGAACTAATCCCAGACTTCCTTTTAATAGTATCAAATGTCTAATAAAGAACATCTTCAGGGATTCTTTTCGCGAAGAACTCAAAAATCGCAACTTTAATAAACCATGGCTAAATCAGATGCTTAATGTCCCTCAGTGGCCTAGGATGAAATCTGTCGCCATGTTTCGTCTGATATCTGGCCATGACTGCCTGCGTAAACATCTATGTCGTATCAACGTCGTTCCTGACCCTCTTTGTACCTTGTGTGATCTTCAAGAGGAAATGGACTTGCCTCACCTGTACAGATGTCCTGCTCTTCCTCGGACATCAATCTGGGAACGCTACTGGATTGCTCGCTTTCATTTATAGATTTATTGTTGTCATTTTGATGTTCAATTGTCTTTTAATGTGCCATTGGAAAAAAAAAAAAAAATAAAAAAATATATATATATATATATATATATATATATATATATAGATTTATATATATATGTATATATATATTTATATATATATATATATATATACTATATACACACATATATATATATATACATATATATATATATATATATATATATATATATATATATATATATATATATATATATATATATATATATATATATATAAATATATATATAGAGAGAGAGAAGCCCGGTGGCGTAGTGGTTAAAAGCGTCAAGCTGCCATCCCACAGGTCCAGGGTTCAACCCTGTGACTGGGCAAGGTCGACTCAGCCTTTCATCCCTTCAGTGGGTCGATAAAATGAGGACCAAGCATGCTTGGGAACTAAACTCTGGTGGTCCCACGTCAGGTTGACCACCTGACTGAGACATATGCTGTATGGCACCCCAAGCCCATAGTTACGAAAGTGGAGATGGGTACCGCCCGCCCTGGTCCACATCGAACTGTTGCGCCGTGTATATATATATATATATACATACACACACATAAATATATATACATATACATATATATATATATATATATATATATATATATATATATATATACACTTCTCAAAACAATTAGGGGAGCACATGGTTTTAACGAAATTGCGCAAATGGTTACACCGATAAGTAACATAAAATAAATCATCCATAATTTAAAGCCTAGCAGGAAACAGAAGAAGAAAATTTCATATACTACAAATCAAATATCATGACGTCAAACACCAGAAAAAGAACATAAGAGCGGAAATCGGGATGTTGCAGAAACGTCTCTTTCACTGCCTTCACTGTGAAATTGGATTGCTCAGTTATTCTTTTTGAGAAAAGGTGACATGAAAATGTCTCAACAACGTGATTTTCCGGAATCCATGGCATGGCGTATTATAGGCAGACTTGAATCCGGGCAAACACAACGTAGTGTCGCGGACGCTGTTGGATTCGCCAAAAGTGTCGTTGCAAGGCTGTGGAATCAATTCCAAGAAACAGGGAATGTTAGACGTCGACCAGGGCAAGGTCGGCCACTCGCCACTACAGCAACTGATGACCGGTATATACTGTTAACAGCTCGTCGAAACAGAACAGACAATGCTACTCAGCTGCAAATACAGTTTCTCTTGGCAACAGGACGAAGGGTGTCCAGCCAAGCAGTACCTAATAGGCTTCATCAGGGAGGCCTATATGGACGTAGGCCAATGGTCTGCATTCCGTTGACCTCACGCCACCGTGCGGCCCGAAGAAGATGGGCTGCTGAGCATCGAGATTGGGAGAAACATGATTGGAGCCAAGTGCTGTATACAGACGATTCCCGATTCAGTCTGGAGTGTGACACCCGACGTGTTTTGGTATGGAGGGAAAGGGGCGCTCGAAATAACCCCACATTCGTTCGGGAAAGGTCACAATACAGACGAGCTGGTTTTATGTTATGGGGTGGAATCAGCATAGGTGGACGTACAGATCTGCATATCATTCAGAATGGTACTTTGACGGCCCGAAGGTATGCAGACGAGATACTGAGACCTCATGTCATACCTTACGCTGCAGCCATTGGATATTCCTTTGTTTTCCAGCATGATAATGCCAGACCTTATACAGCTCGTCTTGGGGATAACATGCTTGAAGCTGAAACAATACAGCGTATGGAATGGCCAGCGTGCTCTCCTGACCTGAATCCAATCGAGCATGTTCGGGACATGCTCGGACGACGCATTGCTGCGAGACCAAGGTCTCCTTTTACTCTCCAAGACTTGGATATTGCACTTCTTAAGGAGTGGAACAGTATTCCCCAAAGTCTTATCGATAACATCATCGCATCCATGGAAAACAGGTGTGCAGCAGTCTTGGCTGTTCGAGGAGACCACACGCCATATTAAAAATCATGCACCATTTCTAAACAATACTTTTTTTATCCGTTACATGTAACCAAATTGTTGCCCTAAATCATCTTTTCATGTTTTTTTCATATTTTTAAAGAATTAAAGCTTAATTACCAATTTTGTACGTCTTTTTTTCTGTATTGAGCATTGATACGCGTGTACTATCTATTTTATGCCAATACGTGGCTGTCTCGGTTTTCTTAACTTCTTTGCTTGCTCCCCTAATTTTTTTTAGCAGTATATATATATATATATATATATATATATATATATATATATATATATATATATATATATATATATATATATATATATATATATCACGGGTCGAACGTAGCTGCAGAATAATCCTAAAAACGGTCCCCTGTGCAAACGCAATGTATAAAATTGTAGACAATTGAAGAATCAAAGATCACAAACACTCCATGTCGATGTTGTGTTGTTTTTTCAAGAAATAACTAATTAGTCCAGTACGCCATTATTTAGCAAGCTCCCCTCCCACAGAAGAAAAGAGTCTTAATCCTCTGAGATCCAAACTCCGTGTGTGTACTTGTTAAAACCTACAAGCAGAGAGAGCCCGCGCATAAACCCCATGATAGCATGTAACTAGGATTGCGTTAGTTAAAGTGCTCAGTAGGCAATTAATTATCGATAACTTCAGGAGCGCGTGTTAAATGATTCAGACCGCGGGATCTCCACTGCAGGCTAGCTGAAAAGCGCGTACTAATAATGAATCTTCCGGCAGTGTCATGCGACTGTCCCTGAACCCATGCTCTTCGGAAACAAAAACACTTCCGGAATTCGGAGCTCAGTATATTCAAGTTAATGAACCATTCTTATTTTTTAAATCCCGAAAGTCTCAAAATTACTATAAAATCTCGAAAAATTTTAATTACGTTAATTGGGCTAATTAAATGTATTTTCTTTATATTTGACATCATTATATATATATATATATATATATATATATATATATATATATATATATATATATATATATATATATTCACTGGTTCCATAGCTTTGTCACTGTTTGTCCTATTTTCCTCTTTATCGACTGCTTCTTTGGTTCACGCTTCTGTCTGATGCCTGTCTAATTTTTTTACGAAAATACATTGCTAAGAATGGCTTTTGGGATGTGATCTTAAAAAAAGGAAACAGGAACAAACAATTTCTTAAAGCATGTAGTAAGAATAATTTTGATAATTTAAAGAACCTGTGTGTTTCTGCCTAGGGCACTCAACAGTTTCACGTAAGTAATATTCAAAGAAATTGAACATTAACCAAAAAACTATAATATTACATTACCTCTCATACTCTGGACCTGAAAAATCAGTAAAAAGGTTTGGCTCGGTGTATTTCAAGTACACATTACGAATGCCAGTCCACGTGATCGGGTTGATGAAAAACAGGTTATAGGGAAACGTATCCCCTATTTCCAACAGAATAGTTTCTTTTCCTTTCTCATTAACGAAAATATTCACATTTGTACAGTGTTCTCATACGAATATAACTAAAAAGTGAATAATTCAACAGAGAAATATAATTACTAACAGGAAAAATGCAGACAAAATAAAGCGAAATCTCGCACTTAGATCTAAAAGCACCATAAATGCAAGAATCTGTAACAGTAAAAGAACTAAACCATATAACGAGGCAACTGATTGGCCTCTTCATCAGGAGGCCTAACTGAATCAGTTACCTCAAGGGGTACTTTCTGAATAGGATGCAGGTCTAACCAAAAGACATCCCAAGGCCCCGAGATCCCCATTGAAACAGATAGTCAAAACAAATGAAAATAAACAGAAATCCTTCAGTTAGAGCTTGAAGCACCATAAATGCAAGATTCTGTAGCATTAAAAAGTAAACATACAATCCTGAAAGAACACAAATGAATAGACAGAATTACAAAAGGTACACTCACCCTATTCCAATGAGTTTTGCACTAACCAGCCATTAATAACCCTAAGAGTTGCGCCACTGTAGCAAGACTACAGCGCCACACCCCAATGAAGATTTTAAGCCACAAAAATTTAAAGAAAGTGGAGATCTCGGGGCCTTGGGATGTCTTTTGGTTAGACCTGCATCTTATTCAGAAAGTTCCCCCTTGAGGTAACTGATTTGGTTAGGCCTCCTGAAGAAGGACCAGTCGGGTACCTCGATACACGGTTTAGTTCTGTTACTTCTGCAGAATCTTGCATTTGTGGTGCGTTTAGATCTAAGTGGGTGATTTCTGTTTATTTTGTTTGCATTTTTCCTGTTAGTAATTATCTTTCTCTGTTGAATTATTTACTTTTCAGTTATATTTGTCTGTATTCAGTATGAGGATTTGTTGCAACTGTGGAATCTTTTATTGAAAAGTTAAAATTTTTCAACACTAGGATAGTTTTTCTGTTAATTTATTCGGCTGTCTATGCCTTCTTTATGTGTATTATTTCATGTTCATTTATTTACAATATTTCTCATACGTTAATGTAATTAATTTATATAGTTCCTAATGTAAATTATCTTTAGATGCTACCGCTAAAAAATTCTGAGACACTTTTTCCAAGTTTAGTGTTAATTTTTTCACCACAAACGCAGTCATTTATTCATATGCCAAAATTAAAATTAATTAGAATCCTCCTTACTTTAAACATTAAAAAAGACCCTCCACTAAAGGAAACGTTACTCCGAAAAGGAGTAAAAATTAATTATGAATGCGGTAAATGTCTTGAAAGTAAATCCCTTCACGCGATGACATCTTTCCTTTCCGCTTTATAATTTTGTTTTAAAACTGTTGCCAGCTTCGTGTTCCAGAATAATATTTTCCCTCTCTTTATTGTTTTTATTCGTTTTAGAAAACTGTATATTTTTTCTGTGTTTTTTTCCCGTTGACCATGCAGCTAACATAAATTGTCTCATTCCTTGTTTTATTTTACACTTAGAAAAATATTCTTGTGTGAGTTTTCTTAGCGTTTATTTTTACAGAATATCACAGAATTTCATGAATGAAAAGAGTGACTTATGATTTCAGTATCCGTAAATTAGGATTTATCTTGACTTTACACCCGAAGGAAGGAGTATTTTTATTTCCTACTAGCTCAATACCCGTACTTCGCTACGAAGTACATTCAAATTAAATATAGCGGTCAATGTATGCAATTAATGCTTAAAAAACAATATATATATATATATATAAATAATAATAAATACAATGGTCAATGTATGCAATTAATGCCCCAAAAAATAATAATAAATTTATAAAAAAAATTCGTGACGGATATTTTATAGACAAAATAATGTAGAGGAAACTATTCAAATTAAATCTAATAGAACATACTAAAGAATATAGTACTGTTTGAGGAACATTTCTTTTACTCTATTTTAATATCTTTTTGGATAACGTCCAATCGTCTGCCGCATTAGAAAAAAAAAATATTTTTTTATCTATTTCGTTGTTATGCACGTGACGATAAATTAATTTAAAGTACCAGAAAAAGAAATCACGTTATCATAATTTAATTAATAAATTAAATTCTAAAATTTAATATTTAAAAATTCACCAAAAATCAGAAAATGTAGGTAAAGATTCAAAATAGATTTCATTTTAAAGGACTTTTTATGATCTTTCTTATGATATAAATTTTATAACCCTCAAATTATTATTTTAATTGCAAATTTTAAAAAAAAGTTACTAAAACAACTTAAAAATTTAATTTTTAAAAATCTAAGAAGAATTTTTAAAAAATCTTTCTTGGTGCACCCCTACACTATAAGAAGAATCGCCATGCAAAATGTCAGCCTTTTAGGTCCGGCGGTTTGGTCTGTGTGTTGTATGTCACTCAGTCAGTTACAGAACTGTTTTATATATATATATAGATTGGTAGAGCATTGAGGATAATTTTTGCGATATTAGAATTTATATCGACAGAATTAACACCCCGAGAATCATATTTTCATGCTTATGTTTCATCACATTAAAAACCTCGAAAATTTTCAAATCGGGGTGTTGCCAGCTGTTAGTCATGCTACTCTAAAAGTTTCAAAAATTCATATGTCAGAAAAATCACATAGTAAATTTTATTCATTCTTGAGTTATTCCCACAAGTGGGAAGAAAAAGTTCAAAAATTACTTGTTATGACTACTTACAAAAATTATAACCTTTTTTTAATGCAACATCTTCTTCTAAAAGAAAGTATTATGACTGTATGCATCATAAACTTTGGACATTCTGGAGACTTCTTGATGCAATATTTAGCATAAAAGTGTGTGATATATATTTAGTACAAATTTTTCTACTGCCAGTGTGCCTATTTATTTTGTATAAAAGAAATTTGCTGAAACATAAACAGATATGAAACTTTTATCCTTTTCATACTGTTTTGAAGTAAAAAAAACATCAAAGGATTTAATTATGAACTGTGGTTTAATTATACTTTATTACAACATTATTTATTTTTAAAAAAAGTGTTGTTTAAAGCCAAATTATATATCTTACATGAAATATTTTTCTGTTTCCTTATTAAAAAAACATTTTTTGAGGTTCTTTCTCGACAATTATCAATTAAATATATGAAATAAACACTATTTCAAATTACAAAGTCTAAATTACCTTTACAGAAAAAAGGGAAATTCTTTGTTAGTGACAGTAGAATATTCATAGAAGGGAAAGTGATGCAAAATCAGTCAATATATATATATATATATATATATATATATATATATATATATATATATATATATATATATATATATATATATATATATATAATATATATATATATATATATATATATATATACATATATACATATATATATATATATATATATATGTTTATATATATATATATATATATATATATATATATATATATATATATATATATATATATATACATATATATATATATATATATATATATATATATATATATATATATATATATATATATATATACATATATATATATATATATATATATATATATATGTTTATATATATATATATATATATATATATATATATATATATAAATATATATATATATATATATATATATATATACATATATATATATATATATATATATATATATATATACATATATATATATATATATATATATATATATATATATATATATATATATATATATATATGTTTATATATATATATATATATATATATATATATATATATATATATATATTGACGGGACGACAATATGAAAATATTGTCGGTATATTTTCTTTGTATGTACTGAAAGCAAATGTATTTTATTTCCATGGTATTAATATAAAAAGATTAATTTTTTAAATAATATTCTTTATGATATAAAAGTCTGAGTAACTTTTTCATAATATACAATTAAAGTGGTAACTTCCTCATTCATTATATGTCTGACATACCCTTCTTGTGGGAGGAGTTTCTTGTCTTTCTCGGAAACTTCTTGTGTAATTTTGAATGTTCCAAAAAAGTAACTCCCAAAGAATCTGCAATAAAGGAAAAAGTATCCAAACCCCGTTTGTTTTATTAAAAATTCGCCCCTATTTGATTATGTAGCAGCTAAAATTGAACCAGATATTTTAGAGAGAAAAAACCCCAACTGCGTTCTTCTTTCTTAAAGCACTTGTACTTTCTTATGGAAAAATCTCCTTGACAACTTAATAATGTCAATTTACCTCATTAAGGAAGGGGACAGTTCCTTCATAATTCTTCCTTCTGATACTTTTTCATTTTACTTTTAAGTAAAATGAAAAAAATTGCCTCCAAACACAAATCCTGCGTAATCAATAAAATTTTGTTAAAGAAAAAAAGTTTTAATTGCTCTGATGTGGATGTAATTAGAACTAACAATGTGAACATCAAAAGTCTCTTCGAACTCGTGTATTTAAAATTAAAGAATGAAAAAGAAATAATAACTGCAGATAATTAAGAAATGATTAATGAAGAAAAGTTTGGAAAGTTGTCTCCTTAAGCAATTTAGTACAATGTTTTTCTGTAATTTACGAGGCTTTAATTGATGGCAGACCGTTTTGAGTTCTTTAAAGCACTTTTAGCGTTTCTTTTTGTCCTATACTGATAAAGACGGTGCATTGGGAAAAAATGTAGGAAAAAAATGCTAAATTAAACTGGATTATAGAGAAGTATTTGAAAGAAATTTTAATTTTTTTTTCATCGGGAGAGAGTACGGTACGAAAAAAACACACATAAGGTAAAAATATAGATTAAGCAAAACTTGTCTTGCAAATAAAAGAGAACTACTTAAAATAAAAATTCCTGTAAACGATGCAGCCATAAGCAAAATTAATTGAAAGAAATGTATGCACAAGAACATAGTTGATAATTTTTCGGTAAAACAATTTTTTGTCAATGGTCTTGAATCATTCATAAAATAAAAATATATTAAAATATATAAATATATACATACATTAAAAATTCCTAGAAACTCTTCAGCCGTTAGCAAAAATGATCGAAATACATGTATGCACAAGTACATAGTTGATAATTTTTCAGTAAAACTTTTTTTTAAATGCTCTTGGAAAATTCATAAAATATAAATATATATAAAAATATATGTACATAAAATTTCCTGTAATCTATGCAACTATAAGCAAAAAGGATTGAAAGCAATGTATGCATAATATAATTGATAATTTTTTTGGTAACGGTATTTTTAAAAATGCTCTTGAAACATTCATAAAATACAGATATATAAAAATATATAAAAATATACTTATATAAAATTTCCTATAATCTCTGCAACCATAAGCAAAAAGGATTGAAGAAAATGTATGCACATGAACACAGTTGATAATTTTTCGGTAATGCTCTTTTTGAAAATACTCTTGAAACATTCATAAAAAATAAATATATAAAAATATATAAAAAATATACGTACATAAAATTTCCTGTAATCTATGCAACCATAAGCAAAAAGGATTGGAAGAAATGTATGCATAATAATATAGTTGACAATTTTTAGGTAACGGTATTTTTAAAAATGATCTTGGAACAAAGAAATCAACTAGAGTGCGAAGCACAGAAATCTCTGAAAATGTAATATTTAGTTAGTTATCGTATTAGGGTTAATGTCAATATAAAATTACATGTTTCTCTAATCTTCAAATATCACTGGCATTTATTCAATTTTAGATACATTGGTTATCTACCCTTTAATTCGGTACGAAAGCAGAGAGGAAATAAATTATTCTTTATTTTTTAAGCTTTATTTTAATTTCTTACCACAGAACACTTATCGGAACTGTGTAATTTCTTTAGATTATAAATATACACTTCACTAACCTTTTCCTTACGGGGTGGGATAGCATGTATCCCAAGAATATGGAACCAATTATAAATATATATATATATATACACTGAAGTGCCACTGAATTAGGAATACCTACCTAGTAACGAGTTGAGCCTCCTCTGGCCTTGATAACGGCTGCCACACGACAAGGCATAGCTTCAACAAGTTTCTGGAAACGTTCCACGGGAATGGCTTGCCAAATATTGGCTAAAGCTGTCCATAATTCAGTAAGGTTCTTTGGTGCTGTGTGATGGCCTTTCACGCCATGTTCCAAAACATCCCAAAGATGCTCAATAGGATTTATGTCTGGGCTTCTAGGTGGCCAATTCATGATAGAGAAGTCAGAGGAATGCTCATCCAACCAGCCAGTAGCCAACCGGGATTGTGAGAGGTACAGTTGTCTTGCTGGAAAACTCCATTACCGTGAGGATAACAGAACAGCATAAACGGATGGAGGTGATCACCCAGCAACTCTACGTACCGAATTGCATTGAGGGAGGTTGGTACACGCACCAAAGATCCCAAACTGTGCCACAAAAAAACACACCAGACCATGATTGAGCCACCATGCCCTTGTACAGTTCCAGCCAGGCATGCAGGATCCATGGCTTCATGAGCCTGACGCCATATTCTCAGCCTCCCATCGGCGTTAAGTAGTCGGAATCGAGACTCATCACTTCATGCTGCTCGTTTCCAGTCCTCTACACTCCAGTCTCTGTGCTCTCTTGCCCAGGCAAGACTTGCAGCCCGATGGCGAGTATAGAGCAATGGTACTCTCGTAGGTCTACGGCTCCCGAAACCCATACGGTGAATCGAGCGTTGCACAGTCCGTTTACTGACTGTACGACTGGCACCGTCATTAAACTGGGTGGTAATTTGAGCTAATGTTTGGCTTTGCTAGCTACGTACAATACGCCTGAGCCGTCTCTCACCACGCACTGTCAAGGCTAATTGTCCTTTGCAGTTTGCCCGATAGCTAGTTTTTTTTGCACCATCCATGTATTCTTGGTATACTCTTGACACTGTCGACCTTGAAAATCCTAGCTGTCTGATGACTGGCCCATGCGTCGCGCACCTACTATTTGTCCGCGATCGAAGGCATCTGAATCAGGCAGTTTACCCATACTGACAATTCCAACAACTAATTCAGAATAACCACAGTACGCGCTATATATGCAGTTACCACAGCGCCCTCATTTGCGCATACATGATGCGCAGTGCTACACAATTTGCTTAGGCTTTGCTATCCCTAATTCAGTGGCACTTCAGTGTATATATATGTATATATATATATATATATATATATATATATATATATATATATATATATATATATATATATATATACATACATATATATTATATATATATACATACATATATATTATATATTATATATATATATACATACACTGGTGTAAGAAATTAAGAGAATTTGCAGACTTGTTTGATTATTTTTAGAACTACTGTACCAATTTTAATGAAATTTGATATGTACATACAATGATATATTACAAAACAAATAACCATTAAATAATTGTAATACACACGCATGATCGTGCGTAACACTCGTTGGTGTCGGAAGGTATGAAACACCGGTTGCAGAATAAACAAAAAATGGGTTAATAGGGGATATGGTCCCCTCTTACAGATACAGAGGTCTCGCAGCGGAATTTCATACTTGAAATAAGGCAGTTTATCATTTCCTGTGGCAATTGGTCCCACTCGTTCAGCAACGCTCTTTTCATTCCCTGGATGGTTCTCGGAGGGGGGTTGTGAGTTGCAATTGCCCTCCCCAGAGCGTCCCAGACATGCCCTATAGGGTTAAGGTCTGGAGATCTGGCTGGTCAATCCATCCGGTGAATATCCTCACTCTCTAGAAATTCGTCGACCATTAAATCTCCTCCGCCATAATGGTCGATCTCGCGGACATTGGATGGTATGTAGCAGGTCTCTGGTTCTCTCCATATGAACGTACGGCGAGAATCGGTGTTTAGGCTGAACCGGGACTCATCAGTGAAAAGAACGGTCGCCTATTGATCCATCCTCCAATCTCTATGCTCTCTACACCATGATAAACGGATGATCCTGTTCTTAGAAGTGAGCGGGACGCAAAAAGCAGGTCTTCCTGCAAACAACCCTCTCTCATGAAGTCTTTTGGAACAGTCACCCTTAATACACGGGTTCCTGTGGCTGCATACAAGTCACGAGAGAGCTGAGAAGCTGTAGCACTCCTCTTACGCCTCGCTATAATCGAAAAATGGCGATCTTCTCTGGCCGTCGTTGCTTTTCGACGACCTTGCCCAGGCTTCCTCTCGATGGATCCGGTATCCTGGAACTGTTTCCATAACTTACACACGACACTGGGCGTTAAATTGAACTCTCAACAAATTTGGACTTGAGATTGGCCTGCTTCTAGCCTCCCCACAATTCGCCACCTCATTCTATCATCTAAACGTTGGTGGTTACTCATTTTTACTGTTACAATTTGAAATTAACTGATTGCTGCAAAATTAACTCATCTATTAACCCATTTTTTGTTTATTCTGCAACCGCTGTTTCATACCTTCCGACTCCAACGAGTGTTACGCACGATCATGCATGTGTATTACAATTATCCAATGGTTATTTGTTTTGTATTGTATCAATGTATGTGCATATCAAATTTCATTAAAATCTGTACTGTAGTTCTAGAGATAATCGACCAAGTCTGCAAATTCTCTTAATTTCTTACACCAGTGTATATAAATATATATATATATATATATATATATATATATATATATATATATATATATATATATATATATATATATATATATATATATATGTATGTATATATATATATATATATATGTATGTATATATATATATATATATATGTATGTATATATATATATATGTATGTATATATATATATATATATATATATATATATATATATATATATATATATATATATATGTATGTATATATATATATATATGTATGTATATATATATATATATGTATGTATATATATATATATATATATATGTATGTATATATATATATATATATATATATATATATATGTATGTGTATATATATATATATGTATGTATATATATATATATATGTATGTATATATATATATATATATATATGTATGTATATATATATATATGTATGTATATATATATATATATATATATATATGTATATATATATATATATATATATATATATATATATATATATATGTATGTATATATATATATATGTATGTATATATATATATATATATATATATATATATATATATATATATATATATATGTATATATATATATATATATATATATATATATATATATATATATATATATATATATATATATATATATATATATATATACGTAGTCTCGGATCCTGAAGCCATACGCATCGGGCCAGATCGACCCCCTCCTCACCCCCTGGCTGCAGGAGATCGAGGGAGAGAAAGGTCATTGAACGTAGGAGAACGGATCTTGCCATCGGAGTGGCAAGTCGTCTCGGGACCGCTCTCATCTCACGCTTCTGAGCGGGCTATATAATGCTTTTTTTAGAATATAATTGTTGTTTTGTTTTAAGCGTAGTATCTAGGATTTTCTTTAATTGTCTGTGTATTTTTCTGCATTTGCCCCGTGGTAAATTGGTTACCACATAATCTTGGAGGCCCTGCCGCGATTGTTCCTGAAAGGACTGTTTTCCTAACGGACTTTATCGTAATCTGCACATGAACTACAGCGTAACAACGTCATCGACGGAAA
The DNA here is from genome assembly GCA_907164885.2 of Dolomedes plantarius. Lineage (NCBI taxonomy): Eukaryota > Metazoa > Arthropoda > Arachnida > Araneae > Dolomedidae > Dolomedes > Dolomedes plantarius. Next base: position 196,216,886 of record OU015490.1, on the reverse strand, counting down.
TTCAGGTAGGAAGTTTATCTCATTTTTTGCATCTATAATATTTTTGCGATGTATAAGAATACGCGGAAAGAAGATCTAATTGTGTTGGTAGTAACCATTTCGCAAGGGTGTGTCCAACACGCAATTTCCAGACTTCACTAAACACCACGAAGAGTGATGCCGATATTGGGTGTGTTACAACTAATTGCGAAGATATTTTTGTAAACAAATTAAATTATATTGATGTCTATGTGAACGGAAAACGCGTAAACGCAGTGAAAGACTCTGGTGCCCAAATCACGGTCATAAAAGGTATACACACCAAAAATATGAAATTACTGAACAAAACAATTAACCTTGTTGATTATCTTGGGGGCACAACTACAGCAAATGTTGTAAAATTTAATATATCTCTAGAAAATGGCAATCCTATCGAAGTTGTTTCTGCTGTAACAGATAAATTATGTATAGACTGTATCCTAAGCCCAAATGTCTACGAAAAGCTACGTTCCCCTCAAAAATGCGTACCAGGGGGAAAAGAACCGAACGCCATTGGCCCCGAAGGTCAACAACCCCCGTCTTCTACCGAATCTGATAGCAAGAGTGGGAGAAGAACTGAGTCTCGTCGGGGTGATAATTTTAGCGACGGCTACGTTATAAATGAAGAATCAGAAGGATTCATTTTCCCGATTTCTTGTGATAGCTAAAGTAAAGATATAATTGAATTAGACCACGTAAAGAATTCAGACATAAGAAAAGAAGTTTTCGGTATTGTAAATAATTATAAATCAGAAAAAGTAATCAGGACAAATTTAAAGTTATCTATTGTCTTAACAGATGATATTGAAGTTTGTAATCGTTCTCGGAGATTGTCTTTGGCGGAAAAAAAGGAGGTTGATTCTTAGATTCAAACATGGTTAAAGGAGGGAATTATAGAAGATAGCAATTCTGATTACGCATCGGCCGTGGTTCTAGTGAAAAAAAAAGGATAACACAAAAATATTGTGTATTGACTATAGAAAGCTGAACTCTAAATCAGTTAAAGACAGGTACCCACATCCCATAATTGAAGAGGTGTTAGATCAGTTACAAACGGGGAAGGTTTTTACCAAAATCGACCTAAAGAATGCATTTCTTCATTTGGACGTAGAAGAAAACAGTCGTAAGTTTACTTCGTTTGTCACCCACCGAGGGCAGTATCAGTTCCAAAAAGCACCATTCGGATTAACGAATTGTCCAAGTATGTTCCAAAGGTACATCTGTCAGGTGTTCAGGGAATCAATTAATGAAGAAATTATGGTAATTTACATGGATGACGTAAAAGTGCCATCTGAGGACGAACAAGAGGGAGTGAAGAGACTGAAGAGAGTATTGGATGTTGCTTCTAAATATGGGTTAGAATTAAATCTGAAGAAAGGCCAATTCTTAAAAAGGGAAATAGAGTTTTTAGGTCACATTATCAAAAACGGTACTGTGCGACCGTCGCTCGACAAGACGAAAGCAGTTCGAAACTTCCCGAAACCCAAGACTGTCAAAAAAGTACAGAGTTTCCTCGGATTTACTGGGTATTTCCGAAAATTTATCCCAAATTGCTCCAGCATAGCGAAACCGCTTAGTGACCTGTTACGCAAAACTTCAACATTTATGTTTAGGCCAGAACAACAAGCCTCTTTTGAAATTTTGAAGGAAACTCTTATAAAACCACCAGTACTTCACATTTTCAAACAGGGGGCAGAAAATGAATTACACACAGATGCCAGCAAGTTTGGGTATGCCGCAATATTGATGCAAAGAGCTAATGATAATAAATTTCACCCAGTATACTACGCGAGTAAGAAGACCACTCCGCAAGAAGAGAAATATAGCAGTTACAAGTTAGAGGTTCTTACTATAATCGAAGTCCTGAAAAAATTCAGAAGTTATTTATTAGGAATAAAATTTAAAATCGTGACAGACTGTTCTGCTTTTACTCAAATTATGACGAAGAAAGAGTTGACACCAAAAATAGCTCGATGGGCATTGTTTTAGAGGACTTTAATTACGAAATTGTGCATCGAATAGGGGCTCAAATGCGACACGTTGACGCACTCAGTCATTACCCTATAATGAGGATCAGAGTTGATGACATAACATCCAAAATAGTACATGCTCAAACTACAGATGAATATATCAACACGATAAAAAATTGATGTCTGCGGGCAAAGTTGACCAGTACATTCTTAAAAACCAAGTAATGTACAAGATAGAGAATGATCGCGATGTTCTAGTTGTGCCGACAGCTATGCAAACGGAAATAATCAAGATAATACACGATACAAACCATTTTGGGGTGACTAAAACAGAGACCTTAGTCAAACAAGACTATTATTTTCCAAACATACGACAGAGCGTTGAAAAAGTCGTAGCCAATTGTGTTCAATGCATCTTGATAAATAGGAAAAGAGGAAAGGGTGAAGAATTTCTCCATCCTATCCCGAAGGAAGACGTGCCGTTAAGCACTTATCATATCGATTTTATTGGACCTTTACCATCAACGAACAAAAACTACAAATACATCTTCACCGTGGTGGACGCCTTTTCGAAGTTCGTATGGTTTTATTCCGTAAAATCGACAACCACTCAGGATGCTTTGCAAAAGCTGAAAAAACAGCAGACTGTCTTTGAAAACCCTCTAAGAATAACTACGGATATAACAGCTGCATTTTCTTCAAAGGAATTCGAAGAATTGTGCACTAGGGAAAATATTCGGCACGTAAGCATCACCACCGGGATACCTCGAGGAAACGGACAAATTGAACGAATGCACGGCACACTGATACCAATCCTAGCAAAACTTTCAATCGACGGCCCAGAGAAGTGGTATAAGCATGTCGATGCAGTACAACGTGTCATGAATGCGACAATTTCAAGAAGCACTAATAGAACACCATTTGAATTACTCACTGGAGTAAAAATGAGGGACAAAGAAAACGCAGAAATACTTAAGATCCTAGAAGAAGAACGAATCAATACAGTGATGGAAGAGAGTGAAAAACTGCGAGAAGAAGCCAAGAAAAACATTCTCAAAATACAGGACGAAAACCGCAAAAGCTTCAAAAAACCAGGAAAGAGGCATGCATCTATAATAAAGGGGAGCTCGTAGCGATTCAGCGTATACAGTACGGAAGTGGACTCAAACTGAGTCCCAAGTTCTATGGCCCATACCAAATTACAACCGCCAAGCCAAATGACCGGTATGAGGTGCAGAAAGTGGGTCAGCATGAAGGACCTAATGCCACGACTACAGCAGCTGATTTTATGAAGCCGTGGAAAGACTAGCTCCCTCAGTTAATGAGGATCCTTCGAAAAAATGTTGTACATAGTTTTCTAATCTTTGTTATTTTTAGTTTTTTCCAGGTTATATTCCAATATGGCAGCAGACACTGGGATCAGTGTCCTATCAGGAAGGGCCGAGAATGTAGTCTCGGACCCTGATGCCCTACGCACGAGCCATACGCATCGGGCTAAATAGACCCCCTCCTCACCCCCTGGCTGCAGGAGATCAAGGGAGAGAAATGTCGTTGAACGGAGGAGAACGGATCTTGCCATCGGAGTGGCAAGTCGTCTCAGAACCGCTCTTATCGCTCGCTTCTGAGCGGGCTATGTATCGCTTTTCTTAGAATATAATTGTTGTTTTGTTTTAAGCCTAGTGTCTAGGATTTTTTTGAATCGTCTGTGTATTTTTCTGCATTTGCCCGTGGTAAATTGGTTACCATATATATATATATATATATATATATATATATATATATATATATAACCCCCTTAAAGGCCATTCTTACAACGGGGTATGAAATTTCCTGTTCTAAAGAAGGAATCGGAAAAATGGGTCTCGTAAGCTAAAGGTTAAAATCATCTTCAAATTCCTTTATTATTACCAAACTGTTGCCGATATCTCAATTATAGACAAAGTTTTCTACAATCATTTTAATTTGAAGAGCAAATTTTAATAACTAATATCTTTTCTGACATTTTAAATTGGAACTGTTTAAAATCAAAATCCCATATTTTTCTAGTATAACGCTTTTAGATGATCACAGTTTAAAATTAAAAATGTTGAAAAATATATTATTGGATTTGCTTCATTCCTTATGAATCCGCCATGTCAAAGGACAAAATAAATATGTAAGCTATTACATAAAATTTTCACTTACTTCTTCAATGCCGTGGAAATCTCAACAGATGCTTACGTCCAGTCTCACACACATTTAAAATTTAAGCATTCTATTTCTTCCAAAATGCATTCCCCGTCCGAAAATATCTCTACTCTAAACACTCTAACACAAAATTCATTCTTTTAATTCACTTTCTGGAAGTTTTCCCGTTTCCCAGAAGCATGAATGCGATGTATTTCATGTTGAATATTCAATCAGAATGAACTATCGTTCTCGTGCACCAAATGAAATGAAACCGAGCTCTCTGGAATTGAAAAATGGGGAGACTAGAGTTTCGTTTTAAACCAATATAAAGTAGAGAAACTTATTGAGAGCACAACACAAAATATTCTAAATAATACTCTTGTGTTGGGTTTTGGGTGATGATTATGTAAGATTCATCACCCCATATCGTCATTCATAATTAGAACATTATATATATATATATATATATATATATATATATATATATATATATATATATATATATATATATATATATATATATATATATATATATATATATATATATATATATATATATATATATATATATATATATATATATATATATATATATATACATATATTTACATATATATATATATATATATATATGCATATACTATATATCTATGTGTGTATGTGTGTAAGTAATAATAACGTCCCAACAGTGTCAATTATACTGTAATAATAACGCTCCAGTAGTATTGGTTATCCTTTAATAATAATGCCCCCCCCCAGTATTAATTATCCTGTAATAATAACGCCCCACCAGTATTAATTCTATTCCATTTATTCTCTACCTGTAATACTGTCTTTCCCTTTGTGTAACTACTTCCGTTTATGTATGGTACCAAGCTGTCGCGGGTCATCTTTGTTCTAGTAGTATGAAAGTCAAACCGCATACACAGCGTTTGAGTTTCAAGTGGACAGGACGATAAGCACTCTCTCCTGAATTCGCTATAAAATGTAAACAACTTTCCTCTTTGTACATCTTATCTATGTTAAACAACTAAACCTGAATAATGTGCTAGAGTAAATAAATTTACTTTAACCCATCGACTGGACTGCTTCATTGTTTTTCGTGCTGGTCAGCCCGACTACAGCCGTAAATACCCTTCCTACTTTTTCCGAATATCGTTATAGTGTCTTCCAGAGAAATTCCATATATATATATATATATATATATATATATATATATATATATATATATATATATATATATATATATATATATATATATATACATCCTTTGTAAAGAAAGTTCAGGGAATGTGTCTATAGTTACATTGGATTGTTGTCTTACATGAGACAGTTGTTATTTTCCTTCGAAGTAATCCCCGTAGGAGGTAATGCACATCTGGGAACGACTGTACAAGTCTTGGAAACTCCTCACGTTGTCGTCTTTAGGAATGGACTTCAGCTGGGTCGTAGCATTACGTTGGATGTCCTAAATGTCCAAAAACCTGTGGTTCTTAAGGGCTGATTTCAATTTGGGGAACAAGAAAAAGTCCGGGGGAGACAAGTCTGGGGAGTAGGGGGGGGGGGAGTCAGGGACACGAGTCGTCTATTAGCCAGGAACTGATGCACTAGAAAGGCAGTATGTGGCCGGGCACTGTCGTGAAGCAGGGTCCAGTTGCTTTGCTTCGCGTACTGGGGGCTTACCCGATTGATCCTTTGCGGCAGACGTTTCAGTATATCCACGTACTTAGCGGCATTTAACGTTGGGCCCGTAGGGAGGAATTCTTTATGGATGAAACCCTCAGAGTCGATGAACATCAGGAGCATTGTCTTGATGCTTGATTTCTCAATTCGCACCTTCTTGCTTTTCGGTGACCTTGGACCCATACACTCCATACTCTGACACTTGCCGTCGGGTTCTTACATCAGGCACCAGATCTCGTCAACCGTGACAATGATTTGCAGGAAATTTAGGTTTCGATACGCTATGTCGATGAAGTCTCCACATGCGTCAAGTCAAATTTGCATTTGTTCCGACGTCAAAGTGTGGGGCACAAGTCGGTTCAAATCTTACGTTTACCCAAATCCTGAGTCATTATGAGATGGGCTATCTCACGACCAATTCCCATTTCCTCTGCTATCAATGGCACTGTCACACAACGATCCTTGGCCAACAATTCCTTCACTTTCTTTACGTTGTCCAGGGTGCGTGCAGTTGCAGGCCGACCACTTCGGGGAAATCTTCAATGGTGTCCCACCCTTCTCGGAAGCATTTAAACCTCTCATACATGCACTTCAAGGTGACAGGACGTTCTTCGTAAACTTTAAACAGCATTTCATGAGTCTATTTCGCTGATTTTCAAAGTTTGAAACTGAAGATCATATTCATTCGCTGATCTTATTTGAATTTCGACCGAGAGCACAACATCTTCACTCTACAATGAACTGTTTCCCCACGATAAGCTAACACGCAACGCCGCCGCTCAGGAACTGGTTCAGACTAGGGTTTTCGACTTCGAACAACTTTTTTAAAACCCGGGTTTCGGGTTTGACGGGGGTTTTTAATTTAAAACCCGGGTTTTCCCGGGTTTACTTGGTTAGTGCCAGGGGATCAATAACAAAGAACTAAAATAATAAATAATTTATTAGAAGCATTTAACTTATTTCAGAATTTCAAATATAAAAAATAACAGTAAATAAATGTAATGTTAATAAACATATACATATATGTATAACATAAATAAAAGTGGTACAAATATCTCATTTTTTTAACAGCGTTTAAACCATCATTGCACTCAACGTATCATCATTGAGTCGGCTTCTGAGGTTATTAGCAAAGAGACTCATTACAGAAAATGCTGGTTCTTCTTCCTCTGAAGTTGGTTGAATTGTTGTTAAAGACCTGAAAAGTTTATCTAGCATTTCAGGTTGGCTTTTTGTTGCCCGAAAGAACTCAATGTACTTTCTTATGATATATGAACCAGATTTTGATTTTTTATGATTTCCCTTATTATCATTCTCCTGCAGAAACATACTAAGGTCATCAGTTAGGGATATTTGTTTAGTACAAGCACAAATTTTCGTAGCATCATTTTCAATTCCCTCTTTAACTCCCACCTAAACAGCTACTTCTGTTTCAGACTCTGATCCATTTTCATTTACGTTCAATAATCGTTTTATTGAGGTTGTTGCCAGATCAAAAATTTTGCTTTTAAATGTTTACTACCAAACTCATCATATGATTGGTCTTGGTTCCAAATTAAGGAACATAATTAGTATTCTACTGTATTAGATAAATAACTAATTCCCCGGATTTACATTAAAAATTCCCCGGGTTTCGGGTTCGTAAAATCTTTGAAAAACCCAGTTCAAAAACCCTAGTTCAGACCAGTCTTCACCTTTCCGGCACGGTATACGCCGGTTGCAAACTCCAACGATATATATATGTATATATATATATATATATATATATATATATATATATATATATATATATATATATATATATATATATATATATGCAGTGGAATCTCGATTATCGTTTTTCAAATGACCGAGAGAATTGAACGATAAATGCGGGAACAAAGAAATATGATAATCGGGACTGAGTGAAATAAACGACACATACGGGAAAACGATGATTCGGGGTACGATCGATCGAGATTCCACTGTGTGTGTATATATATATATATATATATATATATATATATATATATATATATATATATATATATATATATATATATATATATATTTATATATAAAGGGAGAGAGAGAAAGAGAGATGTACGTTAGGGCGGAGCGTAAAAAAAAAGTTTTCGATTTTGTTTTTGCCCAAGGGCTGAAAAGTTGGGTGCTGGTGGGTAGGTCACGTATGCAAAGTTTTAGGTAAAACAAAAAATATATTCTGTCTCCATTTCTGCGGTGATGTTTAGCAGATTTTTTACCATACAGTTAAAATGTGTATTTCCATTGTTTTGTATGCAGCTTTTCGCTTTTTCAGAAAAAAACCCAGAACTCACCACGGGGAAGTGGCTGCATTGCGAGTTCCACCCGTTCCCACTGATCCACCCAACCATATCGGCACTTAACTCCTTTGGCTTTACAGTTATTCCGGTTTTACTCGGTACTCGCGTTTGGTTTCAATTGAGGGCATAGCTTTTCTCGACCCTGTTCGGGTTCTAACTAAACCGTCAAGCTTATTTTCTCCACACACAACCGCAGAAACCTCTGATACTAGTTTCGCGAAACGTTCAGCACTTTGGGTGTGGCAAGGAAATTTTAGGCTTCCCAGGTGTTGAGCTACAGACTCTCCACTGGAAATCAAATTTCTCAAATCATCTTCATCAATTGGTGGTTCCTTCAAATTACATTTCTGCCAATCAATAAGGTCTATATATGAAACTGCCTCGAAGTAGAGTGACGGAATGTTGTAGTGTCTGATTTTTTCCTTTTTTTCCTTTTTTGCATGTAAAATCCTACATAGCCCAAGTTCTCGAATGGACTGTAGTCTGTGATCATTGACAAGATTATTTCTTCCTGGTGGCCGAAATAGCCATTTCTGTGGATAATGGGATCGACCACAGTCTTTAAATAGTTTTTAAGATAGCGTGAGACGTTTATTGTCTTCCACAAATTTCGTGGACCATACGTGCAATATGGATTTAATTGGACTGTAAACCACATAGGTGGGTACACTTTCATGATGAACTCTGCCAGAGTTTGAAGTTGGTTTGAAGGCTCTGACGAGCTAATGTATAAACGCTTTATTCGATTTGCAGTTGTTAGCCAACGTGCATGAGACATTTTCCCAGGGTGCAAACTTGGGACAAACTTTGTGACAAACTTGATGAGCAGGTTCTATTTGTGACAGCTTGACAAATATCCCAAAGCTATTCCTTGTGTGTGCTAAGATCCTTTATGTCGATTTTCGGAAATTCGCTCGAAATGTCTACAAATCTCACAAATGGGAGGTTTTTACAATTTGCCAATGCTTTCCCAGTAGGACAGGAAAATGCATTAGGGCCACTCGTTCCACCATCCAAATGCTGCACTAAATGTCGGAGTGGCAACTCATTTGCGTGTAACTGGCAGATAAACCAGTGCAAGGGTTTCCCAATGGCTTCCCCAGAAAGGCGAATGACGTCGATTTTATAGCCAGTATTAACGACTGTTCCATCCCACCCTATTGCTACTAGTTGATGAATGTCAATATTCTTATTCTCCATGAATTGCAGCATCATTTTAGAAATACTCAGAGTTGATGATGAGGTTAGTGCTATGTGTCCAAGGTAGTTGCTTCGAGGTTCCTTAATCATTCTAACGTGTTCTTCCAGGACTGTTTTCTGGTACATCTTTCCCCCTACGTTCTCTTGCATTAGAGTTTTGTCCTTCCTTCCGTCAAAATAAAGTCCCTTCAGTGGTTCTAGCTGTCTTTCATTTCCTTGCTGATATTATTTACGAATTTTTCCCTCTCTCTTCTTATTTTATGTCTATCAATTACATGTAAAGTGTCTGCTTCGGTAATCATGCCCAAATCTTCCAAAACAGCGCTTGCAATGATCGCTCCAGCCGGATCTGAAACTCCGGTTCTGTCACAAGCTATAGCTACTACTGGGTATCGGCTTGATCGTAACGTCTTTTTCCCTTCAGATTGAGTCATCCTGGATGTGGATGGGGCAAACTTCAAGTAATCTGTGTCACTATCGGAGTTATGTGGATCCACGTCAGAATCTGGATCAGGAAATATTAGCCTAGAGGAAGTAACAGATGGCGAAACGTTTATTTTAAGACTTACTGCTTCTGTCTCTTTCTGCTTCCTATCGGTTCGTTTCCCCAGCTTTCAGTTTTTTTACAGTCAACTGCGGCTATGGACATTTACCTAAGTGCCCGTTGGTCTATAAGAAAAGTTCTTTCCATTTCAGGGATCCTTTTATGCTTTGGGCAAGAACATTTGTTAAAAGAAACACACTAACATGAAGAAATGTCTAACAATTTTTCTGAGTCTTTCACGAAGGTTTTAAGCTTCGTTTCTAAAGATGCTATTGACAATGTTTTCATGCCAAAATATTTCTTTACCTTTCTGCACGCAGTGTGTCAGCTGCTACATCCCTGTATTAAGTTTCGAATTACCTCTGTATTTTATTTAAGAACAAAATTACGAGTTGCATACAAAACAATGGAAATGCACATTTTTAACTGTATGATAAAAATTTGATAAAAATCACGGCCGAAATGGAGACGGAAGATATTTTTCCTTTTTCCCAAAACTTTGCATACGCAATCTACCCACCAGTACCCAACTTTTCCGCACTAGGGCAAAAACAAATTTGAAATTTTTTTTTTTTTTTTTTTTTTTTTTTTTTTTTTTACGCTCCGCCCTAATGTACGTACCTTTGTATGTATGTATGTATTGAACACCCATATGCCACAAAGACATTTAAGCATTTTATTCCAGCTTATAAAATTCAGAAAAGTGTAGTTCACTACAAATTTCCCTATTGTTGGGTCAATTGGACGGTAACTTTCCGGCGAAAGCTTAACATAAACTCATAGAGGCATTTGGTCACTATTTTATCTCTCTGACGACATAAGTACATGCAGAGCAAACCCATTAGCCATTACATCTAAATATCCCCGTAGATTCTATGGGAGTATTTTGAAATTATTTATCCATTAAAGGTATGTATTTTTCTTTACTTATTATAATTATAACCGAAACATATTCAAATTCTCCGTAAACTTATTCTAAACCTTTTAGAATAAAACTCTGATCCCATCTAAAGTTCTTAAAAACTAACTTACAAAGGTAGCTCATTAATTATTCATAGCAGTGAAATGAATTCATCATATTTCCCCATAATGATAGTTTATTGTCGAAAGCTAGTAGTTTCTCATGATTCAGCATTCTTGTGAATATTTTTCTCTATCTGTTATTTACATCTGTGTTTGAATTCATATAACTATCAGTATTTATTTATTTAAATTTTTACATTATGTCTTAAAAGTCATTTTCGAGTACTTTAGTAATCATACATTTGTTGTATTCGTTTTATGCAAATAGCCCTTCTTGAAGTAAAACTAGCGTTTGAACAGAAAATTTCTTTAAGTGCTTCTAAAGATAAACACGAAAAGCATTTCAGATGAAATGACCGATGAACTGAACTGCATTATCCATGTGAAATATTTATTTATGTATTATGACAATTGTTTCCTATTACTTGAAATCGATAATATGAGAGACATTCAAAGCATGAGAGTCAATACCAATTAAGTTTAAACGTTCAAACATCTGCACATTTCAACTAAGCTTGGAAGAGCAGACCTAATATCAAGTTAATATATCATTCAGAGTGAAATTTTTTTATCTTATTATAACTAATGATATTTTTATAACTTTTATCATTTTCTTATAAAAAATAATATTTTTATTATTTTTATTAATAATGTATTATGGCAATTGTTTCTTGTTACTTGAAATCGGTAATAGGAGAGATATTGAAAGTATGCGAGTCAACGCCAGTTAAGTTCAAACGTTCTAACAACTATACATTTCAACTAAGCTTGGAAACGTAGTCCTAATATCAAGATAATATATCCTTCAGAGTGGATTTTTTAAATCATATTATAACTAATAATATTTTTTTTGTTATATTTATTATTTTCTTATTATATCTAATAATATTTTTTATTTTTTTTATTATTTTCTTATCGTAGCTAATAATATTTTTTATCATTTTTAATAATTATATATTATGATAATTGTTTCTTAGTACTTGAAATCGATATTGAGAGATATTCAAAGCGTGAGAGTCAATACCAGTTAAGTTTAAGCGTTCAAACAACTATACATTTCAACTAAGCTTTGAAGCGTAGACCTAATATCAAGTTAATATATTCTTCAGAGTGGATTTTTTTTATTTTATCATAACTGATGAAATTTTTTATTTTCTTATTATAACTAATAGCATTTTTTACCATTTTCTTATCATAACTAATAATATTTTTTATTTTAATAATAATGAATTATGAAAATTGTTTCTCATTACTTGAAATCGATAATTTGAGAGATAATTTGAGAAAGCATGATAGTCAATACCAGCTCAGTTTAAACGTTCAAACAACTTTACATTTCAACTAAGCAGGGGGCCGTAGACCAGATAACATGTTAATATATCCTTCAGAGTGATTTTTTTAATATAATTATTAATAATAATATTTTTGTTTATTTTTAATAATAATTTATTGTGACGATTGTTTCTTATTACTTGAAATCGATGATTTAAGAAGACACTCAAAGCATGTGAGTCAATACCAATTAAATTTAAACGTTCAAAACATCAATACATTTCAACTAAGCTTGAAATCTTAGACCTAACACCAGGTTTATATATGAGTGGATTTTTTCTTATCTTATTATAAATATTTATATTTTTTTAATAAATTTTTATTTTTATTTACAATATTTTTCGCAGCTACATTTTACAGGGTATACATAAATTAAAGTTAGGAAAGATTCGTGAAGTATTGAAAAATTCCCTTATAAATAATTTCGGGAAATATGTTAAAAATTATTCAGCTATTGACTGTCTATACAGTTTTTGTTAATTATTTTATAAAAGTTTAAATTCAGCTCTAAATTCACTGGGAGCATGTATACAGATTTTTAAACTTTCAAACAGTTTTACAAAGGCTGAAATATGAATAACTGTACACATGAGCTTATTTTTGTTTAATAAGATAGTAAATCCTTCTAAATTTGAAACCCAATAAGTAAACTATTCAATTATTGAATGCCAGATAATTTTATGTGATTTTTTAGAAAAAGTTTAGCTTTAGCTCCTAAAATCCATTTTGCACTGGTTCTTTTATTAGTGTGCACTATGCACAGGAGAAATATAATAATTCAAGTGCATTCGATATACTTAAAACATACATCCTTAAGGGTGCTGTTTTCTAATCCTATTGGATTCACACACCACAATGTTTCTCTGTGCAGAAAATTTTTTTCAAGGATTGCCGACTTGGATTGAAAGATTTTATTTTGATTGTATTCCGTAATAGAAAAAGAAATTTTACACCTTAGGACATTTTTCTTTTTTTTTGAATAATGCAAAAAATATTTAAAAATTTAAATTATTCGGGGGGAAATCTGGCATAGTGTGCTTTAACCCTTTCAGGGGCAAATACCTCCACCGTTTGCATGGTGCAGGTTTTTTTCCCGTTTTTTTTTTAACCAAAAAAATCTTGAAACATTTTCTAATTAAAGGTTGCAAAAGGTTTTTACTTCTTTGAACTGATAACAGATGACAGTACTAGCTGTTTTTGTATTCATTTAACTGGAAAAATATAATGCAAGTGAAAAAAAGACTAGATTTAGGCGTTTGCACTCTGCAAACGGCGCCCTTCAAAGGGTTAAATGCTCATAACTTCATTTGGTGGACAAAATTTATAAAATGAAAGCAGATTTAAAAATTTATAAAATGGTGCAGAAAAGTTCAGACTGTTTGAAAATGCCAGTTTTATTTGATAATCAGCATTTATGTAGCTGTAAATAGCAGGCAAAATTTTCTAGGTTACCATTGAGGTCGAATCCGATTAGGATAGTATACAGCAGCCTTAAGCTCAAATCAGGCCGTAGTAAATTTTGATTGGTTTTATTTAGTTGCAGTTCTAATTTTCGTACCATTGGGCTTTAGCAGCATTCATTTTAATTAAGCAATAGTTTATTTTTTTTCCATCAGAAGTTATACTTAAGTGGATTACATCGGAATTTTATCAATCCCTGTGAAAGGAATTGCGTGTAAGAAGAAGGACCGATTGTATTCTAAAATAAGTTAAAAGTAGAAACCTTGATTAAAGCAGTTGAAACAACATTTGTATTTAAAAGAGCTATGAAATTGTTTACTTTGCGTTTAAATTCTCAACTCCCAATTATCCATCTTAAGTGAAGCCGACGTTAGCGAGAAAAAAAACTGGGAATCGTAGTTAAAGCGTAGTTAGTCCCCAGTTCCCTTAAAGAATTAACTGTAAATTGCTGATAAAAAAACTATATAATTATTCAAAAAAGTTTACTTGAAATAATAGTAAAAGATAAACAATAAAAGGTTTGTTAATAAAGATTGTAAAAGCAAAGTCATTTGGTTTTCTTTTTCAAAATCGGTAATTTTTTTTGTTGATAAGCCATGCTTTCATTATTTCGGTTAATTTTTAGTTCATTCTTAAGCTCTTTCTTTTGTGGTGTAGGAAAAATTCTCCCCTAGGTAATCAGGATTTCAGCAAATAAACATATCAGTTGATAATGTGTTTGTGTATATATATATATATATATATATATATATATATATATATATATATATATATATATATATATAGTTGGCTCTCTGTTTAACGACTTTCAAGGGACCGTGAAGAATCGTCCTTAAGTAGAGATCGCCCTTAAACAGAATTTGTGAAAAAATAACATTTCCCATTACGTCGGGGGGGCCGGGACTGGGAAATATCGTCTTTAAATAGAGATCGTCGTTAAGTAGAGCGTCGTTACACAGAGAGCCAACTATATATATATATATATATATATAGATAGATAGATAGATAGATATAGATATATTATACATGTATAAAGGCGTTTTTTGATGAATTACACGTTTACGGTTGATTCTTTACTTAAGATTTCACCATTTTTTATCCATAGGTCACCCTAACACAATAACTCATACTCATTAAATTTTACAATCTCTAAAGTGGTTGCAAAGTCGATAGGAAACTTTTTTGATAACTAATTTTTTGGACAAAAGATTTGAAGGAGCGAAGAAGAAAAAAATATGTAAATTATTTTTTGCCGACGTAGAGCAGAAGCTGTTATAAAACCTAGAAACTTTCATGGAGATTTTGTTTTCAGCGTGCTTGCTATTGCTAATCAGAATGTGTTCGTTACGATTACCAGATCGAACTTTGTTAGTAAAACTGTTTTACCAAAATTATAATTCAGCACTAGTTGCTGTACGAAAATTTCGGTGTTTGAAGGGGATACGAAAAGGTCCATTAACTGTTAAAGATCTTCGATTAATGGTGGCCAAATTTGAAGAAACTGGTTCTTTTAACATTCGTTCTGGAAGAGGAAGGAAGCCTGTTTCCGCAGAAGCTGTAGAGAAGGTTGTGCTTCAGGTGGAAGAGGACAAAGCTTCCAACAGACAGGCTAGTACCAGTGTCCGTCATGTGGCAGAAGCATTGGATCTGCCCCGTTCAACTGTCCAGAAAGTCATACGGAATATCATCCGGTATTATCCGTACAAGGTTCAATTTGTGCAGAGGTTGCTTACACATGATTTCGCGACTCGACAGCGGTTCTCACTTCAGTTTCTTGCTCGCTTTGATGTTGATGCAGAATGAATGGACATGTAATATCCTCTGGACAGACGAAGCACACTTTTATTTGGACGGTCCGGTGAATACTCACAACTGCCGAATTTGGGAACCAGAAAATCAGCGTTTAATCTTTGATGTTTCAATGCATTTACCGAAATTGACCGTGTGGTGTGTATTTTCGGCATTTTTTTTTATTTTTGGCCCGTATTTCCTCGAGGAATTAAGTCTTAGAGGTCCAGTAACATGCTCGGTCACCGGGGAGCAATACGCATCCTTGTTACTGAATAAAATTGTTCCAGATCTGCAATCACGTCAGTGCCTTTCACGCGCAATTTTTATGCAAGATGGAGCTCCTCCAGACATTAGCCTTCGTGTAAAGAACGTTCTCAAAAATCACTTTACAGAAGAACGTGTTATCAGCCACCATTTACCTAATGTGTGGTCTCCCCGAATCCCAGACCTCAACCCATGTGACTTTGGGGTCATGTGAAACATCTAGTCAGTCTTGATAAACCAAGAACTATACCTTATCTGAAAGACAGCATTTTACGGCATGTTCTCAACATTTACAGGAACACACTGCGGTCAACTGTAGTACATGCTATCTTACGATTTCAAATGGTAGCTCAAAATGATGGCCGTCATGTTGAACATGTCTTGTCGTAATAAAATTTTTAACTATAGTAAATGTTGGCTAAATGTTCATCAAAACATGCCCTCTGGGGGTGAAATTTTGAACTAATTTTTTTATTCGCTCCAACAAATTCCAATCCCTGCAATATGTCCTACAGAAAATTTCATATTTTTCTGAACAATAGTTTCGACTGTAGACAACTTTAAAGTAGGGAAGTTTAATTATGGACACCCTGTATATATATATATATATATATATATATATATATGTTAGTAGAGATTTTCTATGTATATATTAAACAAAAATAAATGCAGTCCTATAAATGTGCGTGTTTAACACTCTTTAGAAAATTTATTTTATACTCTACTGCACCTCATACAGAGCATTTATTGCTAAAAAATATATATCCCTCAAAATTAGAGCATTTTTTTAAATGAATGTGTATTGCACATATCCTGCTATAACGTATAACACCCATAACAAAAGAAAACATTCAAATATGAACCGGAGCAACAACAAAAAAAGCCTTCCCAATCCCTAAATATCTTGTGTTAAATTTCCAAGAAAATAAAACTCCGGCATGTGTGCTAAATGTCTCGCGATCGGAATTTGTCCCTGCATTCCCTAATACGGAAATACATTTTCTGAAAGGAACAGCTTCGGAAAATATGATCCCTTTTTTCAAAGTTTACAGTCCAAATAAAGTTTTGTGTTTTGTACGTCTCTCGTGTCATTTGATCCTTTAAAAATAAAATGTCCAAAACATATATGGAAGTTAATGCGCTGTAAACAGAGAAATATTGCTCTGGGCAAAGTACGGCTATTAAACAATTTTCATAAAAATGTATTCATGCCCTAGGAAAATATATCACCTGCTTATGTTTCGAAGTTTTTTTTTAAGGTGCGTTAGAATTTAGGTAGTTTTAAGAGTTAATTAGCCATTTAATCATTTCTTTCTCACCGTATAGAAATATGTGTTCCACAAAGGAATATGTTTTACTATCGTATCAAGACTTTGCACAGTACATAAAAAATTAAGGAAAAGTGTCTAGGCTGGATATGTGCATGTTAAATCCATAGACCGGAAAGCCCCTCTATGAGGTCATGGAGGGTGGGAGAGGGTGCGATCCCCCCAGATGAGGCCCCTGGGGATTCTCGGTTAAAATGAAGGTGATAACTTGCGAAGACGGACTCCGATCCTTGTGGTGCTGTATAACTCGGAGTCGCACACTTCAACCGAAGCCTCTATGGACCTGGTCTGAAACTGCCGGCCAGGAGGCATTGGAAACAACAACAACAACAAGGAAAAGTAATCGTATCTTAATCCTTTAATATTCAAACTATTCGCTTGCTGTCGTATGCGTATTGCAGAGCTGAATTGCTCCATTTTAGCACATGCTATTGAGCAAACAAGAGTCGGAGACCTACTTTTTACCTGGTGCCACCACAATTTAGACAAAGAACGTGCAGGGATAGCATCTGGGGGGGGGGTGGCACCTACCTCCCACTTCTACAAACCCCACTGAGGGTGATTCATGATACCGGACATCAAATTTAACCTGGCCATATCCGGTTTAGACAGGGCAGCATATGGTAGCATTCACTGGAATTCGAATCGAGGACCCTTAGTGTCGAATTCCGACGCACTAACCACCAGGACACCCCATGCACATAATGTCTTAGGTCAATAGGCATTACCTCTGGCCGCCAGGTATCAGGTACATAAACATTCTCCCAATGAACTGCAAAATTTACGAGTAAAGAGAAATGCAAAATTATATCGTGCAAAAGAACTAAAGAAATGGCAAAAAAAGTGTAAAATGAATATTTTAGCGATCTTTGCTCTCTTGGAATAAATAAAACTACACTTTTTAGAGAAGGTTATGAACTCGTGTTGCTCTTACATTAACCCTCAAACGGTTGGGTGCGGGTTGGATCCAACCCAAGGGTGTGTCTTCCCCCCTCCCGTACTCTCCCCTCTTATTGACTGAGATCGAGTTGACAATGAACCCTACCAGATAGACTTACTAGACCCTCCCCCTATTAGATATAGGAATAAGTAAATACGAGTGTCTTTGTGGAAAACCATTATTCATGATCAAGAGTCATTTTTAAAAATAATTTATTTTAGATTTTTGTTTATTATTTAGATTTTGAAGGCAAAAAATGTCAGTATATATTATTTTTAGCGTCTTTGTGTTCGGAAAGTCGGTTTCAATAACTTCTAAAACTAGGTAGACTAAATTACATATTAGACCTAATATATACAACATTCTATGCAAATGCCACAGACATTTTCTTTGTTTAGCAAAATTACAATTCGTTGGTCAGTTTTTCTAGAAAAAGGGTTTTATTTCATATAAAATATTATCAGTAAATGTTATTATACAACAAAAATTCTTATTGTGTACTTATTTCTACCAAAAACCTCATCAAAATCAGAGATCGGATCTGATCCAACCCGACCGTACCATCTATTTCTTCTAAAATCACTGTACCGTTAGAGGGTTAAAAGCATAGTTTCTAACAGTTAATCTAATTTTCCCTTTCCGCCAGCCATTATTTTGCAACTCACACAAATTTCTATCAAGAAAATGGCTTTTGAATGATATGCTGTCATTGGAAATCAAGTAATGTGACGCAACTAACGACTAGGCAGCATAGCATAATGTGTCGATATAAGCAAGCCAGAGTTGTTGATTTTAACTAAAAGACAGATGATATAGTTAAAATTTGATCCATAATCAAACTGAAATTTGTAGTGTGTGTTTAAGAAACATCAGATATCACTTCCGACCTACACTTTTAACAACAGTTAAAACTTACTAAGCAAAAACTATAAGCATCAGGAAGTTTTCAATCGATAGTTATAACAAGTGACACGTTTAGGTAAATGATTATTCGAAAGCAAAGAGGAAATTAATAAGAGATAAAAAAAAGTCATACTAGTGTAGTTAATCTAAATGCGATTAGGCTAGGATATGTGGTTGATACTAGCAATTGTGAAGAGTGCCGTATAATCAGACAATTTATGCAAAAAATCAGCCACACTGTAATTTTTTTCTGTACTATAAAAGAGAAAAATTACTTTAAAACCTTCAAAATTTTGAATACATAATATGTTTTTTTCGTTCTCAAGTTCTTCAAAACCAGTTTAGATAAAAAAAGTCTATAATTACTTGAGATATGGCTAAAAATATGTTGTTAAGAGTTACAACTTTTTCAATTAAAGAATGTTTCAATAAAAGAAACTTTTTCAATAAAATAAATTTTTCTATGCACGAGTGAAAGCTTAACATCGACTGGGTCACTTTAAGAGTAACAGTTTGCCTTAAGGTACAAAATATGCAATTATCCTATTAAACCCAAATTAATATACTTCCAGTGGGCCTCTTAACTTTTTGTAAGGAAAATAAGAGCATACGCTGAAAAATATGTGAAAAATTTGCACTTTTAATAAGTTAAAAAACATATATCAATATAGATCAATAGACTTGATTGATAAATGAGGATTGTTAATGAAGTGGGTTTTTTACATAACAAAAATACGCATCAGACTTCATATATATATATATATATATGTCTATGTGTGTATGTGTGTGTACCACCCGTAGATATCTTTTAGTGATAAACAGGTAAATTTAAAGATGAAAAAATAAATGAATTTCCTGAAAAGAATAGGATTATTTTAACAGATGTATACAGAGGAAAATGTCCAAAAACTAAGCCACTCTGGATTAGTAATAAAGACTCATAAATGGACTATAGGAAATTAATGACACTATAGTATTCTTATCCTTAAAAGTAAAAATAAAGAAAAATAATATGATTAAATAAAATAAATATATTTATTTCCCTATTATAAAGTAATTTTCATTTTTATAGTTAAAAAAGTAACACTGTAAAATAAATGTGTGGTGTTTCGAATATTACAAAGAAAAGGATCGAATTTATCAAGTGTCCTTCTGATAGTTCGAAAAAAATAAGTAAATATTTTTATCAAATAAACGGGTTACCTAAAAACGCACTCTTCAGCATGTTTATGCTTTAAATAAAAATACGTAGGCTTTATGTGAGTATTAAAAAAATCCCAGTTCAACCTTTGTTTTTGAAAAGATTGCCATAAAAAGATTTCACAAAGGTAAGTGGTTACAAATGGTGAAAGTGTCTCTAATGCTGCTTTTTCCAATTCTGGATAAAGTTCTAACTGCGTACACCAGAACTGTTCTAAGTCCAATTTTTCCAATTCCATTTCAATACCTGAATTTGCTCGTATTGCGATAAGATCGTCTTTTAATAAAACGTTCTCGTCCATTGAATTTAGCTCAAACAAAAATGGATTAAGTATCCATCTATTAATTTTGCTTATATTTCCCGTGGAAAAGTATTCATCAAATGATTCACTCAATTGGTAATTTCACTAAAACTTCAGAACCTTCTCTCGCACCCCTGAAATGTTATCCACATCCCCTGGGTTGCCCGGAACCCCGGTTAAGAACCATTGCTCTATGAAATATCGTCTTCGTCCTCCATACTTGCCGAATTCTGATTGCTGACAAAGACTGTTGCGAATAGTACGATCTGTGACATAATAGTTAAATGCTTTGGAAATTTCTGAGAGACTTTCCCTTAAGTTGATCTTTGGCATTGACTGATTGTTCTAAAGCTCATTGATAACTTTTCTCGCTATTCTCTTGCGACAATGTAATTTGAAATTTTTTATCACCCCTTCATCCAGTGTCTGCAGTTTCAATGTAGTGTTTGGTAGCAAGTACAATAATGTAACATTTTTCAGTTTTTGGTTGATTTCTTTCAGATGGGCGGGACAATTTTCAAAAAACGAGAGCAGTTTTGCAACACTCTGCAATCATGCGTTTGTCCAAATTTTGAACTCATTTTTCACAAATTTCTGACGTCATCCAAGACTTTTTGTTAAAGTCATAATCAACCTCCAAAGCTTTTGCGCCTTTTAAATAACTTGGATTTTTGCTTCTTCCGATAACTAATAGTTTCAATTTCTGAAGTCCAGTCATATTTGCACCTAACATGATAGCTAATATTTCTTTGTTTTGTTTTCCTCGAAAGAATTTTCCCTTTTTATATGTTAATGACTTTTGAGGCAAACATTGGAAAAATAAAGCAGTCTCATCCGCATTAAAGATGTTTTCTGGCTTATAGTTTTTTAAAATTTTACTGTCTCCGTTATCCAATTTTCACAATCATTATCATCAACGTCTTTAATTTCACCAGATATTAATTTTGCTATAATTCCGTGTCTTCTCTTAAATTTTTCAATTGAAGAGCTTTCTCAATTATGAAAGGCCCAAAGACCGGAACATTTTTATCTCGCATTGTGTGTATCCACTTCACAACTGCCTCATCCACATCTTCATAGACACATGTTTTTAAACGTTTTGAACAAGAATTCGATTAATCAAAATTCTGTATCGTATAAGGTTTTTTTATTATGGTTGATAAGCTGTTTGGGGGAGCACCAAATTTTAAAGCAATATCGTTTTTCTTCACGTCTTTATCCACCTCATGAAGAATTAAAGTTTTTCTTTCATGCGCAAGCACATTCGCTTTGACATTTTCCACCTACAAGAACCGAAATTACCAGCATGACTCTGATCAACAATCTAGAAAACGGGAGACTAGGTCAAGGACACGGAACAGCTCCATTGGGGGTCAAAAGGGGGATAGTGAAAGTTTTTCTAGTGAAGTGAACACGGCGCAACAGTCTGATGTGGACGAGGGCCAGCGATACCCATCTCCGCTTTCTTGACCGTGGGCTTAGGTCCGTGGCTTGGGACCGTGGGCTTGGAACCGTGGGATTTGGGTCCTTCAGGTCAGCCAAATTTGTAACATTCCCCCTATAAACAACTTTCTTTAAATGTCACCATAACCAAAAAACTTGTTTGGGGTGTCATACAGCATATCTCTCAGTCAGGTGGTCAACCTGATGTGGGACCCCCAGAGTTTAGTTCTCAAGCACGCTTGGTCCTCATTTTATCGACCCACTCAAGGGATGAAAGGCTGAGTCGACCTTGCCCAGTCGCAGGGTCAAACCCTGGACCTGTGGGATGGCAGCTTCACGCTTTATATATATATATATATATATATATATATATATATATATATATATATATATATATATATATATATATATATATATATATATATATATATATATATATATATATATGTATGTATATATATATATATATATATATATATATATATATATATATATATATATATATATATATATATATATATATATGTAATAAATCCATTACATCTCGTTCTTAAGATGCAACCTGAAAAGGAAAAGTAGCTCATATTTACATGGCTGGAGCTAGATCAGCCTGAAAGGAATTCAAATTTTCATGCAGTCTGGCCGAATCGTTTTATTTGAGCGACAAAAATAAGACATCCGTCCATTTCAGATGCTCGGAAGCGAATAATATCACTTTTCAACCTTACGCGCGAGAAGCGACGTACATTTATCTGTTATTTTGAAAGGTCAGCAAAATATGGAGACTCGCGATATGAACCCACTCCTTTCTCCAAAAGTATACATGTGTAGGAATGCAACGCATGTGATTTTATAGGAAGTCCTGTTGCTATGGGTTTTTACGAGATAAAGTAATGTTACTGGGGATTTGATTTAGGAAAGGGAATTTAAATGTTAGAATGGAGGGCCTAAAATTTAATTTATTGCATATATATATATATATATATATATATATATATATATATATATATATATATATATATATATACAGTCGGACCTCTATTTAACGAACCTCTATTTTACAAATTTGTTTATTTTGTGAACTTTTCCTCGGAAACAAGAACATCTTGTGAGTTTCTTCGTAAATTAACCTCCAAATAACGAAGTGCATTCTCTATTTAACGAACTTTTCCTTGTGATCCAATATTTTTTTCATCCATATTTCTTAAAATATTTCTGGACATTTCAAAATTATTCTTTCTTTTAACACATTTTATGGTGATCAATAGGTTGGTTCGGAAAAATCGAATTTTTCATTTTGGAATCGCGTTACCTCTCAAAAGTTGTAGTTTGGTATCCTCAATTGGGGAAAAATAAAAAAAAATCTAAGTTGACATCTTCAGTTCGCGCATAAGGCTGAAAGTTTGAAAAAATATGTTAAAAATTGAAATTTTCAAAAAATAACAAAATTAGTTTTTTCGTAATTTTGTATAAAGCAACAGCCATAAATTGTCAGTATATAGCGTAGTTTGAACCTAAAAAATATTTTATAGCTTTTACATAATATCTTTAGTTCGCGCATACGCCTTAAATTGGGCTAAAATCGCCTAAAATTTGAAATTTACGTGTTTAATATACAATAATACATACATGACATATTTACGTTTCAAAAGTATTTTAAAAATTCTAAATTTGTTGAATATAACCTTTTACAGTATTATACGTACAAGTATAGTTACACACACATTTATATGTATATAATAACATTGCATGTCATAGCTAATTACAGAATGATTTATAGATTTTACCTATTTTTTGTGTCTTTAAGATTCCTAAGATGTGTTGGGCATTGTTGTAAATTTAGATTTATAGTCAATATGGCATAGTTGACCTATGAAATGAGAGCAAAGTTGTCCTTTTGAAGCCATCCCTGTTCTCTTCTCCACATACTTTAGTACAATTTTCTGTTACGAGCTTTACAATTCTTTCGACACTTTGCGTGTGGCAAGGAAATTTAATTAGCTCGAACTCTGGGAGAACATTAGTATTAATAAGTTCTTCTAGGCTTTGAGTTGACACATTGCTCATTATTGGAGGAGGTGTAAGTTTGCACTTGGACCAATCAATTCAATGTAATTTGAAGCTTCAAAATTGATGGTCGGTGGTTGAAAAGTTCGCACCGATTTCCCTTTTGGTTCTTGTTTTCTTGCTTTTGGCAATCTTCGAAAAGCTAGCTGTCTTACGTTCACTCTCTCATCTAGTACCATTGAAATTAAAAGATTTTCGAGATGACAAAAATACGCATTACTCTGAAAGACAGGATCAATTATTTTACGTACCATGTCGGGAAGCTGTCTTGTCTTCTGTACTAATTTAAACACGTGAACTTCTCCAAACTTTACAGAGGGATGCATTTTAATTCCAAACCATATTGGAGCGTATATCTTCATAATATATCTGACCAGCAGTTTAATTTCGTCAGAAGGTTTTACTTGAGAAATATTTATTCTTAAGATCCTATTTGCACAAGTTAACCACCTAGAGTTACTAAGAGGACCAGGATCTTTCACAGCGAGATCTGGCGCACACTCTCCTGTCTTGACTGTTCGATAAATATTAAGTAAATACTGTTGGTCCTTGCCTAAGTTAGTTTTGGTCACATTTATCTCCTCACTATTAATCGTTTCAAAATTAGCAACAGGGAGTTTTTCACAGTCAGTCAACTTCTTGCCAATTTGTCCTGAGAAACTTGTGTGTCCTGTAGTATCACCATCTACACTTTCAAACAAATGTCTGAACGGAAGTTCGTTGAAATGTAATAAACATATAAACCATTGTAAAGGACGACCAAGTTTAAGCTTAAGGTTACGAATAACACCGTTTTTCCATCCTGTGTAAGTCGCTGTTCCGTCGCATCCAATTGCAACAAGCTTAACATAATCAAAGTTATTGTTTCCTAAATAGCAAAAGATGCTATTAGCTATTTCACTTCTAGTGGCTCTTGGAGGTGTCAAATGTCCCAGAAACTTTCCACCAGGCTCTTGAACCAATCTGATGTGCTCCTCTTTCTTTAGTCTGCGAAACATTTTGTTACCATTCTTTTCCTCATAATAAGTGTTATCTTTTCTCCCGTGAAAATACAGTCCATGTAACTCTACATTTGGAGAGCCTGATTTTATCATGCCTACATCTTGCAAAACACAGGAAGCAATAGCAGCAGTGGCTCTCTCGGATATCCCATATCTATCGCTTATTAATGCTGTTGCAGGAAGCTTAATTCGCATTTGCGATGTTGACGGCAAACTGTCACATTTTGCTTCGTGACTCTCAAACTGGCTATTTTGGGCAGAATTTATAAGAGTATCTCTTTTGCTAGCTTAATATCAGATTCAGCAATCTCGTTTTTCTTTTCACTTTGCATTCTTTTATTTCTTTTTGCGATATTATTAGTCTCTACTCTATCCAAAGTGCCAATAAATTTTAAACGTCCATTTCGCTGGTCGTACAAAAACTCTCTCTCAATAATAGGGATCTTATTTCCTTTATCACATTGACAATCCATAATTACTTTACAGCTACAAGAGATAGGCTTCTTACCACACGAACACGCAAAATTCATTACACACTTGCAGGAAGCAACATCAAAAAGTTTGGACTTCGCTTCATTAACAAAGTGATTGAGTTTAGTCTTGAAGTTAAATTTATCTTTATCAAGACTAAATGACTTTCTTAAAGTGTAGTACTTATTATGGTAATCCTTTATCAATTTAACAATACGCTCATGACTGACCGTTGGTATAGAAGCTTTACAGTAAAGTTCTTCTATTTGAGCAGCAATGCAATCTGAAATCTTTGAAAAAGATTCGTTTTTTAAAGATTTTGATGTTTCTTCAAAACAAGCTAACAAAACATCTGCACACTTGGGTAAAACACTTTGACTTAACGCTTCTGGTGCACCAAAAAACGGACAAACACTTAAGCGTTTAGACGATTTTCGGGGGTCCCATTATTTATTATTTGGAGAACGGAGAACAATATAACAAAACTTGAGCATAAAAATCTCCAATAACTATACAAAATAATCCACTCAAAGCAAAACACGCTGCACTTTTTGATTCACTTACAGTTACAAATTAAAGATGCTGCTTGCTTAGCGAAAACTAACTGACTGTCAAAGTGAGAGCAGAGCCTTTGAACTGTCTACTAGAATGTGTCTATTCTCTAGACAAGTCGGCGGTGGAATAAGAATGCGACGGCGCGGCGCCAACTTAGTGCTTGCCGGTCAGTTACTGTAGTTCAATTTTTGACATTTTTTTCAAATTTTAAGCCTTATGCGCGAACAGAATATATCATCTAAAAGTTATAATTTTTTTAGGTTGAAACAACTCTATATACTAACAATTTATGGCTCTTGCATTATAAAAAATTACAAAAAAACTAATTTTATTATTTTTTGAAAATTTCAATTTTTAACATATATTTTCAAATTTTCAGCCTCATGCGCGAACTGAAGATGTCAACATAGAATTTTTTTTTTATTTTTCCCTAATTGAGGATACCAAACTACAACTTTTGAGAGGTAACGCGATTCCAAAATAAAAAAATCTATTTTTTCGAACCACCCTAGTGATCAATGACCTTGAACTGGTTTTACCAGTCACCTAACTCACCGAGAGCAGTAAATTAATTGGCTGTCATTCTTTGCATTTCATCCAGGAAGTGCAAACTTTATCCTACAGTGTATTCTCGGACAATGTTTTGTATTATTATTGTTTTCCTTTCAGATTTCTTTTTGATGGGTAAGATATATAAAACAAATAGATATTAATTTACAAAATAAAGGTGTGATTAATTACTTTTTTAATAATATTTAGTGTTTATGAATTTAAAAAATGTTTTGTGTATTTTTAAGTATTTTAAAAGGTGTATCTCTATTTAACGAATTCTCCATATAACGAACTTTTAAAGAACGATTTAGCGACTTCGTTAAATAGTGGTCCGACTGTATATATATATATATATACCAGGTGATCATAATTAAAATTGGCCTATTCAGAGCCCTCTGTAGCTGTAACTAAACAACGGACTGAGCTGAAATTTTGCAGATAGACAATTCAAAGAAAGCGCTGAAAGATTCCGAAAAAAAAAATTTCAAAAAATGTTAGCTATGGGGTGTATTACATGGAAATAATTTAAACAAGCTACAAATTCCAATTCATGCTTAATTTATTTGTTACATACTGTCTATCGATGTAAAGAAAATTGTTCAATGTGGGCTCTCTCATTAGTATGTAAAATGCGCAGGCGATGAACAGCGTGTTCAACAGCGGATCGCAGCTGGTCGCGAGTAATCTGTCGAACATACAATGTTATGCGGTTCTTCAGGTCAGCCAAATTTGTAACATTCCCCCTATAAACAACGTTCTTTAAATGTCCCCATAACCAAAAAACACGCGGATTGCGATCGAGAGAACGAGCCGGCCAAGGATTGGGAGACGATCGGCTAATCACCCTGTCATCCGTAAAATGTTGTCACAAAATCCTCCGCACGCAGAGTCCATTATTTGGAGGGGCACCATCCTGCATAAATGTAATAGACTCGAGGCATTGTCACTGCTGGAGTTGAGGTAAAACGAAACTGCTGAGCATGTCACGATACCTGAGGACTGATACAGAACATGTGACTGGGCCAATATCTTTAAGTTCTTTGAAAAAGAATGGTCGAAGGATAAATTGGGAAGGGAATCCACACAAGACGATAACTTTAGGTGAGTGTTGCGGAATTGTGTAGAAGGCACGTGGATTTTCCAAGGCACTAATTCGACAATTGTGTGTGTTCACTGTTCCGTTCAGATAAAAATGAGCATCGTCACTCCAGAGAATGTTCCACGGCCACTGTTATCGACTTCCCTTCGGCGAAGAAAATTCAAGGCAAAAGATAAGCGACGGTCATTGTCGGTAAGAAGCAGTTGCTGGTTGTGGATGATCTTATACGGGAAAAATGTCACTATTTTTCTCAGGATCTTCTGCACTGTACTATACGGTACGTCTAATTGTCGTGACACTGCACGTGCACTGCTGACTCCATGATTATTTGTCAGTGACTGCTCGACAATGGCCGTTGCTACTTCTGAAACGACTTCTTCGCTGATAGGTTTTCCTCCTCTGCCACGTTGAACGCTTAAACACCCAGTGTTTTTAAATCGAGATATCATGTCTCTCACACTTTGTGGGGACATTAGACACCGACACAATTTCTTTTGATGACGAAATTCGCGAAGAGTTGCAACAGCATTTCCCTGGTTTTGATAAGAAAGTTTTACGATTAACGCAAGTTCTTGTAATTTAATTGCCATCGTAACTGAAAGAATGATACTCACTATCTCATCCTTTTTATAGCCAGAATTAACTTTGAATTCGTATTCTGATGCAAATCAGATTATTTTCTTCTTCACTTGCAGTGCCACATTTATCAACTTTTGTACCGTCATAATGCTTCAAAATGTAATAATTACAAGATAAAATGAACTTTTTATATACCATGTTTTAAAAGTTTCTGTTGCATCATATAAACTTGACAATTCTATGTATTAATAAATACTTTAAAAAATTTTTTGATGAATTATCTCATAAACTTGACTGAAAATGAAGCTAATTGGAAGTTAACTTGCGTTTAACTTTTCGTTCCCGTTCCGGGCGATAGATGGCTGCACCAGTCTACAAAACAAAATTAACTGAAAATAATAAAAACATGGTAAAAATCTGCTTAAAGATTGTA
Organism: Dolomedes plantarius; assembly: GCA_907164885.2. Taxonomy (NCBI): domain Eukaryota; kingdom Metazoa; phylum Arthropoda; class Arachnida; order Araneae; family Dolomedidae; genus Dolomedes; species Dolomedes plantarius. The sequence goes on along the minus strand of OU015490.1, from coordinate 196,188,234 downwards.
TTTTTATGCAAATCAGATTACTGTAGTGTATATTGTAGTCACAAGGATGTTAGTAACACAAAATTTAAATTTCCAACACCTGAGTCAAAATTTTAGTCAAAATTACTCTTCCAAAATTTTAGTCACAATTACTCTTTTGTTACGCGATTCTCGCCTGATGGAGAGTCTTGCTGAGGGAGCCAGTCCCTCACGCAAGTCTTTTCTGAAGGGGGGGAAATTAAAATAAACTTCAAACCTTTTCGTTATCGTTAAAAACGTCAATCCAAAATTTTTTCATTCTTTTGCAATAAAGCATTACCCCTCAATTTGACCCGAAATAACCTATTAGATTTCCCCCAAAGTCCACGCGCCGACAGAGCTTACGTAATGCAGAAAGTTCGAGAACCATGACCGCATGTGGCGTGATGGGGTCAGGTGTCACGTTTTAACCAATTAAAAGTTCAGCGCGCCTCTACCCTTTCGAGATCTGAGCGTCCCATCGCGGGGTTTGTGTGTCTGTCGCTGAGTGAGAAACATGTACAACTTTTAGCTCTACGTTATTTTATTTTATCCTGTGCTGTTTCGGCAGCTCCAGGACGATATTTCCTACGCATAAAGTTCTATAGCTATTGTAACTGGAATTTAAATAATGTACTTGAGCCAGTACAGTATTACGTAATAAAGAACTGTATACCCAGCAATGCGGACTATTGTGTTTTCTCGCCTGGACTTCATTCCTACGTCAGTCAGGCACAGGTTCCATCTGTCTATTTCTCCGTCAGCTTTTTACGACTACATCTAGGAGTTTCTAGTTCACCGGCCTGTCGCATCGCCCCGCGACAGTTTTATTTCATAGACTCTGCTTAAGCCTTTCCCAGCCACCCTCCACGACTGAATAATGATTCGAGGTCTCTACCTGTCATCCAACATCTCCTTGCTATCATTACATATATATATATATATATATATATATATGTGTGTGTGTGTGTGTGTATTAGGTAAGGAGTGGTTATTACTAATGCCCCCTGTGTGGATAAATCCTAACCAAGTTCATTAGAGGCTGCAGAGCGAAGAGATGCTCCTGTTTAGCTGAAGGCACCAAAAGGTTTGAGGCCGACTTTGATCCCATTGCCCCTACAATTTTGAGGGATCATCCCTAGAGGCGACGTCTAGTGTCATTCTTGTTTACCAAGTTATTGCTAAACGCGACAGTTTTATTTCATAGACTCTGCTTAAGCCTTTCCCAGCCACCCTCCACGACTGAATAATGATTCGAGGTCTCTACCTGTCATCCAACATCTCCTTGCTATCATTACATGTATATATATATATATATATATATATATGTGTGTGTGTGTGTGTGTATTAGGTAAGGAGTGGTTATTACTAATGCCCCCTGTGTGGATAAATCCTAACCAAGTTCATTAGAGGCTGCAGAGCGAAGAGATGCTCCTGTTTAGCTGAAGGCACCAAAAGGTTTGAGGCCGACTTTGATCCCATTGCCCCTACAATTTTGAGGGATCATCCCTAGAGGCGACGTCTAGTGTCATTCTTGTTTACCAAGTTATTGCTAAACGCGACAGTTTTATTTCATAGACTCTGCTTAAGCCTTTCCCAGCCACCCTCCACGACTGAATAATGATTCGAGGTCTCTACCTGTCATCCAACATCTCCTTGCTATCATTACATGTATATATATATATATATATATATATATATGTGTGTGTGTGTGTGTGTATTAGGTAAGGAGTGGTTATTACTAATGCCCCCTGTGTGGATAAATCCTAACCAAGTTCATTAGAGGCTGCAGAGCGAAGAGATGCTCCTGTTTAGCTGAAGGCACCAAAAGGTTTGAGGCCGACTTTGATCCCATTGCCCCTACAATTTTGAGGGATCATCCCTAGAGGCGACGTCTAGTGTCATTCTTGTTTACCAAGTTATTGCTAAAAAAATTGATTCAACAACAATAAAATAGTTTGGTAATAAATGTTTTGTTGCGTATATTTCTAAACTGTAAAGTGAACAAACAGCCTACTATCATTTAAGTACATTGCTGAGGTTTGTTGTTGACATCCCACTGAGGAAAAGTTCTTCTAATCCTTGATCAGCCCAAGTTGTTTAAAAAGAAAGAAAAAAGTTAATGTAAAATTGTGGTAAATATAGTGTTTTGTAGATTTTTTAGTTTAATTTAATACTTTATATTTAACACGTATTAGTAATTTGCTTTAGTATATAGCATGGGTAGTGTTCGTATATGTTGTAGTATATGTTAGTTTCTAGTTTTCATTGCAGAAAATTAGTTCAGAAGAACATTTAATGTTTTGTATATTTTTCGTATATATATTTCAGTTTTTTTAAATCTTTCTCAGAAGTTCAGTTAACATCTCTTAAAAATTTTAGAAAAGTAAGACAAATGTTATTTTGCGACCAATTAAAAGACTTTTTTTATTTGTAAAGGTAAATTCTTTCATAGACATTTTTCAAAAACTAAGCCACATTAAAGTCTTAAATGGGGAAAATACTTTATTAGAGTTTTGAAAAAGATTTACCGCGACATTTGTTATTTCTGTGTAAATAATATTCAGAAAATATAATTGTCAAAAATTTGTCACGTCGGGGAAAAGAAATATTGTGATTTTTTTCTGCGAAACTTCATTTCATACTTCCTGAGTCGGTTTTTAAAGCATGTGGATAATTTTCCCAATAAATCACTTTCTAAAAAAAATATAATCTTCCGATACAGTTAAAGAGATTGTACTTTGAAAAAACTTCACTTAATTGTCTTCAGCACATTTAGTTTAGAAAATATCATACTAACTTTTGAAAGGGTGAAAAAAAAATTTTAAAAAAATGAAAAAAACCTAACTGTACTTTTGAAAAATACTAGAAAGCTCGCGTTCTCTTTCAGAATCTTAAGACTTCACAATATATTAAAAGCAGAAAAAAAAATTCTGAAATCTTATATATCACTTTACAGGCTTAAAGAACATTAAAAATTTTCTTTTCCAGATAATTGAAGTAGAAATTTTTTGAACTTGCTGATAGCTTCTTTTTTTCGTTTCTGTTTATAATTCCTTTCTTTCATTTTTCATATTTAGCACTGCTGCCATCCCCAACAAACGTAATTTGACGAAATAAATTTTTCGGATCAGCGAAGCGTAGCCTGAATTCCAAATCACGGTGCCTTCTTTATGGACATAAATAATTTAAAGATCATATTTTCCAGGAGGGAAAAAAAATTAAAAGTCCAATGGTTATGAAAATATTTTATTTTGGGGTGAGTGAAGGAGAACCGAAGGCTGAATTTTACTTCTTATTATGTATAAGATATTCCAAGCCACTTAAAAAAGAGCTGTTTCATACATTAATAAAAATTACTGACAAAATTAAGTTTTTTTAAATATCATAAGTACTTTATCAAAAATAAGATTATTTTTCTGAGTTCTTAATTTTTCCTTTGAAATGCAGTTGTATGACATACCAAGTTACAAAAATGTTTAAGCACATTTTAAATTTTTAAATTAAAGCTATTATATTTAAACGCATCTTACTTTTTCGCTATTTGTTTCAAATGATTTAAAATAACAGTTATTTGAATTTATTTTAAATGTGAAAATTTTTCATGAAAGTTACAAGAAAATTCATTCTTATATTCGCGAGAGTCAACTCTATAATCTATATATATAAAACAGTTCCGTAACTAACTGACTGACTGACAGATAACGCACAGACCAAACCGCTGAACCTAAAGGGTTGAAATTTTGCATGGCGATTCTTCTTATAGTGTAGGGGTGCACTAAGAAAGATTTTTGAAAAATTCTTAGATTTTTTTAAATTAAATTTTTAAGCTATTTTTGTAACATTCTTTAAAGTTTGCATTTAAAATAATAATCTGAGGGTTGTAAAATTTACATCACGAGAAAAATCCTAAAAATTCCTTTAAAATGAAATCTTTATGGAATATTCGTCTCCATTTTCTGATTTTAGGTGAATTTTTAAAGATTAAATTTTAGAATTCAATTTATTGAATGCTAATCACGTGGGTTTTTTTTGCGTCGCGTGCATAAAAACGAAATAAATTGGCATTGTTTTCTTTCTTATGCGACATTTTTCTTCTTTTGGATAATGATTGGACATTATCAAAAGAAAATATTAAAATACTGTAAAAGAAATGTTCCTCAAACTGTACTATATTAACTGTACTATATCCTTTAGTATGATCTATTAGATTTAATTTCAGTAATTTCTTCTACATTATTTTGTCTATAAAATAGCCCTTACGATTTATATTATATATATATATATATATATATATATATATATATATATATATATATATATATATATATATATATATATATATATTATATATATATATAATGGCATTAACTGCATACATTGTCTGTTGTATTTAAATTGAATGTAATCAGTAGCGAAGTGCGGGTTTTCAGCTAGTCAGTTATAAATTAAATGTTTTTTCTCTATAATAAAAGTGTAAAATGAACTTAAATTTTCTATGTTATTACAATAAAGGACATTTGTAAGTAAATACATTTGCAATAAGTAAGCACATATGTAGTAAAATGAACTTTTCATGATGTAAAAACTTCATGATGTTAAAACCGCGCACGGAGTGCGCAGGTACGATTTTGTTTAGGACTTTACGGAGCTACAGGTGTAACGCCACATGGCGGAACTCCAGGCCCCTACGTCCATTGTCACTCTTAGCCCGGGCCATCGCCCGGTTTCCAGCCGAGACTACCGGGAAGTGGTGAACAGCCGAAGCCTTGATGGTGCTACGGTGATTCACTCAGAGGATCCCACTCCGCAGGCGAATCAAAGTCGCGCTCTTCGTTAAAAAAGTGTAAAATTTTCTCATCTGTGCATGTAACGTCAGAGATGTAAACTACTTTTAAAAGATTCCTTGCTATAAATCAATTGCTTTTCTCAGCCGCGAGCAATTTTCATACATTTCTGCATAAAATGTATGAAAAATCCCTTTCGTAAAATGTGTCAAAAATCCCTTTTCGTAAAAAAGACAGCCATCTTTAATGATATTGCCTGGTTGACCAAAGATTGTAACAATGGGAATTTTACATAAGTTTTACTGGGACGACCATATTGGAATTTGGAATTATTTTTCGGAATTTAACACGAATGCCCAAAGGGAATTAAATAACTTAAGAGATTAAAAAGGGGTATGTAATTTTGAATACTAAATTGAAGAATTAATAGTTTTTAAATGTTAAGGGATTAAGAAAATGTTAAGGAATGCTAAGGAATTAAGAAATTACTAGTTTTTTAACATTATATATATATATATATATATATATATATATATATATATATATATAGGATGTTTACGCCAGATGAAGTTGGACTTCCCCCCCCCCCTGCCAACATATCTGAGCAATCTCGTTGGCGGATGACTTTCCTTACTATCTATTCCTTTTATGAGCATTACGAAGGAGTAATGAAAGGTAAGCAAGAGAATTAAACGTTATTCTGAAACTCGACACAAAAGTGTCACAGATATTAGCTACTCATTTTTGTATGTGTAGGGCCCATTTACCCGTTATACATTTTATATTCTTGTGTATACAATTTCGTTTATAAATTTCTTCGTTTCTAAGTCCGCATATTCAATTTTGGAAATGACAAATCTCCTTAAATAAACAAAATTGTGAAAAACCATCGAAGGTGTATGATGTGATTTTTTTTTTTTTTAAATATTCACTTTTTATATGATTTCAAATATTTTTGCACGTTTTACGACATTTTTTTCTACACGATCACTATCATAATATTTAAATATATACCTAGCTCCACATAAATTGCTGCGTTTCTAGGAATGCACATCCAACTATGAAAGAAAATGTAGCTTCGTAGGTAAATATAAATGTAAATAACCATTCATATACTCAGAAAACTTTCCGTAAGTGAACGGGCTAAATATATTCCAGACCGAAATGCCTTTTTTTTCTTTGAAACAGGCCACCAAATTCGCAAACTTCCCCGCTCGAAAAAACCACCTCTTGTCGATCTCAGTGCTTTTCCCATTCAACCCCTAAATTTCTCCCAGAGTTATTATCGTTATTTATTTATTTAAATTTTTTACCGGATCATGAGAAGATTTTATAAGCGAATCCAACTGCATCCACAATCAAGTTCGAAAAACGTATCCAGTTTATGTAAATAACCCATTTCAAAAACTTTTATTTGAATTTGGAAAGCGAAACTGGCTTTTATAGCGTTTTCCATCTCCAAATGGCATTTTCCATAAATATTCACGAAATGTATTTAAAATGAAATGACCAATCAAAAGAACTCAGATTTACTCTTTTTTTCTTTTTTTTAACTTTACTTTCTGCCCCTTTTCTTCCGTTCCGAGTGGCGTGAAATAAAGTAGTTTAACTTTTTCCCGAAGTAAAATGATTTAAGAAATTCTATATTTGAAAGCTGGAGGCAGCATTTTCTGTCATGCATTATAAATTAATACATTTCTTAGTTGTATAAACATTCTTCAAATATATTTTAAAAAGATGTTTATACACACATTTATAAATAAATATATAAATAAATAAATAAATAAATATATATATATATATATATATATATATATATATATATATATATATATATATATATATATATATATATATATATATATATATATATATATATATATATATATATATATATATATATATATATATATATATATATATATATATATATATATATATATATATATATATATATATATATATATATATATATATACTAGCTGAATACCCGTGATTTCCTACGGAGTACATTCAAATTAAATACATGGTCAGTGTATGCAATTAATGCCAAAAAAAATAAATAAATATATCTATATTAATAAAAGGAATTGTTTGTGTGTGTGTGGTTTCCAGACGAATCTATCGCACTTACAGTCATGAACTTCGGCTCACAGGTAGTGCAGACGATGAGTACGTGCACCTCGAAGCTCGAATTTTAAATTTTTTACCGTTAAATTTTAATTAATAAAAAACCAACAATTTTTGAGGGGTGAATCCAGAAATGGAAGAGCCTACCAGTCGTCTACCAAGAGACGGCTCCAGAAATGTAAGAGCCTCACAACTCTCAAGCCAGCCATGTTGGGCTTACTGAACAGCTAGAAGCAAAAACGATAGAAAAATAAATACAATCAAAAAGTTTCAAGTCATATATTAAACCCGAATAATAAATGAAAATAATAATCTTTCAAGTCAGCTTTTATACTAAAAAATTTATATTTTAAGACATTTCGAAGAATTACCGTTGATTTTTTGAAGAATTACCGGTCTCAGATTTAAAACAAACGTTCTTTGTTGCCATTTTCATTTTAGAAGTTCATTCCAAAATACAATTTGATGTTTTTCGTTTTCACCTTTTAGTGGTTTATTTTAAATGTATATATATTTTTCATTTATACTGTTATTTATTTTAGGTTATTTAAGCTGTGTTTAGTTTTTATTTTTACTGTGTTTCCTTTTCTTTAATTTTTGCACTTTTGATTTTAATCTCAGTTTTAAGGCAAACTTTTTCAGTAATTTATTTTGTTTTTGTATTTCTATAATTTTAAAACATACTTCTCATTTCATTTTCTGTAATTTTGCTCTCTTGATTTTAATCTCAGTTTTATTTCAGGGGCTTTCATTTATAGTTCTGATAAAAGTTGTGTTTAGTTTTTATTTATACTGTGTTTCCTTTTCTGTAATTTTGTACTTTTGATTTTAATCTCAGTTTTAAGGTAAATTTTTTCAGTAATTTATTTTGTTTTTGTATTTCTGTAATTTTAAAACATATTTCTCCTTTCATTTTCTGAAATTTTGCACTTTTGATTTTAATCTCAGTTTTATTTTAGGATCTTTCTTTCACATTTTTTTACTATGTAATTTATACTGTGTTTAGTTTTTAAATTGATTTTAGTTAACAAACAAACATTCTTAAAATCCCGGGCAACGCCGGCTCGTCGGAGGGGGGGGGGGGGGGGATTTTTCTTCTGCTTGCGACTGTTAGCAGGACATGGGATGCGTAACCACAAAATTTAAATACCTTTATGAGTTATTTTTTAGTGTTTCCATTCTCTTACAATGATTGCTGAAGGCAGCGGGTCCCTAGACCGACAGGCTAGACGGGCGAATCCCGGCTAGTTTATGATAAATACAACGTTCTATGTATGCAATTAATGCCAAATAAATAAATAAATATATTTACAAAAAAAAACGTAACGGATATTTGTACAGGCAAAATAATTTAGAAGAAAATATTCAAATTAAATCTAATAGAACATACTAAAGAATATAGTACAGTTAATATAATACAGTTTGAGTAACCTTTTTTTACTGTATTTTAATATTATTTTTTATAATGTCCAATTGTCGGCCGCATTAGAAAGAAAAAATTTTTTGTCAATTTATTTCGTTGTTACGCACGTGACGCAAAATTAGCATCACAAAAAGAAAAGAAACCCCGTGATCAACATTTAATAAATTAGTCTAAGAATTAATCTTTAAAAATTCCCCAAAAATCAGTAAATGGAGGTAAATTAAAAATTTTATTTTAAAAAATCTAAGAAGAATTTTTAAAAAATCTTTCTTAGTGTACCCCTACACTATAAGAAGAAACTCCATGCAAAATTTCAGCCCTTTAGATCCAGTGGTTTGGTCTATGCGTTATCTGTCAGTCAGTCAGGGAAATGTTTTATATAGTATATAGTTATTTGTAAAAATGTTGAGAAATATTATACTGACTTCAGCGTCAATAAGTTTAATATATTCACAATACCTGATACCTAACTAAAACACTGGCAAAAAATACCTTGTTTGAATTAAACCAGGTGTTATACATGATTTTAATTTTAGCTTAATAAAGTACTCAATGGTACTTCTAAAATATATCTGGTTATTTATTTGAAACTAGATATCAAATAGAAATATATATCAACTATTTCCGGAACAAAATTTGGATAAACAAAGTACTCCATTTCACGTCATAAGAGCGTAAGTTATTTATATTGTATATTTTAAGCACCAGTTGAGAATTACATTACCGATTACTAACTTTTAGACATTTAATCAAACATTAAATGTTGTTCTGCATTAATTAAATGCAACATGATACTCTACTCATTATTATGGATTTGATTGTCAATATTTTGATATGCAAACATATAATATGTTTTACAATGATTTCAATATGTAAACATATAATATGCAAACATATAATATGTAACAATGATTTCAATATTCCTCAGATGGTTATATACTTTAAAAACTTAAAACTATTTCCCGTTTAGAACAGTGCAAAAAATACTATACATTTGAGAAATATTTCTAGGCACAATTTTTTTTAATATCATTGCTCAATTCATAGAATAAGTAGGGATGGGAGGAGTGTATTCAAAAATTTAATCCAACCCACCTAAAGGCCTGCGGTAATTGGAAGGAAATGCATGATCGCTGCGTGCAGTCCCGCACACAAGAGAGTCCCGCAGATTCTGAAATTCATTTAGGGTCTTTATAACTCGTTAGTACTTACTCTATAAGGATTAAAGGGGCTGTTCACACAGAATCCGTCAACGTCAGCGTAAAAATTTTTAACCAATCATATGCCAATCATTGACCCATTTAACCAATCAGCGCCCACGGGTCTTTGACGCTTACGCTGGTGGATTCTATGTGAACAGGCCTTATGACTAGGTCACCAACCAACGCCCCTCTTAGCCTGGACAAGAGTCCAGTTATCTCCCGGAACCACATAGAGGAGGGAACAGTGCATCCTACAACTCCCACAGAGGATACTGCTCCCCTAAGAGAGTCATAGTTAGTGCCTGTTTACATAGAATCCGTCAACGTCAGCGTAAAATTTTTTAATCAATCTTGTGCCAATTATTAACCCATTTAACCAACCAGCGCCAACGGAATCTTTAACGCTGACACTGACGGATTCTATGTGAACAGGCCCTTACTCCCGACATTACCTGCACTAGTATGAAGTTCATCCCTATTGAACTTTAGGATGGGGGATATTGATTAGGTTGGGGGAGTTACACTGCCCCAACGCCACAATCCGGCCATTGGAGGAGGATAAGAACCCTCCCAGATATCACCCATAGGGATGCTCGGTCTAAATTGTTGTAATCCCAAAGCATATATCGGATTCCAACCTTTGTGGTACCCAATAACAAGAGCTTAAACGGGAGCCAACAAAATTCAGTCCTGCAAGGTGCATACGAGAGAAAGAGAGATAGAATAGGTTTGTATTTTATAGAAAATATGAAATGAACGAATGATTTTCAAATGAAAATAATTCTTAAATTAAGAGATAATCATTTCTGATATAACAATAAAAATAGTACAAGAATTTATAAGAATCCCAAATTTATCGTTTTATATTTATAATTTTTAGCGAATGTTATATTGAGACAAAGCAATTTTATAAATCGCAACTCGATAAACTTTAGTACTTAAGGTAATACCCCCGTTTCCAAACAAACTCTATTTCATTACCCCAATAATTTTGCAAGTGGATATTCTACAAAACGAAACAACTGTCATACGTGTGTACATCTATCGAAAACTTGAACTGACAGCAAATCAGAAAAAAAAAATCAAATATTATAAAATTTCCGAGTGATCCAGGATTTTGAAATAAATTCTCAGATGAAAAATTTCAAATCGAATAAATTTTCCAGACAAGCACTATTCGCAGAGAATGCTACTCTCATTGCAGCGATTTTCCCAAAAATGCATTTTTCAGAAAATGCTAACGACTCGTAAGAAATGCCAGGCGTCTGACAATGTTACGTGAAAGCATAAAATTTTTCATACATACGATATTTATGGTTTCGATTGCGCTACGCAACATTTCAAAACGAACGCGTAGAGAGATATATTCAACGAGAAACAACAGTGCGAATTTTTCCAAAAAAGAATATCATACCCCAGACTCAGCAGGGAAATGGGAAATGTAATAAAACTTGAACAGCGGGAACGTACAACTGGAGTTGAAAAAGAATTCTATTTCTCTCTCTCGGTCATATGTTGCAATCACAGCTCCTTTCGACTTGTATTTGATTTTGAAGGAAGGTAAACTCAAAGAACTTTCCACATTCCACAATATCGCGAATTATTGGAACAAAGGATGTGTTCTATCTGTTCCACCTTTTGATTTCTCCATCTTATATACTTTAGCATAATGCTTTCTCTGAATTATGGTAGGTTGTGTAAACGGAACTGTTTTTAGCTATCAATTTTCTCTTAATGCCTTTGTGAACTTTTTGCTACCGAGAAACTCCATACGAAGTTTTTACATCTACCACAATTTTAATTTTTATTCCCTTTCCTTTCTTTTGATTATAAAAAAAATTGCCCCTTGTCTCAAAATTCTGCATCTATGTAAGATTTAAATTACTTTGCATGTTGTTATTGGCCTCAGATATTAGACACTTGACAATAAAGTTTATGTGAAAAAGAACATCCCATTAGAGCTGAAGTAGAAACCAAGTGATTACTTATCACTTTATGACAACCTCTAATTAAGAAATGAAAAGCATGTAAGTGATAACTTTGTTGTTGTTGTCCTCAGATACTAGACTCTTGACAATAGAGTTAATTTGAAAAAGAACCTCCCATTAGAGCTGAACTAGAAACCAAGTGATTACTTATCACTTAATAACAACTCTAATTAACAATGAAAAGCGTGTAAGATCTACAAATTACTTTGCATATAGTTATTGTCCTGAGATACTACACTCTGAACAATAATGTTTATTTGAAAAGGAACCTCCTATTACTGCTGAAATAGAAACCAAGTGATTACTCATCACTTTATAAAACCTCAAATTAACAAATGAAAAGCGTGTAAAATCTAAATTACTTTGCATGTGGTTATTGTCCTCGGATACTAGACTCTTGACAATAAAGTTTATTTGAAAAGGAACCTACGATTAGAGCTGAACTAGAAACCAAATGATTACTTATCCACTTTATAACAACCTCTAATTAACAAATGAAAAGCGTGGACTTATTTGACCATCAGATTCAAAGATAGGAACTAATAATGGCATTTTCGGCTATATTATCCCATTTGCTGTATCTCACAATTATCAGTGCCTGGTTGTTAAACTGTTGAACACATAACCAAGTATTCTACACAGAAGGACATTAAAACTTCCTGATTTCGAGTTGCAATTAATATAAGCTTAGAGCTTTTAGAGTTTGTATGAGTAAGCAAAGTCTTTAAGGTTAGGAAATCTATTGCACTAACATGAACCGATCAAAAACAAAGAAATATGTTTCCTTAATGGAGGCGACTGACTTAATACAAAATGCTGTAATGTAACACGAGCATTCCGTAAACCAGTGGGGGAATGCGCCCGACTTTATTTTGAAATTTCTTTTGCATATTTCATTATTTACTGCATAGAGTAAAAAGATTTAAAGCATGGACAACACGTCACCAACAATACACTGGACGTTATCCGGCGGTTTGATCACACCAAGAGATCACTACTGTCACGCTTAATTGGCTGTCGCAAAAAAAAGGTGACGACATTTTTAGGAATATCGTTGACCGTAGAACATAGTTATAATCTTTAAAAGGCTTCCTATAAAATGAAATCTTACTTTCGGTCAACATATTTGTGCAACGCCTTATTTTCACCGATGAATTATATAAAATCAAAACGTAGATCTCAGATGATGAACCTCTTGACGATTGCTTAAGAACGGGAATATCATGTTATATTCCCCATTACGAAAAATTATCTAATTTAGTTCAGAGTCAGAAATCTCATTAAAAGAAGTGTTTATAGTTAATAAACCCCTTTTTAGTACTTATTTTTTATTTCTATTTGTCTAATTATAAAATAAAATATTCAAAATTGTATTTATGTTTCATCTATTTTCTACGAGGATATTTCTTTTCGTATTATTTTTCATAATATAATCATTGTAATAATATTATATGGTTGTTAACGTACTGTTGAATAAAAAATATTTTTACTAGGCAAATAATGATCATCGATGATACTAAAACCATTGGTTGTGCTCGCCATTTTCTCGGAAAACTTCGATGTACTCTAGAACACGGAAAGGTTCAGAACCATTGCCGTAGACAGTGCTTGAAAGCCAGCGACGAGTCGAACTGCTCAAGTCAAGCAATCGTGCTCCTCTAGACTGTCGGGGTTTTTTTGCGAATACCTTTAATCGTTACATTGCAAGTCAATGCAGGTTACTCTGAACTGATTGAAATGGAGCAACCTCTGATCCGAGCGTTCACGACGAATCATTGGTATATCTGTAATGTAATGCTTGCTACGGGCATTACATTACAACGTTTTGTTACAAGTCAGTAGACGCCTTTGAAGAATATTCGACAAATATGAGATATGACTGATAGCTAGTTGACCGGCCATCTCAAAATTGCAAAAATTAAAATGGTGTGTCATTTTACATTCAAAAGTAGTGTTTGAAGAATTTGGGTCCCGGTTCCTTTAAAAACATGTAGTTGCGATCATCTGCTCTCATTCGCGGAATAATCCAGTTGCCAAGGTTTAGTTCCAGTTTGAGCTTTTAATCGGTTAAGCAAATAATTCATTTTCTGGCTTATTAGACAAATCAAGGGGATGGGGGAGGGAGCCAAAAGTCAGCAGTATGTACTGTTTGACACGACCCCTAAGTCCTAAATTAACTTCGGACAGGCAGATCCTCAGCTCTGTGTTTGGAATAGCACGCTCAGGCTAGTCTTCAAGTCACTCATTTTGTCTACTTTCGGGTCTGTTTTAAAATTTGTGATTATCTGACCACTCAAAAATCTATGTCTACCTAGATTGCGACTCTAGATATCCGCATAACCGAAACACTAATCTTTTGTTATGAAGGAGGAATAGAGTATAGGCATTTGAATATAATGAGCGATTAGCGCAATCTACCACACTGAAGAGATTGCTTAAAAGGCATATTCTGAAAAGTTTGATTTCACAGCATTCTCTCTTCACAGTTATCTCTTCCAACATGAGAACTACAGCATTGTCCTGATCTGAAATAGGGGCAAACACCTATGCCTGTTATAGTACTCAAACTTGCAGACTCTGACATACAGGAAATTTGGGGAAAATGTAAACAGGACACACAGCTTCTTTTAACCTACAATTTAATTAAAGGGGTGGTGAAATGTTTAGAACTAATCAACAGTTCATACGTTGTCACCATGAACAATTCACAAATTGGCAGTTCGCAAGCGTTTGTGAAAAGCTCATAGGGATAATCACACCTAATGCTCCTCGACAGAGCGATGAACTATTGATGGATTGAAACATGTCGCTACATGTTGCCATGTTTAATTATACTGTGGAATACAGGGTGCCCGGGCTAAAAGTACCCAAAAGTTATGGCTTATTTTTACGGAACTACCCATAAAATTTTCAAAAAATTTATTTAAGTAGGAAGAACATCTCATCAAGTTTTAATATCAATCATAGATTTCGATCATAGTATCATACATTTCGATGCGAGCACCTTTTGTAGCACGACAAACGTCTAAATGATTATCCAGTTCTCTCCAAGTGTTTCGTAGCATATCAGGAGTAGTTACACGAATTGCTTCAATGAAAAGCTTCTTCAACTCATCCACAGTTTCAATTTTTTGTTTATGCATAACGGATTTAATGAATCGCCAAGCAAAAAAGTCTAATAACTCCTGATATGCTACGAAACACTTGGAGAGAACTGGATTATCATTTAGACGTTAGTCGTGCTACAAAAGGTCTATGATCGAAAATCTATGATACTGCAATCGAAATCTATGATTGATATTAAAACTTTGTGAGATGTTCTTTTTATTTAATGTTTTTTAATTCTAATGGGTAGTTCCATAAAAATAAGTCATAACTTTTGCATACTTTTAGTCCGGACACCCTATATAAAAAGCTGTGTATTCTTTCTGTGGGTTCTCGTTTTTAAGATTAGTGCCCATTATTTGCAAATACTATAAGGACGAGGGCACTGAGAGGTTGCGTTTAATAGCAGGAAAACTTAGCACAAGTCTATCACTCTTATTACGGTACACGAGTAAACGCATGATACCTCAGAAATCCCAGTTCACATTGATCAGCGGCTAGGATTAGTGGTTTACCAGTACAAAGAGAAATGGAGTATGGACTTAAAGAACTAGGCCCCTTCCAAATAAAAGAGGTGCTTGTGAAAGCTACTCCATTAACTCTGTACCGCATTTCCTACAAATGAGGAAATTTAAAAAAAAAACGGAACCTCATTTCGAGTCTACATAAAGCACACATCTTCGAGAGGGCTGAAAATTATTAATGCACCAAAAGAAACAGCGATTTTCCTTTTTATTTAATTTCACGATTAAAAATTTTTAAAAAGAGAATGCATTTTTAAGTTTATTCACTCAGTCAGGAGAAGGCGCTGTTTCATAAAACAGAAATTTTTACTTCATGATACTAAAGTTTCACCTTAAATAAACTTCGCTTTTAAAGCCCCAGCTTCTCTCTTCAACTACAGCTCCTTTATTTTTTCTCCTGTGAATTCTAAAAGAAAATAAATGTTTCAGCTCAAAAGATTTGACCTTAACAAGAAACGAGAACTTAAGCATTTCATAAAAATAAGCCAATTAAAAAAATTAACACTGAAAGAAGTTTTTTTACTTGGCTCATATTACTTTTTAAGAGGACTTTTTGTCAGGCTTCAGCAAATCTAAGTTTTAATTGCAGAGAACTAAGAGTAATTAGTACTAATTACACTAAATGCAAAACCTAAATGGAGTAATTAAATTAAGATGATAATAGTTAAAAACAATGTTGGAGAAACGTAAGAAGTTTAGAGTCTTGTTTCGTTTCATAGAAAAAGAATAAAAAAACTGAGAAATATTTGGATTCTTCAAAAAATATTTTAACGTTACACGTTTTCCGGTTATATCTCTTCTCTTTCTCATGGATAATGTTCAGTTAAGAAAAATTATGCTTATATTTTCTTAATAATATTAAACGACTTTTTTGTAGCCTCTAGCACGCAAATTAAACACTTTTCGTCATAAAAACGCGCATGAATTACTTGCATTAAACACGTAATCAACACTTCTTCAATTTTACAACAAATTAAAAAGAATGGCTACATTTGCATTTTTCAATTTGTGAACATGAATGTGATTGCATTTGTCAATTTGTGAACATTAATGTGATTGCATTTGTCAATTTCTGAATAGGAATGTGAATGCATTTGTCGATTTGTGAACGTGGATGTAATTGCATTTGTTGATTTGTGAACATGGATGTGATAACGTTTCTCAATTTGTAAACATGGATGTGATTGCATTTGTCAATTTGATAACGTGGATGTGATTGTATTTGAGAATTTGTGAACATGAATGTGAATGCATTTGTCAGTTTGTGAACATGCATGTGATTGCATTTGTCGATTTGTGAACATGGATGTGATTACATTTGTCAATTTGTGAACATGAATTCGAATACATTTGTCAATTTGTAAACATGGATGTGATTGTATTTGTTAGTTTGTGAACAGGGATGTGATCGCATTTGTGAATTTGTCAACATGAATGTGATTGTATTTCTGAATTTGTCAACATGAATGTGATTGCATTTCTGATTTGTTTATAGCGACAATTACATCTAACCAGATGTTGAACTTAGTTTCCCGTAAGTCATACTGATATTAAAGTTTCTAACGAAAGGTTCAACCGAAGAAAGGAGTAAATTACAGGAAAATCAACAGGATCAGTTTCAAACAGAGGAAAGAGATACAGACAGTCTGTTCCTGCATTAATTTTGAGGTTCCAAATATTACGCTTTGAAGATATAATTGCATGACCATGAAGGAGTTTTCCTTAGCTTCCGTTTCCACTTTTTAGAAACTTCAATAATTTCATCTACTTGTATCTCAGGTTCATTTCTTATGAACGAGTACAAACAGGGCGGAGAGACAACAGTGCCGTTTACATGTGCCAAAAACCCGGGTAAAAGCAGGGTCGTTTCTTACTTTTTCCCTACGATAGGGAAAAATTCAGGGTGGATTTTCGATCCTGCTTCGACCCAGGATAAAATCCGCTAATTACCCATGATGCATTTCGAAGATGGGAGTAAATAACATGGCGGGTTTGAACTTGTGTGAATCCATGAAAATGCAGCTAAATGATCGATGGAAGGATCTGGAACCCCTTAACGATCGCATAATTTTCAAGAAAACAGTAGAAAAGTGCCTATTTTTTCCGGAGGATTTCATTTATTTCTTGATCTGCCCATCTAGTTTAAAAAAAAAACCATCCCCAATTACATTATAAATAGAATGGTACTGCCATCTGGTATGTAAAATAAGAAATAAAATTTCATTTCAATAAAATTTCAATAACATTTTCATTTAAAGTGTTATGGTAAAATTAATAAATTTAATAAGTATAATCAATAATTAAACGTAACATTAAAATTTATTTATAAATTAATTATTTTAGAATTCACAGATAAAAATTTATTTATATCTATTTATGATTTTTTTATTTATACATGACTAAAAATTACTAAAACAAAATTGAAATCAAAATTACATTTTGATTTTATAAAAGGATTTATTAAAACAATAAGTATCTTACAATTAATCTTATAATTTAAAAAAATGCACCTATCGATTGGAAAATTTTCTTTCCAGTCTTTATTACTTCAGGAATTTAAAACAATTTCTTCCCACCAAACAGAGCTTCGTAATTTTTCCCACATTCTTCGTTGTGGAAAAACTAAATTTAGCGATGAAGCCATAGATCGTACGATTATATCTAATATCCGCATCAATCTTCTAGTTCTTATATTCCTTTTTTCCTATCTATTTTCTAAATTTATTTTTTAAAACAACAGAAAACAATCGTAAACGTTCTATAATTATCAACAGCGACTGACATGTGCTGCATTTAAATAACAAATAGACGCAGACGTAATTGTGTTTTAGAAGAGGAGTGCATTGGTCGTGTCGACTTTATCTCCCGTTAAGCAAGATATATGTAATCAAGGTGGGAGTGCTCAGTAGTTTAAATTTTAAGTAATGAATTAAAATATTAAGGTAAGAATATAGCGGGTAAAAGAAAAAAAATTAATAGTAAAGTTAAATTAAAACAAAAAAGTTAATTTTAACAGAAAAAATATAGAGTTACAAGTTAAGAAAATTTAGAAGAAAAATTAGATAAGACTAATGATCCACGAAAAACAAAAAAGTAATAATATTAAGAGGCCCAGAAAAGCAGATATCATAAGAATACAAAAAATATTTTTGTAAGTTTTTCAATCTTTTTGGATTTTTAAAGTTTTATGATTTTTTGTTGTTGTAATTTTTAAAATTTAAGAATACGAGGTCAAAAGAACAGCAATTGGAAAAAAAAAGCCTTCCCCAGGACCATACACTTTGTAACGAGATAAATGCGGAGTTCGAAGATGGAAAGCTAAAAATAGCAATACAGTGAATTTGGAAAAGTATGACACTGGCTGGGATCGAACCCATAACGTGATTTACAAGGAATGATGGTGTATGAGGATCACATCCGCCGAATTATGTGATGGCCTTTACTTCCGGTAAGACGGGTAAAAGCAGGGTGAAAATGTGGTCCCATGTAAACGGGCTTCGAAGGTTTTC
The DNA here is from genome assembly GCA_907164885.2 of Dolomedes plantarius. NCBI lineage: Eukaryota > Metazoa > Arthropoda > Arachnida > Araneae > Dolomedidae > Dolomedes > Dolomedes plantarius. The sequence continues at coordinate 196,169,569 of OU015490.1, read as the reverse complement.
CCTATTAGCGGGTAAATCCCGGGTATTATTGTTGTCCATCTAAACGCAGCTAACGAGTCAAAATGAGACCAAATAAAAACGTTCCATTTAATCCCCCTATATCAACTAACAACGATATCCAAAAGGTTAACTCCTAATAATATCCAACGTGGTAACTCTTAATGATATAAGCCAACGAATGAGAGTCTCATGTTATAGGAGTATTTCCATCTGACCGTTTTGGGGAATTAATTGTTTCAAACTTTCCCTGTAGAATAATTAGCAGGAAAACGTCACAAGAGAAATATAGACCAAATAATAAACCAAAAGCTCGTGAAAGCTAATATTCTGACGTGGTTATTACGAGGACCTCTACCATAGAACCTACTTTCTACTGCTCATTATTATCGTGAATCAGCAAGCTTTTCACACTAAACCTTAACATTTATTCACGTGTTAATTTAATTTACCATGAAATGGAATCACAAGTATTTTGCAAAATTACAATTCTAAGCGATTTGTATGCGAATGAATTGCTGTAGGTAAATCGGTTAATTTTGAGCACATTTTTTTCTAATCTTGTCGCAATTAGGCTGAGTTATTAATTCTTGAAAAGTATCATTTCAGTAACAGTAAATTACACATTTTAAATAACATGTCAATATAAAATCTCAATTTCCTGAGTTAGTTTTCATTTTCAGATGTCCGTGTCATCAAGATAGATCTTTAATTTTTCCCCTAGGAATTCTTCTAGTTTCTGTTCTAAAATATAATAGATTTAAAACTAGGAATGTATTCGGAAATTACAGCGACCACAGCTTTCGCTTATACGCCTTGTTCAAACTGACAACCGGAAGCTACGTAGCAATACCTGTACTCGCAGCCGAGGGTTAATTTCCCAAGTTCGGTGATATTTTTCTTTGGTGTAGGACCCGAGGATGCCGGATAGACAGTACAGATCTGCTATCCACTCAAGGCACCCCAAGCCCCCTTAAAACTAGGAAAATATGAATGTCTTCAAGTTGGCAAAGCAATCGTGGATGGTTAAGAGGAACGAAGATTGAACCATAGAATACTTACTTAGGTTTCTGTAGGCAAAAATCGAATGTGATTTTGGAAGAGCATATGATATCGCTCACTTCTTTCAACTATGTCATATCTCAAAAATCGGCGATCTTTATTTATGCCTGTTTTCAGGATGGGCTGAAAGAGTAGTATATCCCTGCAAGATCGTCATATCTCACCGCTCAATATTTAGCCGCTAGAGAGTAGATTTAATATTTATTTTTAACACTTTTATTCGACTTTTAAACTTTAAAATCACTCTCCTGAAAAATCCCGTTTTTTGAGATATGAAGTTGTTGAAAGGAGTGAGCGATATATTGATATTAAGACGAATCAAAAGTAGGTTTTTTTCTGCTTGAACAACAATAACTGGTAAATTATTAATTCAGGCAGAATTCAGAACATGACTTAAGACTGCTGTGTACTAGCCCTATTGGATTCGCTCATCTCAATGTTAACGTATGGAGAAAATGTGTCCAAGGATTGCCAACTTGGATTTAAAGTTTTTTTATAATTGTACTTCATAATAGGGAAAGAAATTTTACACAATGGAGCATTTTCGTTTTTTTAAATGTAAATAATATTTTAAAATTTAAATTATTCGGGGGGAGGATCTGGTCTAGTGTGTTTTAAACGCTCATCAATTCCTTTGGTGGACAAAATTTATAAAATGAATCCTGCTGCAAGGTGCAGAAAAGTTCAGGCTATCTGAAAATATTATTTTTACTGGATAATCAGGATTTATGCAGATGTCAATAGTAGACACATTTTCTCCATAGGTTAACATCGAGGTGAGCGAATCCAATAGGGTTATTACACAGCATCCTTAAATATCTAAAAGGACTTTCAAACGTCTGTTCATAAGGATCAGGGATTCTAATACAGAAAATCATTTTCGTTCCCATAACGTTGTTATCACAACCAACAGAATGTCCATCACAGGTATCTAAACTCTAGAATCGTGCCGATAACTTCAGATTTTCATCCAAAAAAATCACTGTTTATTTGCAATGTACATTCATTTTCGATTATCTTTCGTAAATTGAGAGCGATTTACCAAGTTGCTGGATTACAACATACGGACGGGTATGATTTGCTACCTCTCCAGGGGCCCACCCCACGCTGATTATAAAGAGTATTTGAGAGTTTGCGCAATCTGGAAAAATTGAGTCTCAAGTTGTGTGATATTAAGTTGTTTGCAACTTGTTTGTGGATAATAGCTAATTCGTGTTTCATTCTAAATTTAACCTCCGGCACCTCCCCGTGGTGGGCCCTGGGAGTCTGTCGAAAGGCAGATCGCTAACGCCGGAGGAGCGTGGGGAAAGAGGTAGACTAACTGTCATAGCTCACGATGGAGACTGAAGCCGAAAAAATGGAAGAGATGAGAGTGCTTACAGATGACTTGGTAAAGTTAAAATACCAACACTTGACTAGCATTATTAGTACGTCTAAAATGACGGTAGATGTCAAGTGACAGGCAAACGAAGATATACAGGAACTGGTCAATTCGATCAATGAGCAACAGAAAATTATACAATTTTTGACAGGACAGTTAAGTGTGTTGGAAAAGCAAGAGAAAAAGAGTTACGCCGAAGTGGTGACAAAGACGCCGGTAGCCAAGAGAGGGGATGTCAGAAAGGCTAAGAAAAGGGGCAAATACGAAGTGGAAATCATACCCACAACCTTCCATGAGTCAGAGATGACAAAAAAGGAGGTGAAAGAATACATGAAGCCGGAAGAACTTGGAATTGACAGAAAAACGCTTAAGAAAATAAGCAAAGGAGGAGTGTTGGGGGGAGTGGTATCCAAGGAAGAGATGGAAACATTTTTAGGAGTTTTCCATGATACCATTGAGTTGAGTGCAATCTATGAAGCTAAGCACCCGAGAAAGAAAGATCCATATATAATTATATTCGATGTTGATGAGGAATATGAAAAGGGAGAAATGAAGGAAATATTGGAGAAGCAGAAGGAGGAGTTAGCTAATAGCGACATAGAAGTTATGACGAAATTTAAATCGAAACACGGACACAACTGGGTACTCCGCCTTAAAGGTGAAGTATACAGTAAAATAGAGAATAATACGAGATTGAAAATAGGCTGGGGCCGATATGGATGGAAGAGTTATAGAAAACCAGCGGTTTGCTACAACTGCTGGAGCCTGGGACACGTAGCTCGACACTGCAAGAAGACGAGAGTGTGCAAGTTGTGTGCTGAAGGAGAACACGGCGAGAAGCCGTGTAGTAGAAAAACAACATGTGGAAACTGCGAAAGATATCAGGAGAGGACTGGCATCGCCTTGGACTTGAATCATCTGCCTACAGACAAAGTCTGTGGCAGATACAGAGTTGCAGTCGAAAGGATAATTGAGGACACGGATTATTGTCCTGTGAGACCTAAACGATGAATTTTGGACTCTTTTCTTGTGCTGATGACATTTTTTTATTGGCTAATTACTCGCTTTGTTTAGCAACTTGTTAAGTTGTATTTATCTACGAAGTTGGTAAAGTTTGTATCTTGAGTTATCGAGTTGTAATATATTTTGTTAAGATGTTTGTTCTTGTTGGCTGTACGAGTTGTGCAGAATTTTGTAAATTAGATTGCTTTAATAAAGCAGCCCTCCTTTTGAAGGATGCGTTGATATATTTGGCAATATGGTGGTTGCTGGTTAATTGAAATATATTTTAATTTGTAGTAATTTTAAGTTGTAATAGTTATTGGCTCCTGGATGAATTGAAAAACACTTTAATTATTAGTAATTTATGTTGAATTAGTTATTGGCTTCTGGATGTCTCAGTTCTTGGGCCAAGAGCGGACGGTATTAGAAAGCATTGTGACTATGACACAGGATGTAGCAAAGTGTCCCAAGGACACGAGGGCGAGGTCTGAACTGAATGTCTGGACCTGCTAAATTGGCAAAGAGCGGATTGCCGTCGTTACGACCGTCATTAGTCGCAGTTTTTGGGCTGATACGCGCAAGCGTGGGGAGCCGTGATGTTTCTCGAATCTTGCCATCTCTCCACTGGAAATATTATTCGATGAATGATTCGTACTAACATGTCATTCTGGAATTCTTAAAGAAAGTATAATATATTTTATTCGGTTGTGCTATGTCTTTATCCAGCGATTTTTTCTCCAACTCATTACTCTCCGAAACTTTTACATGCCTTCGGATAGTAGGTAAGAAGAAAGATAGATTTGGAATCAGTGAGATTGCTTCCCAATTGATCTGTGTTTACCTATGATTTACTCTTCCAGCAGATATGTGAAAAAAATTACAGATAGTAACTGCATTATGTTAATACGAAGATTTTTCCTCATCATCAATCATACTAATTTAAAGATTAAACAAATTTCTGGAACTACAGGGGAAATGTGCGCTTACAAGAACAACATATCCGGCTTCAGATTCCGTGTCATTAAAGTTCCATAAGGCTCAGGATGACAGTTTCAGTGATAAAATGACTTCTTAAAATGTGTTATGCATATGATGCCAATGATATTTCCTTATTCAACTGATTTTTAATCTTAATTGACTTTTCGTTATGCTTAGTGTTCAAAATCTACTTCTCAAAGGAATGCAGTAAAATAAAGTCAGTGTCTGTGAATCATTTCTGATAGATAAATAGTCTGACATAGAAATGATAGATTCGTAACCTGCATGTCATAAACGACCGCAAAACATTCGTTGCAGCTGAGAATTGCTTAAAGGTTCTTATTAGATAACATATTTTTTTAAAAGACTTATGGTATGAAAAAAAACTGGTATTAAAATTAATAAAACTTTTTGCTAAAAATATAAATTCCGTATCTATATCATTAATGATATAACTTTATTTTAAAGCTACGAAAACTGATTTTAACAAAGTGTCGTTTAATGAGTGTTTCTGGTTCTTTTTTTCCTTAAAGCAGAGTTCTCTAACAAATGAAAATGAAGAAAAGAAACACGCTTACTTAAGATCTTGTAACCTTTTTTTTTAAAGAAGCCAGAAGTTAAGAGAGTTTCATAAAAATATAATGCAGATTATAAAAAATTTACACGTTGACGTGTCAATTTTTTTTGGTCCGATTCTCTTATTACTTTCCGGGGAACTTCTTGACAAGCTTGAGAAAGCCCACCCATCAAAACGTTTTAATTACGAAGAACTGAATGTAATTAGGACTAATTACACTAAATGTAAAGCTACTCGCCGGATGCAGTAATTAAATAAAGAAAAGGTCTAAAAACATCGTTGGTTGAAAGTAAGAAGTCCTTTTGTTGAAAGTTAAAAAATATAAAAACTTAAGACGCTAGAAATCGTACTTCGATGCATATTTTAGGTTTTTACACATTACCATAAATTTATTTTTTCATAAGAAATGTTCTATTGTCTTTTTTAGTTAATTAAAATACACATTTCAATACTAGAATATTAACTTGCAGCCTTTTTAAGTATAATATGATTATCGATTTTCATTTTTGTTGAAATAATTATGATTCTATTGTTTAAAATAAGGAATGTATTTTTTTTAAATGTTTAAGGGGGAATGTATAAGGACACAAAATTCTTCAAATTTTTGGAAAAAAAGTTTTATTGCATTCAAATATTCTGTGTTCTTTTCCACTTAAAATGATGTTTAAATTATGTTTCTATCTTAGTTAGAACAGGAGATATCAATTTTTTTGTTTGCAACATTCTAATAGCAGCCAATCTTTGTTTAAACCTGTAAATGCGTTTTTCTTCATGATGGGATTTTTCACCATTTCTCGTCTTTAAATTCTTATAAGTCAAGAACCTTTAAACATAAATGATTCAAACTTGGAACATGTCTTTTTCAATTATTTTACTTTAATTTTGATTCAGGAAATTTGAAAGAAAATATTTGCTTTTGAAAATATTTTTTTTAAATAAGTTACATAAATTTTTTTGAATTTTTTCTCTAAATATTTTTTAATAAATATTTTAAAACACGCTGAATCAAAATTAAAACTTCTATTTTTCTGCTTAATTAAATGAAAAAGAAATTGAAATTCGGCAGATAATATTTGGAGTTATAACGATTTTTAATTACCCCACTTTTTTCAAAGGTTTTTAATTTTTAATTTTTTTAAAAACTTTATGAGAAGTTTTATGATGTGATTTTGTTTACAAATTATATGTAATAATAAATATTTAAAGGGGTATCCCGGACCCCTTAAAGATATATTTTTCTCATTTTTCAGACATTTTTTCAAAAGAGTCTACTTATCTCAAATTTTGCTTTTGCTGTTTAAACTCTTTTTTAATAGACATCTTTGAAGATTACTTTCGCATCTTTTAATATAAATTTTCAATAAAGCCTTTGCAATATGCCCAAATACACGTTTCACGTAAGCATAACATTTATCAAACGTTTAATATTAAGTAGTGTGCTGATGATTCTTGGCGTGCTAAATCAAATTATTTGTCTTTTTCAGATGTTAAAAGTTAAAAGCTTTTTTTTATTTTTTATTTTGTTCTTTAAACTCTTTTAACGCTTTATTATTTTAGAAAAGGTTTAAAAATAAATTGCCTTAAATTATATTTGAAAGCTTTTATGTTAAATCATGTTATCAAATTCATATTTTTATTAAAATCAACGTAATTTCGATAAAAGAGGAAGTATTTCACAACAGAAAAGAGTTAAAAAAATTTGAAATGTTACTTAAGCAGGAAATTTTTTAAAATCTATCGATAGTTTCTATTTTTGTTCCTTGGTATATCACTTCTTAATTTTTTTGCATAAAATGTTATTACAAACATTTGAAATGAAATTATTTTATAAAAATGCAAGCGTTTAAATTTTTAGTTATTTGTTGTATGCAATAACTCATTGATTATTTCCCATATGTGTATAGTATTACATTCGTGATTTATTCATTTAAATTCAGGTTATTGAAATATATTATTCAGTGTAGCAGCAAATGCAGTTTTTTGGAACTATACTTCTTAAATATATGTTACAATTTCCGAGTAATTTTCCCTTATACATCGTAGTTTAAAAATGATCTATATAAAAAAAAATGTCGACTTCCTCTAAAACTACAATGAGGTGGTTAACAATAAACAATAAATTATTTTTTAGCCAACATAACGCAAACAAGGTACCAAAACGTCAAATCCATTCTTAACACATTGTTGACCGTTTTTACACGCAAATGTTGAAGATAATGTATATATAAAAAACAGTTCCGTAACTGACTGACTGACTGACTGATTCATTGACTGACATACAACTCGCAGACCAAACCGCTGGATCTAAAGGGCTAAACTTTTGCAAGGCGATTCTTCTTATAGTGTAAGGGTGCACTAAGAAAGATTTTTGAAAAATTATTCTTAGAGTTTTTAAAATTAAATTTAAGCTGTTTTTACAACATTTTTTAAGTTTGCATTTAAAATAATAATTTGAGGGTTATGAAATTTATATCACAAGAAAGATCATAAAAATTCCTTTAAAATGAAATCTTTTTCGAATCTTTACCTCCATTTTCTGATTTTTTGTAAATTTTTAACGATTAAATTTTGGAATCTAATTTATTAAATACTGATCACGTGATTTCTTTCTCTGGTACTTTAAATAAATTTATCGTCACGTCCATAACATGAAATAGACAAAAAAATATTTTTTCCCTTGCTAATGTGGCTGACGATTGGACATTATCCAAAAAAATATTAAAATACTGTAAAAGATATGTTCCTCAAACTGTATTATATTAACTGTACTATATTCTTTAGTATGTCCTATTAGATTTAATTTGAATATTTTCTTCTACATTATTTTGTCTATCAAAATATCTCTTACGATTTTTTTATAAATATATATTTTTTTTTTTTTTACATGAATTGTATACATTGATCGTAGTATTTACTATAGATCTATTTTTTTTTTTACATTAATTGCATACATTGACCGTTGTATTTAATTTGAATGTACTCTGTAGCGAAGTGCGGGTTTTCACCTAGCATATATATATATATATATATATATATATGGTAAACCTATATCAAACATTTTAAGGTTTTTAAATGTTATTGAATGCGATGGTGCAATTTGAAATTAGCTACTGTTTTCGAAAAACAATTTTGAAATAGCGACATTATTCTGCCAAAAAATCCTTATTCTGGATTCTAAGGGGCCTCAATGTAGTAAAAAATTATTAATTTTTCTCATTCTGCATATACAGTTAAAAACAAAGTTAAAATACTCAAGATTGAAGTTCCCTTGTCCCCTTAAACTATAATCTCAGACCCCCTACCCCCATGTTATGAAAACAGATTTCAGAAATTAAGAATCCCGTACTTTATTCTAAAATTTCAATCTTTACAATTTGCGTATAAATCTATATATATTATTTCTAAAAGGTGTTTCTTTTGTTTTATCCCTTTTTCTCCCTTCATACTTAACCAAAATCGATAAATTACGTACCATTTTAAAGATTATGATCTCCGCTTTGGGCGAATTGTTAATTAAGAATTTCACATCTTATTGCTTGTTTAAAGATTGAAGTATAAACATTATAAACAAATTTTCTTCCGCTAGATGGCGCGCACACTAGCTTTTTTATTTTCCCATTATCAGTCATACTAAACTTTTAAATTTAAAAATCGTTTGATTTTTATCCTCATTCTGTGATTTCATTAATGAGTTTCTTTATTGGCAATATCCTCGTAGGTGTACATTATTCTTTTTGCATCGAGAAACCATATTTATTATATCTAGGTGATTTTTTGTGACGATCCCTTTCCCTCCTTTCATGCTTAAGCAAAATCGATAAAAGAGGTACCATTTTAAAGAATAAGTTCTCCACTTCTGACGTATTGTTAATACAGAATGGCACATTGTATTGTTTGTTTCAAAATAGAAATGCAAAATTGACTTTTGGCACTAAAGATCTTTCCCTAGATGCGTCGAAATGGCACAGTCAAATAGTGTGCACAAAAAGGTTTTGTAATGTAAATATACCATTTTCCCCGAGTTTGTGTCATATTTAACTTTTATTATTGTCTACAAAGGTTTTTTGACGTGTACATATCTCATTTTCCCTGTTTTGTCTTATACTTCACCTCCAATACTGTGGACAAAGGCGTTTTGTAATTGGTTTTGTATTATCCTTACGCACCATTGTTATATGACAAATAAACGATTGCTACAAATGAACCAGTTCTTCTTTCATCCTACTACAAACCAACCACCAATCTCGCTATAAAATTTATCGTATTTTAAACGCATGTGAAAGAGTCGCGCGGGCTACCTAGTTTAAATAAATTTGGCGGTCAACAATGTGTTAAAAACAATTAAAATTTTAAGAAAATGAGAAAAATTGGTAAATGCCTTTGCCTTTCTATAAAGGGAATACTTTCTTTTTTCCTTGTGATATACAAGTATAAATAGGCAATACATGATCTAAATACAAGTGTATGCATTTAAAACTATTTTTATAGATTGTACAGCAGATTCGTACTCGCAGATTCGTAAGCAATGCACTCAAACTAAATGACCTCGGCCTCTTTCCTTCCCGTTCTTCATTCACTCAAAAATCGATAAAACAATTAAATCGATTGGATATGAAATATTTCGAGAAGAAATACTTCGATTTCCAAATGCTATATACGCGAGGGAAAAACGATTATAGGATATTTTAAGAAAAACCTGATATTCATGGCGGTAGATCGAACATCATACAAAGAAACGGGTGGGGAAAAATCAATCAAGTCCTCAAAACATTCTCTTAAAAATGTAATATTTTTAAAGAAACCATTTCACCAACAGCAGAGAAAGCAGAGAGCAGTGGAATTTTGAATTCGAAAATATTTTATCACTCTGTTGTTGAATAATTTTCGATTTTTTTTTCTTTTCATTCTTTAAACGATTTTTTCCCCGAGAATTTCGATGCTTAAATATTTATAGCCCCAAAGAAAAGCAAGACGTTTCGGAATCTGGTATTAGCTTTAACGGTGCGGATTATTTATTTCCCAAAATTATGTTTGTTGTCGGTGGCAGCACTGTCAGATTAAGAGAGAAGTAAATTGAATGATGTAAAAAGATGGCAGAAAGAAATGCGCGCCCTGCTTAAAATTTCTCCGGTTTAATTTCGGGGAAAATAAAATTTTTCGGATTTGCTAAATATTGTGAGAGCAATATTTACTCTGTAAAATATTTTTCGAGTAAAAGAATTTAAAGTATGGGCCTATAAATAAACGAATCTCTGACAATGGCATTCCTCAAGTATTATGGAATCTGAAACGAATAGAAATTTTCTACTCGTTTAATATTTATATGCATTTAAAAGTAAAGCTTCCGTACATTTTGCGGATAAACTTTAAAATGCAGAATTAAACTTCAAAACAAAGTAAAACAGAAATTTCACGTTAGCTTGGATTATTTTGCACAGTTTAGTCTAAACGGAATTTATTTTCAAATGCATTTTTTACTATTCCCTGACTCTAATAGTAAAATGTTAAGATAAAATAATTACAAGATAAAAAGAACTTTTTATATACCATGTTTTTAAATTTTCTGTTGAATCATATAAACTTGACAGTTCTATGTATTAATAAATACTTTTTTTAATTTTTTTAATGAATTATCCCATCAACTTGAAAGAAAATGATCAAATGTGTAATAAAGAGAGCAATTATAAGAAATTTTCAAACAACAAAATTAACTGAAAATGAATTCAGTTCTGTTAAAGATGGCTAAAAGTATTAAAAGAATGCATTGTCATCGTGTTCTGAGCTATTCTAAAAGTTTCAAATGTCTAGCTAATCGGGAAGTTAGTTAAAAATAGATTGCAAGATTTGTACTGGACAAACACATAAACAAGAAATCGAGTTGATAAAAACCTGGTAATTAATAAAAAGAATCCTATGATTGTATCCTAAAATTTTAGTTAAATTAAAAATATATTCATACTTTTAGGGAAATATAAGGAAATATGTACCTAGTGGTAATCCCGCATACGAAAGCATTTATCTACTAATGAAATAAAATGCTTTAACTATATTTTAAACTCAACTGAGAACTTAAACCAAGGAGAATTTAAACTTTTATTTTTAAACTGGAATTCATTTCAGTCGATTGCTTCTCAAGGTTGCATAATCTACAACCTCGAAATATTTTAATGTTAATACGAAAATCCCTATGTATTCAGATTTAAATTATTTTGATTTGCAATTCCCTTCTCATACAATAAAATTAACTCTTTTGAGGACCATAATTTTATGTCACTCTACGAAATGTTTTACCTGAGTAATCAGTATAATGCCTTCTAGATATAATCGCATGATTTCATATATAATCCGAGCTTTTTGAGAAAATTTATTCTTTTCAGTCATTGTTATCTCAAATTTATGAGAACCACATTAATTCTTCATAAATTTGTAAGGAAGAGAATGAAACATGGAACATTCCTGCAGATCGTCGGGCTTCTTTAGCAGTTAAGATGCATTCTGTAAAGTCAATAGGTGAAAAGTTCAATTCTCCCTCGCTACGTAGAATTGTTATGAATTGAATAATGTAGTGAGTTCCTATTTTTCATCACTACTGAACTATAGAAAGAAACAGTATTTATTATCCATCGTTGAAAAAAATTTTATGTTTTAAGGGGTTTTAATATTCTCTGTAAAGCTTCAGAGTAGTAAAAATGGATTTGGAGAACGATTTCCAATGACGTCACAATTTTTCAAAGTGAAACCTGTGAATAGGATAGTTTGATTTCATTAGTCGTTTAAACCGGTTGTAATGGTAAATTGCTTAATTATGGTAATGCGTTCAAAACAATAGCAAAACCAGTTTACTCTTGCTGTGTTAATACGAAAAATAAGGTTGATCAATCAGATATTGAGAATCATAACGTATCAAGAGACAGAAAAAGCTTTATGACGTGATTCACCAATTATTTGAATCAAAATCACCTCCTTTTCATCGATTTGCCGGTATTTCTCCTTTCTCAGACGAAGATTTGAGGCAGTGGCATTACATTGGTGTAAATGCATAGTGTGTAAGAAATTTCACAATGATTTGGCTGTAACAAATAAGCACTTCTTTTGAAGATGATATCCTCTTGCCCATTTCCACAAATGTTAAAACGTCTACAAGTCGATTGTAACGCAACTCTTTCATTTTTTTAATCTCAAAAGATGAAATATTCCAGATATTTCAAAATTTCATATAATGGTGAGGCTTCAATAGAGCTGAATTACTGCAGGTTTTCCTGTAATCGGACAACAATATCTCTTTATATTAAATTTAAAGTGTACCCTGAAGACTCGTTTTAATGTGCAGTAATGGTGTTCTCACCGTCAAATGCTGTACTATATTTTCCTCACGGAACTTGTACAAAAAGTCTTTCTGAAAAGACTCCAGCTCCGGTAGCTTAGGACGTTGAGATCCAAAACATGAAATATTGCAAATATTTCAAAATTTCATATAATAGTGTGACTTCAATAGAGCTGAATTACTGCAAGTTTTCTGTAGTCGGACAACATCAACAACAGAAGCACCAGTGGTATCCAGAAACGCCAGTGGTAGAGCATCAACCCAATGTACCGGATCTACTGCCATCAGAGATGATTTAAGCACTCGATGGAATCGTTCCACCAATCATTGCTCTGTGGGTGGTATGCCGTAGTCCTGATGCGCCGGATCCCCAAGTACGTTGACAGCCTATTAAATCTTGAGACTCAAAGTTTGGTCCGCGGTCTGTCGTTGTGACCTTGGGTATACCATAACGAGCCATCCAAGTAGATAAGAAAGCATCCGCAATGGTTTCTTCCCGTTGGTCCGGAAGTGGCACAGCTTCAGGCCATTGCGGCTGGCGATCCACACAAGTCAGCAGATATCGGTTGCCTTTGGATGGACGTAGGGGCCGAACTATATCAATGTGGACATGAGAAAACCTATTTGTTGCGACGAAAGTTCCCAGAGGCGCCTTGTTGTGTCTGGTCACCTTGACTCGCTGGCACTGGTTGCATTATCTACACAATTCTGCACAATCTTTCCTCATGCCCGTCCACACGAACCGTTGTTGGATGAGTCGCCAAGTTCCTTTTACACCAGGATGTGAAAGTTTGTGGTTGGCTTCCAAAATCCTCCGTCTCCATACTCTAGGTACAAATGGTCTAACTAGGTCGTGAGACACATCACAATACAATTTTCTTTCACAGGCAGGCAAAACAATTAACCTTAATTCAAGACCTCTTACCTCCTTTGAACGCAAAATCTGTTGTAACTCGGGATATGTTACTTGATCCTCTGCAAATAAATTAAAATCAATTGAACTATTTAAATTTAAAGTGTAAATTCTGGATAGCGCGTCGGCTACTATATTTTGGTTTCCTGGCAAATATTGGATATCTGCAGTTTATTGGCTAACAAGTTCTAAGTGTCTAACCTGTCGAGGGCTAGCACTTGTTAATTTTTGGTGAAGTGCGAAGTTTAAGTGTTTGTGATCAGTGAAGATCGTGACTGTTCTTCCTTCAAGCATGTGCCTAAAATGTTTTACTGCAGAATACACCGCCAACAGTTCTCTATCAACTGACTGTATTTAGTTTGAATGGGGGTTAATTTTCGCGAAAATGGGGGTTAGGTTTCGCTGCTTACGCAGCCAATCAGAGTTTGCTGTGACGTTTGCTGATACGAAGCGATTCAATGCATAAGTTAACGTGATTCATTGAATATTTAATTAGTAATTAATCTTTCTAAAATGTAAGCGGAAAATGTAGACCGTGGAGCTCCACAAAAAGACTCCAGCTCCAGCAGCTTAGGACGTTGAGATCCAAAACATGAAATATTGCAAATATTTCAAAATTTCATATAATAGTGTGACTTCAATAGAGCTGAATTACTGCATGTTTTTCTGAAGTCGGACAACATCAACAACAATGTCCCTTCATATTAAATTTAAAGTGTAACATCAAGAGTTGTTTTGATGTGCAATAATGTTCTACTCACCATCAAATGCTGTACTATATTTTCTTCATGGAGCTTGTACAGAAACTTTTTCTGAAAAGACTCCAGCACTGGCAGCTTAGGACTTTGAGATCCAAAATATGAAATATTGCAGATATTTAAAAAATCTCATTTAATGCTGAGTCTTCAATACAGCTGACTTACTGCAAGTTATTACTGTAGTCAGACAAGAATATCACTTTACATTAAATTGAAAGTGTAACATCAAGAGTTGTTTTAATGTGCAGTAATGGTCTTCTCGCCATCAAATGCTGTACTATTTTTTCCTCACGGAGCTTGTACAGAAAATTTTTCATAAAAGACTCCAGATCCGGCAGCTTTGGACGATCAGATTCATCTGTATACCCTTGTAGTTTTTCGTGCTTCCTTTGTTTGGATTATGTGGATCCTAAAGAAGTACATTCCTGAAAACGTGACTCACTGTTTCTCATAGTCATCAAGTATACAAGATTTTAAGTTTGTTTCAGTATTAAACTATACAAAATATTTTTCAATTTCAATAATAATTGCATCTTATAATTTATTTTCTCTCTGATATATAGTGCATTTGAGTAAACCAGAACTGCTTTTTAATATTTAGGTTTATTTTGGTTGAATACCTTAAAGGGATCTTGAATTGTTTTCAATCTATATAGGGTAACTCTGGGATAGATGGCCATAGAGGAGAGATGACCAGTCTAAATATTTCCAAAACTTCATCATAATTGGCAGTTTAAACTTTTTTCGTAGGAATTGTTCCACGAGTTCATTCATTGCGAGGTACAGCTGTGTTTTTCTTTTTTAAAAAGTAAGTGAAATTTTAATATTTATTTAATTTAGTGGTTGAATATTTTAGTTGAGTTAGGTATCTGAATGTTTTGCAATACGTACGTTACATTTTTTATTTACTTTACGGACTTTTAAGGCACGTATATAATCCAATCTTTGCTTCTAAGCCTAAGAAAAAGACGTACAATAGCGGAGTGACGCTTTAAATTGGGTGGCCATATGTCTTTCAATTTCAGGATAGATGGCCACATAAAATCGAGGAGAGATGACCACCTTTAATCAATATTTAAAAGTTATACGGAGTGAGGATTTTAACTAAATATAATTATATTAAATAATTATATAAGTTTGATTTTTATAATTATGTTATATGCCCAGTGCCTAATGTAACCATGACAAAAACAGTTAGAAAACGTACCAAACAGGTAGCTATGCTTTTGACATCATCAGAAAATATTGACAAACGTCGGAAACTTTCATCCCAGAAACAGATAAAGTTTGTAAATAAACTTAAAACCAGTGAAAAGTCTAAAATAAACGCGAGAAAGAAACAAAACCACGACACTTCCAGTAGCGAAGAAGATGGAATACATTTGAAATTATCAGATTCTACAGATTTCGAGGGAATATAATTTGATGAGGATCACTGTGTTGGTTAGGGAGAAGAATGCAATACCATAACCATAAAGGATGACTGGATAAAATTTATAAGGTGCCTGAAGTGGTTCCATGAAACGTGTACAAACTATCAAGGCCTTTGCCAAAAATGTGGTAAAATTTGACGAAAAGGGAAGGGTTGAAATTATACTTCAAATGTTGATTATTCGAATTTTATTCACTCATTTTCCGTGATATAATTGCATCTTTGCAAATTTCTATACGTTTTTCATGATTAACTATATGAAATGTGTTGTTTTTTGCTATTTTAACCGCACTTTTCCTTTCTTGTATTGGATGGTCATCTCTCCTCGGCTTGAAGGAGAGATGGCCATCAGCCATTTTAATTTCAAACTATGTTTCCCACTTTTTGTTCTCAATTTTTAGTTATTTTTTGTCCAAAATATGATGAGTGTATGTATAAGAATCTTAAATATGCATAAATATGTCTTGTGTTTGCATTCCAAGAATTTTTATTTCAATCTTTAAAAACTATGGCCATCTATCCTAGAGTTACCCTATATAAAACAGTTCCGTAACTGACTGACTGACTGACAGACAACAAATAGACCAAACCGCTGGACCTAAAGGACTGAAATTTTGCATGGCGATTCTTCTTATAGTGTAGGGGTGCACTAAGAGAGATTTCTAAAAAATTCTTCTTAGATTTTTGTAAATTAAATTTTTTAGTTGTTTTTGAAACATTCTTTAAAGTTTGCATTTAAAATAATAATTCGAGGGTTATAAAATTTATATCACGAGAAAAATCCTAAAAAGTCCTTTAAAATGAAATCTTTTACGAATCTTTACCTCCTTTTCTGATTTTTGGTGAATTTTTAAAGATAAATTTTTAGAATTTAATTTATTAAATTCTGATCACGTGGATTCTTTTCTTTTCGTGATACTTTAAATTAATTTATCGTCATGTGCATAACAACGAAATAAATTGACAATTTTTTTTTCTTTTTAATGCGGCAGACGATTGGACATTATCCAAAAAATATTAAAATAAATTGACAAAAATAAGGTAAAGAAATGATCATCAAACTGTACTATATTAACTGTACTATATTCTTTAGTATGTTCTATTAGATTTAATTTGAATATTTTCTTCTACAATATTTTGTCTATAAAAATATCCGTTTCGATTTCTTTATAAATATATTTTTTTGTTTTTTTTTGCATTAATTGCATACATTGACCGTTGTATTTAATTTGAATGTACTCCGTAGCGAAGTACGGGTTTTCAGCTAGTATTTTATACATTATTAAAGTTTCTTTTCCTTTCTAATAGTACTGATAGCCCTATTTTCAGTTAACAATCATACGCCATAAATCGGAATGTACTATATAATCCTCAAATACCTGTGTTTACCACATAGTATGATTTTGTTAGCTAAACTTTTATATGATTATCGCAGAAATCCTTTATTGAATGAAACATCCAGATTAAAAAGAGAACCTCTTCATTTCTCTTTCGAGCTCTGCTTTATAAAAACGATGAAGCCCATCAGTATCGTTTCAAAATCTCTACTCTGCGTTGAAATTCCAAGAGTGGGAGTGAAATAAGTGTTTATCTCCGTAGGAGCTTTTTTTTATCTTTTCTCTCTCCCTTTAATGACTCTGATAAAAAAAATAAAGTCAAAAACTCTCTAGAATCATAGACTTGCTTTTTTTGCAGTCATTTTTCTATATCTTTGGACTGTGTCGGAAGAGGGAGCCTTTGGGAATGCATATGAACGCTTTTCAGCTAAAGTGTGTTGAGGACTAGATTCTGACATTGTTGGAAAAAGGTACAGACTTCAAGCATTATTAAAATTTTTCAATTTATTATTTTGTAAAGATATTTAAAAAGGTTTGTATCTGTATATACTTGGTCCATGAAATATGGCTTTACTAAAACCAATGGGTGACATATACACTCCTCATCATTTAAAAATTAAACACTTTAAATACTAAGTCTTTTTATTGTACGGTCGGGGCATTTTTTTTTCAAAAATATACAGTACTGATTAAATACACATTGTTCCGTTTTTCCTGGATTCTCTAGGATTGAATAAAATCTCTTCAGATACTGCACACAAAATAAAATTTATTATTCTGTAAATTCTTCAGGCGCATACACAAATTCAAACAGAAAACACGTAATAACTGTCTTCTATACAGAAATCTAAAAGAAACACAAGTCAGAATACCAGCGTTTTCAGTACAGTAACTAATTTTACGAGTCTATGGTAATCTAGCCAAATATGAGAGTTATCGCCAAATTGGCGATGAATTTGGTGACTTATTTTGGTCTTTAAATTTGGCGATATGGCGCCAAAGGGTCACCAACTTGCCGTCTAGTCTTTCTAGAAGCTTCTAGCTGGCTGACAGATAGGGGGCGCTTTGAGAAGTCTATAATTATACCTGACATTGCATTGGAACTCAGTTCAATTTCTACAGAGAATAGAATGTGTTGAAAGTGAGTTAGGCATGTATTGTAAGATTTTGAAATCCTGACTTGTGTTTTTAGAGTTTTCTGCTGTATAAAAGATAGTTGTTAAGTGTTTTCTTTTTGAATTTGTGTATACGCCTGAAAAATTTACAGAACGATAAACTTTATTTTGTGTGAACTTTCTGAAGATATTTTATACAATCCTAACGAACCCAGGAAAACGTAACTATACAACGCATCCCTAATGCACTTTCAATACATTCAATTCTCAGTAGAAAAGAACTGAGTTCCAATGCCAATGTCACGTATAGTTATATACTTCCAAAGCACCCCCTATCGGTCAGTTAGCTATATATCTCAAGAAGCTTCCAGAAAGGTCTAGACGGCAAGTTGGCGACCATTTGGCGCCATATCACCAAATGTGGTGAAATATCGCCATATTTGGCGACCAAAATAAGACACCCAATCCATCGCCAATTTGGCGATAACTCTCATATTTCGCTAGATTACCATAGACCCGTAAAAATTCGTAACAATATATCTTGAGTTCAAATGGGATATAAAATGATGAAAACAAATGTAATTTTGGTAAAACTTTCATAATATTTTTAAATAGAGGATTTTTTTATAAATTTTTAGTAAAATTGAGTACTTACACCAGAGACCCTTCACACAATTCAACTCAATATATTTTGATTTCCTTTTATACTATACTAATGTGACACTTACCTGTGTTCTGAACTAAAAGTTTTACAATATATCGAAAAATCTCTGAAACATACCAAAATAAAGTGAAAAAACACTGATTCTTTTAACCATTAGCTTACGCTGCCCATTTTTCCGACTCCCTCTTTAGAACAGGAAATTCCATACCCTCTTTGTAAGAACGGCCATTAAGGGAGTAATATATATATATATATATATATATATATATATATATATATATATATATATATATATATACATATATATAATATATATATATAAAATTGTCATAGCTTTAGAACCAGTGACAGAATGCTTGTAAAACAATAACAAATTAGTTGTTACGCATTCTTATTGATCCTAAATTTGCTTAGAGTTTAATGCTAAGACGTAATTATAAAGGCAAATTTATAATACTTAAAAAAAAAATTCTACATTATATTGTAATAGAAAAATCCATATTAATACTACATCTTAATGTTTCCTTTGTAGTCTTTACTTTAGTTTTCCAATCAGCTAACGAAGAAAGTAAATAAATGTTTATTTTTTTGCAACATTTCACTTATATTCAAACAAATATTACACTTTAATGTGATCTTACGCAGTTAATGTTTCAATATAACTTTAAACGCTGGCACAGTAAGATCTTATTCCCCAGACGTACGATAATACATTCCATGAGAAATTGTATCCCAAACAGAATTCTCTTTCTATATATCCAGCTCTTTGTATATATCCTGTCAAAATCATTAGAAAAAGCTAATGTGATTTCGTAGAAAATCGAATTCTTTTATATACTTGAACCGTAAAGAAATAGTAAAGTAAACTATATTTACGACGTGTCATATCGTAAAAAATATAGTAAAAGATAGTTTAAAGAATAATGTTTTTATAATGTCAGGAGAGAAGTTGTTTATTTTGGAAACACCATATTTCAAAGTCACACTTCGTTAAATGCCTCAATAAAAGGTGAGGTTATCGTAACTATATATATATATATATTTATTTATTTATTTATTTATTTATTTATTTATATATATATATGTCAAAACATAACTGAACTGTCAAAATATAGTTGAGAAGTACGGGGAAAGAGGGCTTAAAATAATAAGAATCTAACAATCCATTTACAAAGCGCGCGTATTTTGCTGTGGGGAAAATCAACATTTAAAAGCGACTTTGAGCGGAAAGCGAATAATTCTAGGCGAGAGGATTTATTTTTAGAAGTGTACAGGTTTTGGGCGCGAAGTTAAGAATGCACGATCAGCACTAATGACGGTCCAGATGCCCAAGGATGAGGTCTGCACATGCGCAGTGCAACAGGAGCTCGGAAAAAATTAAGTTTTTAGCGGTAGATTGAGTGGGAATTGCAATGCTAGCGGATACTCGAGGCAGTTGTGCCGGGAGGTCGAGAAAATGGCGGAGCGAATTGCTTACCCTGGAGCATATATAAGACAAAGTTGAAAGTGAAAAACCAGTATATGCTCAGACCCACAAGAGCCAGGAACTAAATACATGAAAAGATAAGTGAAAAATAGGTTTTTCACAGCATCTTTCATCAGCGGTGCCGATACTGTCTAAAAACCAATGGATTATTTCTAATAAGTATGATCTGAGTAATAAACATACTTAGACACCGTACAATCCATATGAAACAGAAGAAGGAATAATCAGTTGCTTTATCATAGAACACCAAACCCGGCGCCAGACAAAGTGGAAGTTAAGTTAAGGAGACCGCAAGAAGACTGACGTCACAAATATTGCAACCATGGAGCTAATGGAAACACAGAACAAGATTTACTAAGGATACTATGTTTTAGGACTATTTAACCTACGTTAACTTAGACATTTATTATGATTAAGAGTTAGTATTATTGATTATTTTAATTACACTAGTTTTTATTATTTTTTATTTTACTTTTTTAGTAGTTATTTACAATAACTAATATATATATATATATATATATATATATAATCTTGACACTAAACATTTAAATTATTTTTTTTTTGTTTACTTCGAAGTTTTAGTGTTATGTGTCACTTTTTCATATTAATCTTCTCACACAGAAAATGCTGTATTCTGCGCCTCACTATGAAAGTATGTGTATTAACCTTCCACGCTTAGTTATTTGTTATATATATATATATATATATATATATACAGACTAGTGTAAGATATTAAGAGAATTTGCAAGGTCGATTATTTCTAGAACTACTGTACCGAATTTACTGAAATTTGGTATGTACATACATTAATACAATACAAAACAAATAACATTCAATAATTGTAATACACACGCATGATCGTGCGTTGGAGTCGGAAGGTATGAAACAGAGGTTGCAGAATAAACAAAATATGTGTTAATAGATGGGTTAATAAGGGTTATGGTCCCCTCTTACAGATATACATATCTCGCAGTGTGATTTCATACTTGAAATAAGGCAGTTTATCATTTCCTGGGGCAATTGGTCCCACTCGTTCAGCAACGCTGATTTCATTCCCTGGATGGTTCTCGGAGGGGGGTTGCGAGTTGCAATTGCTCTCCCCAGAGCGTCCCTGACATGCTCTATAGGGTTATGGTCTGGAGATCTGGCTGGCCAATCCATCCGGCGTATATCATCACTCTCTATAAATCCCTCGACCAGAAGAGCTCTATGTGGCCTCGCGTTATCGTCCATTAAAATGATCTCAGGGCCAACTGTACCCCTAAAAAAACGAACATAGGGCTCCAAGATCTCATCCCTATACCTCACACCAGACACAGTGCCTCTTTCAAAGACACGGAGAGGTGTGCGGCCATCCAACATGATGCCTGACCAGACCATTAAACCTCATCCGCCATAATGGCCGATTTCGCGGACATTGGAGGGTAGGTAGCGGGTCCCTGGTTCTCTCCATATGAACGTGCTGCGAGAATCGTTGTTTAGGCTGAACCGGGACTCATCAGTGCAGAGAACGGTCGCCCATTGATCCATACTCCAATCTCTATGCTCTCTGCACCATGATAAACGGATTCTCCTGTTCGTAGAAGTGAGCGGGACACAAACAGCAGGTCTTCTTGCAAACAACCCTCTCTCATGAAGTCTTTTGGAAACAGTCATCCTTGATACACGGATTCCTGCGGCTGCATATAAGTCACGAGAGAGCTGAGAAGCTGTAGCACTCCTGTTACGCCTTGCTATTATCGACAAATGGCGATCTTCTCTGGCCATCGTGGCTCTTGGACGACCTTGTCCAGGCTTTCTCTCGATGGATCCGGTATCCTGGAACTGTTTCCATAAGTTACACACGACGCTGGGCGTTAAATTGAACCCTCTACAAATTTGGAATTGAGTTTGGCCTGCTTCTAGCCTCCCCACAATTCACCACCTCATTCCGTCATCTAAAGGTTGGTGTTTACTCATTTTTACTGTTACTATTGGAAATTAACCGATTGCTGCAAAATAACACCATCTATTAACCCATTTTTTGGTTTATTCTTCAACCGCTCTTTCATACCTTCCGACTTCAACCAGTGTTACGCTCGATCATGCGTGTGTATTACAATTATTCAATGGTTATTTGTTTTGTATTGTATCAATGTATGTACATATCAAATTTCATTAAAATCGGTACAGTAGTTCTAGAGATAATCGACCAAGTCTGCAAATTCTCTTAATTTCTTACACCAGTGTATACATATATATATAAATTATATATAAATTATGTATATATATATATATATATATATATATATATATATATATATATATATATATATATATATATATATATATATATATAAAGAGAGAGAGAGAGAGATGTCCCCAGCTTCGCATATAGGATTGAATTCAAACGGTCCAGGGTTTACAAGGTGAGATTCCAGGAGTTTGTATTTTCCCTTGCCTGGTCGAAATTAAAGCAAACCTTTTCTTACAGTAACTCAATTTTTTAACGAAATCATGAATGATTGTAAAAATAGTGTCGGTTTATTTTAAATACAGAAAAGTTACTGTTATTTAAAAACACAATTGCATATAAATCAATATTTTATGCAAAACAAAGAAGAATGTAAATTGAAATCACACACAATGTGCAGGCTCTTTCGAAAAATGCTCGAAGCTAAATTTCCAGTTTCATTCCTTTTGTAATTAAATAAACGTAAAACACAGATAACATTGTTTTTTTAAGGGGAAACTTTTGATAAATAAAGTACATGTTTGAGGTTATAAGGTAGCTTTTTTTGAATACTATTCGAAAATAAAACCTTAAAAACTATTCTAATTCCATATGTTTGGATTTTATAAGAATTCTCGATAACAAACTTTATACAATCCTTTTTGAAAATAAATGGCATAAAAATTTCTTGCATTTGATACAATTTACTAAAATATAAAACAATATAATGTAACAGCCTAGTCTCAACTTGCGTAAGTAATGTTCAATTTTTTCTTTTTATTTTTTGTTGGATATTATATAAAATTTTCTATTAGATTTCTTGTAAAATTAACACAGAATTACCCCGTAAACAAAAAGCCACCTAAATATCCAACAATTTAATCCAGGATTAATTTTTAATCTTCACATTCCGTATCTTTCGTGTGAAATTTGGTAAGTAACATGAACTTAAGTCCATTTTACCAGTCAAAGCAGTTTGTTGGGAATGAAACTGCCTCTTTATATTCCTATACACTTTTCCCCTAGCCTTTTCAAAGAACGATGAAATACGTAGATAGCATTTCAAACTATAGGTCCTCTCATGGAATTCTAGGGATGAAGCAAACTATATGTTCCCCTTTTGTTTATTTTCACTTCCTTCCTTCCCTTCACCTTTTAATAATGTGATTTTTTTTTAAATAAAGCAAAAACAATAGATACACAAAAGAAAATTTTTTAAATTGTTGAGCAGAGGTTTTGACTACATAGTAATACGGAACTATTGTTACTATTATTAAAGCTATGGCTGCATAATAGCAAAAATTATCATCTTTTATTAATTTCTTAATTTAAAAAAATAAAGTAAAAACATTAGATACACAAAACAAAATTTTAAAACTCTTAAGCAGAGGTTTTAACTACTCAATAATACGGAACTATTGTTACTATTATTAATGCTATGACTGTATAATAACAAAAATGACCGTCTTTTATTAATTTCTTAATTTGTTTTTAAATATAGCAAAACCACTAGATACACAAAACAAAATTTTAAAAACTGTTGAGCAGAGGTTTTGACTTCACAATAATACGAAATTATTGTTGCTATTATTAAAGCTATGACCGTATGATTGCAAAAATTATCATCTTTTATTACTTTCTTATTTTTTTAAAAGAATAAAGCAAAAACATTATATATACAAAATAAAATTTTAAAAACTTTTGAGCAGAGATTTTAACTACTCAATAATACAGAACTATTGTTACTATTATTAAAGCTATGACTGTATGATAGCAAAAATTATCATCTTTTATTACTCTCTTAATTTTTTTAAAAAATAATGTAAAAACATTACATACACGAAACAAAATTTTAAAAAATTTTGAGTAGAGGTTTTGACTACACAGTAATACGGAACTATTGTTATCTATATATATAAAACGCGTAGGTATGCGGCACAAAAATCGACGATATTTCTATACTCCGAATGGCAACGGCTGCCAATACCAGATGTAAACATTAGCGGCCGTCCGCAATTTGCAACTGAGTGTCAACACGGATTTACGCACTGAAATCAGGAATGTTCGAAAGCGAGCTGCACGATCAAGTGAAAATTGGGAACAGTCTCAAGAATGAAAGCGAAGAAATAATTCATTAAGAGAGAGCATAAATAATCGCGAGGTTAGGCTTAACCGTCGCCGGCATAGCAATAAACAACCAGTAATACTTAATTTTCTACACTTTTTTCAGTACTTGCTGAATTTTTACTCCATTTTATAAGTGAAGAAATTTTCTCAACAATTTATTATTTGATATGATTAAGTGTAGATATCTGAATTGTGAACAGTAATATATACAGAGAGTGATGTAATCAACACTATATTTAAAAATTTTCCCCAACAATTTCTTATTTGTTGTAATGATAAAGTGTAGATATCTTAATTTTGAAAAATAGTACATACAAAGAGGGATGTAAGTTTTAAAATCATTGATGTTGGGTTTAGCAGTCTTATCTTTAACTCTTTTCTGAGGTAATGGAAATTCACATTTTTTGATCACGATGTTCTAGAATCAGCCTTATAGAGAATACCCCTTAACAACATATATTTGTGATGACAGGTAATGGTAACATTCCTTACATATGTTACTTTCAATTGCGTTGTTTTGCAAAAGAAAATATAAAACTAAAAGCGACCATGCTGGTCGCACAGCGGCTAGTTATTATATAAGCTATGACTGTATAACAGCAAAAATTATCATCTTTTATTTGTTTCTTAATTTTTTTTAACAAACAAAGCAAAAACCCTATAAAACAAATTTTAAATCTGTCGAGCAGAGGTTTCAACTACACAATAATATGGAATTATTGTTATTATTATTATAGCTATGACTGTATAATAATGAAAATTATCATATTTTATTAATTTCTTAATTTTTTTTAAAAACAAAGCAAAAAACCTAGATGCAAAAAACAAAATTTTAAAAACTGTTGAGCAGAGGTTTTAACTACTCAATAATATGGAATCATTGTTATTATCAATAAAACTATGATTGACAATTATCATGTTTTATTAATTTCTTAATTTTTTCTAAAAAAAAAAGCAAAAACACTTGATGCGCAAAACAAAATTTTAAAAACTGTCGAGCAGAGGTTTTAACTGCACTATAATATGGAATTATTCTTATTATCAATAAAGCTATGACTGTATGAGAGCAAAAATTATCATCACCTGCATCATTATCTTAGCTTTGTTATCTTAGTTATGGATATCGCCGTCTTTTTAATTACTATTATCATGATTCATATTATTATTATAATGCCTTATCCAACAGCATTCTCGTCTCCATTAACATGGTTTTCCTATTATCACTTTTATCAGAATTATCATTATCATTCTAATTACTTCTATTATCTCCCGAATAACTTCCTATTATCAAATCCTATTCAAAAAGCGCTTAAAATACTGTCGATTTTGAAACATTTATTTAAGTTCAATTTAAAAGCAACTTAATGAAGGCAATCATGGTTTTCTTCTCTAACATTTCGAGACAATCTATCTGTCTCTGCATTTGAAATTGCTTGTATTACCTAAAATTCTTTCGGGGGAAGAGTTTTTCAGGGGACAAAAACTAATATATGTTGATAGTATGATATCTCTATGCTGAGTTAACTGCAATTTGATGAAAGTCATTCTTCAATAACCCACAATATTTCATACATCTGTTTTTCAGAATAGATCATTAAGAAGTGTATTTTTTAGCAAGTCAACAAGCTTTTATTTTTTTTTTAATTTACCGCTGAAAGTAAAATGTCGATTATCTATTGCTTTAAAGTCTAAACAAAATAAATATATTTTTTTTTAATTTTAAGTGTTTGATGCTAAATAACTTATTAAAATGTTTATTATTATAACTGTAAATTGTACCTATCAATGTCTCTATTTAATACTTGCATTAAAATATATTGATGCACGTGTAAGTATGGCTTCTTTGAACCTAACATTATGCGGTTCCCTTAACTTCAGTTTGACTTAATCAATAATACCGCAACCTCCTTAAAAAACGAACTAAATCTTTATTCTATCCATAGACTTCCTTTAATACTGTTTAACACTATATACTATGACGAATTTAGTTTTTCAAAAATCCTCGTTTTGGTGGAAAAAGTTGACAATAACGTTGCAGTAACTCCTTTAATATTGTTCAACACTATATACAGTGACGTACAAAGAAGTTAGTTTTTCAAAGAACCGCTTTGTGGCGTAAAAAGTAGGCAGTAACGTTGCAGTAACTCCTTTAATAGTGTTCAACACTATATACAGAACAATGACGTACAAAGAAGTTAGTTTTTCAAAAAACCACTTTGTGGCGCAAAAAGTTGAAAG